>CAXDID010001129.1:0-151945 GCA_963988835.1 Hexamita inflata
AGTTGGTTTAATTAGTTTTTTACTATGATTTTAACCATTCAATTCTTGATCGTTTTCAAAATACTACATAACCTCATTCAGAAGGGGGTAGCATTTTCGCTTATAAGGGGGTAGGTCAACTCGCTTACAAGGGGGTTGGACATGAAGTTACCCCCTTATAAGCGAGTGACAAATTTCATGTGTTTTAACCCCGTTTTTTGATTGTAAACCCTTCAAATTCAACAATAGTTTTAGATACATTTTTGATACATTTCACTTATAAGGGGGTTGAAAATGGTAACCCCCCTTATAAGTGAAAAGGCTACCCCCTTGAGAACGAGGTTATGTAGTAATTGAATTCACAAATAAATTATATTATTACATTATATAGAAATTATGAATGATCCACTTCAAATTATGAAGATGAGTTAGTGAAATCGCTATATTATAAATATTATTTCAATTTCGTATGCGTAAATATATCAGCAAATGATATTTAGCTTAATTAAATGTAAAAATTACAAATTTAGATTGATTTTTGTATAATTGAATTGGAGTTGGATATGTCAAGCCAATTTTAGAACTAAATGAAAATAAAGTATAAACATTTCAAGTATTGTATTTTACAATATTTGGTATTATATAAGTGAGAATTTTGTGATTTGAACGATTTTATGTTCTATTTGGAGTGTGAAATTTACAATTAATTATCATCGTAATTCATTTGGAGTGGTGATAATGTTTCAATGAGTGCGTATAGTTAGTAATTCGGACTAATGTTGTTTTGATATTTTGAGATGCAGGTACTCTTAGAAGTGCACAATCGACACATCACAAATGTTTATTTCGAATAAGGGTTATATAGAATGATGCAAATTACGAATTAAGGGCTAATTCAGATATTTTGAGATAAATATATTTATTATTTTTATGCATTATTTTATGATTATCTTATGGATGGTACTCTGCCGAATCGAATGTTTTCACAAGATTATAACATTAAAGTCGAAATCGGTAAACTTTCACAAAATTTGAATGACTACAGAGTCTCATAATTTTATATACTAAGCTCTTGAGCTCTTACTTCACTTTTAAAAATATTTATCATTTCATTGTCATTATAGTTATGTAATCATAATCAATGTTTGGTGTGAAACAATCGACTTCCTTTAAATTGTATAAACGAATTAGCGATATTTTCACTTCTAGATAGATGTAAAATTTAAACACGGCAATATAGAACTTTAATTGAATAAAATCATTAGTTATTGAATAAATCATAATTAATTCACCAAAATAATTAAAAGAATACGAAAGTTTAAAACAGTTGATGAGTTTTCTCGAACAGAAGTTATTTTCATATAATTTCTTATTCACGAGTTTATAATTATATTGATAAATTATATTAAAATAATCACGTTGAATATGATTTTCATATAATTCTTACCAAAAAGATATTAAGAATAGACGTTTCACTGTTGAGCGTTGTCGAACAGTTCGAGGTACTTCGCCCCGACTCTCCCGAACAGTCCCCCGACTTCGGTGATCTCCTTCTTGCAACCGTACAGTTTGCTCAGAACTCTCTCGTTGACGCCGTTGAACCTGTCCAACGTTTTGGAGTATTTGGAATTTATAATCGGAGAGATGTTATTCAACAGAATTGTCAGTGTTAGAAGCTGGGAGATCTCGTATCTGTAAGAAAAGTTCATTTGCTAAGTGAGGTAGTTTTCGTACACGCGCTTCATTCTAGGAATTATCTCGCCACCCAAAGTATTTGACAGCCCTACATTATGTACCTGCAAACCGGTGTCGCCAAGAACTAATTAACCACCATTATTTGAATAAGTGTTCAGCTTCAATCCAGTTGTCATGTCAACAACTTCTGATCCGATGATAACACACCCAATAACCTCTTAGCACCAACCATTTGAAATAATTTCCAATTACAACGATTAAGGGTTCAACTTCCATATGCGCTAACCAATAGCATAAACTTAGTCACCAAATTAATACAACTAGCATGCAGCCAACCCCTTAACGAATTCGAATTTTCCGTTCTTCAAAATGTACAAACTGTCATTGTTGTCGTGTGCGTACAGCTGGTCGTTGCTTTCAAAAAGACAGTTTAGCGCATACTCGCTCTATCTGAATGTAAATTTCGGAATGGTAGCAACAAACTCCAGATTCTAGTCTTTCAACGCGTACACTTTTTCGTCGGACTGGACAAAAATAGTACCGCGGCACAATACAGGTAGGACCTTCCGGTTTCGGTAAATGTTACATCCGTTTTGAATTCAGATTAGGTTTGAAATTACTTGTTTATGATTTGTATTACATTCGTGTCTATTGATAGGAATAGGTCGAACAAAGGATGGACTTTCAGGATATTCTTGGGTTGAAGAAATTCATAGCTCATTTGGATTAGAGTGGTTTGAGAAAGTTGTGTTAATTTATTACGAGTAATAAACAAAAAGATAGTGAAAAAGTATTGAATCGCTTTCTAAAACATCCAGATATCTGGATAACTATTTAGTCTCTCTAACCAAACATCACTAAACAAAGCAATATTCAAACAATCTTCAATTAATGTTGCAAAGTTTTCTTTATATACAGCGTATTCAATTAGCTAACCATAAGGAACTAAAGTTTTAATATTTAGTTGTTTAACATTTTTCATTATTTTATTGGATGTTTTCTTGTTTGTAATTTTATCTTTTCTATACCAAAAAAGCATTACGTACCAACCTATATAATTCTAGGTGTAAAGAACGCGTTAAAATGAATACATCATTTTTAAATGTTTCTTGTGATTGAAGTAATTGATTATTGAATGGATGTTTTTGAGATGTACCAAAAGAGTGAGCCGATATATATATATTCTAGGTAGGTCTTCTGTGAACAAATGTAAGAAAATAAAAATAATTGTTAGAAAGCTATATACGGAAATCGTGCTGTTTGTTGGAATGATTCAATACTGTGAAAATAACTTGACCTCATTTACACTAAATTCAAAAGTACAATGTATTATTTTACATTGAATTTATTACTTTTCTCATTTATTTCTAAATGGTAACATAATCTAATTCTAAGATTCGTTAGTGTATTGCAAAATATTTAAACTAACTTTCATTTGAAAACACTGTCTATTTTTGCATAAATCTTCTAAATAGCTCAAACAGTATATAGTATTGTTGACACGCAATTATGATCAATTACAATCAATTACATACAAGAATCCAATCACAATAGATTATCATTTTCTATATATATAATTCGATTTAGATTCAAAATAAATCATTTCTTTCCACTCCCCAATGTAAAATCTGTTGTAAGAGAAAACGTCTGTTTATCTCCCGTTTATCTTCGTTCCGCTTCACATGCTCTTCCGTTATTCGTTTTAGAAGTCAGTTCAGAAACTTATGCGCAGGAACAAAAACGCGAAGAAGATCTCCGAGTCTTCGTTCTATTTCGTTCAGTATCTTTTCTTAACCATCCTTTCTTTTAAGATCTCGAGGGATTAGAACCTCCACTTCTTCGATTTGGAAGCCTTATATAGTGAAAAGGTGTTCAGAAACGCGTTTTAGCCACTCCACGCAATATACTTAATGGGTGAGCTGTCCGTGTACATTTCCGCGTTCATTTACATGTTCTTCGAGTCTCGCAAGGACTACGCAGACTTCACGATCAACATTATTCACCACATCTCCACCATTTCCGTTATCGCCTTCGCGTACCCGCGTGGGAACTACAATTACTCGGTCGCAGTCGCTCAGATTCACGACATCTCGGACGTTTTCCTTGAGTTCTCAAAGGTCATTTTTTATTTAGGGCTTGAAAATGCCTCAAAACTGACCTTCGTTGTGTTCGCTATCTCTTTTATAATTCCCAGGGTGTTCGTTTTCCCCAGGTATTTAATCGCACCGTTTTGGAACGGGAAAATGAACGAAGCAATTTTGAAGCTGAGCTCTGAAATTGACCTGATGACCGTTTACGATAAAAAGGAAAGATCACTTGGCCCGGGCTGCCTGAGCATTATATATGTGCTGAATTGCATCTGGAGCATCGCTATACTCAAAATGGCAGTCGGAATGTTCAGAGGAAGAGCATGGGGAGATATTAGAGAACAAGACGAAAAGACCCAGAAATCTGAGTGAATGAGTGTATTAAAAAAGAAATCTTGAATAACTAAGATAACAGAATATAACCCTACTATAAATGCGCTCAGCCATTCCACATACATATCTGCCTGTTATCAAAGCATGCTCCCTCGAACAGTACGTTATGGTCAACAACGTCTACCAACTTGCCCAACCAGTTTCACAACCAGACTAAATTTAACTTCCATCCTTTGATGACTTCTGCACACCAAATGTCGACCAAATTGCCCTTCCTCCAATTTTAGAAGAAAATAAAGAACCACTTATCACTGAAATAAGACCACCATACATTGATACATTCGACCAAATCAAACCACCCACCTATGATGCTTACACCGGTCCAGCAGGTAACCAAAACCAACAAACTGTTCAAAATCAATAACCAATGCAATAATAACAGTAATATTAGCAGTAATAACAATATTAATAAGCCCCGATGAATGGTACTGGAAATATGATGCTCCAACCAGCTACTGCTGAAGGATAAATGGGTATGCAGTAAATGAATATGCAGTGAAAAATATGAATCATATAAATTATATTTATTTAATTAAATTATTATTACTTTAATGATTTTAATGTCAATAAATCTACGATTATCTTATTTCTTCGAATTTCAAATGTGACTAAATTCTCACAAATTACTCCAATACTAGATCGCAAGCTATCTCTGTATAAAGCGTATTTTGTCAGTTATTAATATAATTTTGAAATTTTGGTAAGCGAAAAGTTCTGTCCCAATTAATAATTAAGACTTTTGCGGTTTTCATTGTGTTTGAAGAAATCTCAAAGAATATAAATATCATAGATTAAACATCACAGATATTAATGAATTATAATATTAATTAGAGAAATATAAGTAAGAATATGATGAAACGATCAATTAATTCTATAATATATATAGGGCCCTATTGGGTCTTTACTGAGTGGGCATAAATGACGGGTTGAGCCCGTTTTGAAAGTGGAAACACTGGTGTGCGAGAGCCCATGTTTTGCTTTCGAAAGTCTCAATGAAGTCTGTTTGTGCCGTCTCGAGGAAGTGAAATGAATATATATATATATATATATATCACTTCCTTGAGACGGCACTTCGAAACTATGATCGCTAAAGATTGTAGAATATTTCGGGTAGAGAAGATTTTATAATAAAATGTATAGTAGACTATATGCAATAGAATTTATGTACAGATTCATTAAAATACAATTCCTCCACTTCAAACAACGAATATTCATATTTTCAATCTTCGGTAACTTAAACCAACATATATACTTAAACTTAAACCTGCATAAATATGTCAGGTATGATGTAAATAAGCTATTTTAAGCCAGTTGACCAAAGCGATTATTGCACTTACTTCATTTGCTTTGTTATGACAACTCTTCAAAGTCATGAATTAGCTTCATATGCTACACAGCAAAATTCTGTTACTTCAAGTTACTATCATATATAGTTTTAAACACTAGAAGTTTAGCTTGGCTCTGGTTCAAGTTATTGAAATTATTAACCAAACTTTAGAATTTATTTCTTAACCATCTATATGAACTGTATTAAACTATGTTGTTGTAATACTCTTCGAGACCCTGAGCTACTATAACTGCCTTACCACCGCTTATCGACTAATTAATCAAAGCTTTGCTGGTCCAAAATCAACCCAAAAATTGGATAAAAGTTGAATTTTAACAACTAGTAGAAGCTTTGGTCCAACTTCAAGTAATTTATAGATTACTATAATAGTAATAATTATTGGGACCAGTTACTATGCTCCTCTAGAAAATCATGTATTGACTTTCTAGTTTTCCAGAGTATATATGCGAATGTACCCAAGAGTCAGTTGTTGTGTGAATATGAATACAACTTAAATGAATACAACAACTTTGGTATTTATTAGTAAAGTGGAAAATTATATATTTATAACATATTTATTATATTAATAACTTTTATACTTCTCATCATATATGTTTTGTATATTAATTTTGATAAATTACTATAGTACTACATAACCTTGCTTATAAGGGAGTTGAAATCAGTAACTCTACTATAAATTATTTATCAAAAATATCAAATTCAATAAAAATACAATTCTCTCGCTTAAGAAGTCCCTTTTCACATTGAAAAAAGAAAACTAAAATAGTCAGGAAACTAAAATAGAGCTCCAAGGCTCAGCCGTTTTCAGGGTTTCCTCATCAGGAAAGTTTTCTTTATTTACAAGGATTTTTGATTTAAAAGTTTTATTTCGCCCAAGACTTGGAATTGATTTATTCCGTTTAGATTCTATTCCACACCACGAAATGAAAAATTGCAATATGCCCACTTCCCATTGAGAATGTGAGTTCTGGCGGAAGGAAAACGGATGGATTTGAGCGCAAAAATCTAATATTCAGAATTAGCATTAAAAATATATATGTTTACATTGCAACTTTTATATAACCACCAGTTTCCCATAATAATTGAATAATAGCACTTAAGTAGCATATCTAAATCTAGCTTACTCACTTTACCATTAACAAAATTTCTACTTACTCATAAATTAAGATTTTTCAATTCTATTTTTATCTTAAAGTTATTCAATTAGCGTACAAAGTTATATTAACCTAAAAGTGATATACTTACAATACGAGTAAACATATATTAATATCCATATTAAGCTTTATATAAAATGGATTTCTTTGAAGATGTGGAACGAAGATAAAATTAAAAAGTTAATATTTCATATATTAAGTTTGAAATATAAGTTGCCACCAAAGGAAATCAATATAACACTCCTCTAAAGTTTAGCCATCCATTGTCTATTTTCTATTGCACAATAAGGGTTTTTCATTGTCCCAGACAATAGAATACAATGAAGTATAGGACAATAAGAGCATTTATTTCATTGCTAAAGTGGAATATTTTACACATATATGCATAAAATATAAATGTTCGCGCTCCAATATTTTCCACACCTCAATAAATGCAACTTGAAAGTCAATCTTTACAATTATGATTTAAAAGCTAAAAACTGTTTCAATAATATTTATAATTGCCTCTTATTGTCTAAACTTCATTTTAGCCTTTGAAAAATGAACAAAAACGACGAATATCAAAATATTTTATTTGACTCCATATTATAGTTAATTAAAGAAAAAGTGACAAAAATCTTATTGTCATTTTATCTGTAATTGTGGTACACAATAGAGACAATGATTGTCTTATTGGCAATTATTGTCAAAAGTGCTCTTATTGTCTATTGTTGGATGGCTATACTCTAAACTTGTAAAGAAATTGCACATCAAAGATACGAAAGCCACTTTATGACCAATAAGACACGATTCAACGTGATGTTACTCTGAACCTTATACACCCTTTTACATGACAAACTAATTTAGACACGTGTTGGTTAGAAAGGTAGGCAATTTGGGGTAATATTCTAAATCTTGGTGTGGGAAAAACCATTATTTTCGTCGAAAACTTTATTTTAAAGAAAACTTTCCAAATGAGGAAAGCTTGTAAATGGCTGAGCCTTGGAGGTCTAATAGATCGAATGTAATAGAACACTTCAACGTCGCCGAAACTGGAGTGGAGGCGTACTATTTAATATTTATAATATTCATAGGATTCCTAAATTGACCTAAATCAAAAGTATTTTCTCATATTTCTATTTATAAATTTCAATCATTCCATTTTAAGTGGTCGACAAAAGAAGAAAACTGAACTATTAGATGAGCTTACTCATGCTATGTTGCTAAAATTGCAGGGAACAGAATTAAACAACTTGTAGCATGAACAGAAAAAATATAATCTTAATACAATCTGTTGCATTATGTTACCAACCGTTATGACGAGGCTGTGTACAAATTAAAATTTAAACGCCTTCCAGCAGTCGAAACTAGTTTCATTTTGAAACTGAAAACATTAGAAAATCCTAAATATTACAAGATTCATGCTTTTATCAATAAACAATGAATTAAATATACGTCTGGCATGTTTAAAGTTTGAAGTGGTAGGATTTGAAAAGTAAATGTATCCAAAATGTATTTTTGGAAAATGTCGAATTTGAATGATTTGTGGTCAAAAACGGGGTTAAAACGCATGATATTTGTCACTTGCTTATAAGGGAGTTTTGTTTGAAGGAACTCCCTTATAAGTGAGTTGACCTGCTCCCTTATAAGCGAAACAGCACCTCCATTACAAGCAAGGTAATGTAGTATGATTGATGAAATTAAACTAATGTTGCAGCGAACTAATATTTTTTATTTTGTTGAATGATTTATATTTGTTGAAATAACAAATATATTAAAACCAGTCAAAATTATTCAATCACTTCCTTTCATTTATGAACATGAACTAATCCAAGATGATCAAAATACCATCATTCATTGACAAAATATTTTTCCTCGTTAATAATCAAATCCAGTGATCATTTACTTCTTCAAATATGTTCGCTTTTACTTTTAATCTATCTATTTAATGCTCTATAATTCCATAATATGATGCCACTTTTATGTTCTATTATACAGAAATCAATAAATAATTTATCTAAATAGCAAGCTTATTGTAGTAACTAATTATAAATTGATAATGTGTAATTTAATTATTGTAAAAAAGTATAAATTATAAACAAAATAAGAATAGAAAACGATTTAGTCATTTCATAAAATTATAATTCTATTTTTATATATAATCAAAAAGCTTAATAATCTAGTATTATTCTTAAAGTAAATTAAGTCACTCATTTCGCAGTGTTTGGAGTTAACAATAATTCTCAATCAATTTACGAGACTGTTATTAATATTAGTATCACATTTTCCATTGTTCACGGAGCGTTAGTGTGTTAAATATGTGATATATAAGTTTATGGGTCAACATTAATATTTGAAGCAAGCGGACAGTATTTATCTGGTGTTATTTATCAATCAATTAGTAAAATACTTATGTATTAAACACGCATATAATATAGATTTTAGAGCCAATAATGTAGTGGAATAATATTTGCACAATCTTAATAGATTATATAATTTATTATAACAAAATGTAACATATCTGGTTATAGCTTCAATTAATCAATAAATGATTCAAATTATATTGCGTAAATTACAAATAATTATACTGTATAAATAGAAATACACGCATTATAATTGTGCACTAATATATTAAATTTATAATAATTAATATATTTAAGTGAATAACCAAACATAACTTGCATTGATATTTGTATAAATGAAGAATTAATTAGTAAATATGTGGTTTACGGTATTTGTTAAACAAATTTGACTTTTGGCGTATTAAATTTAGATAATAATACATATATATGCGAATATCCATTTGTGTTTAGTGAAAATCAATGTATTTGTAGCTAAGGTTATTTAGTAAATGATACTTAATGCATATAAATACTTCTATCTCTTACAAATTTATAATTTAGTGTAGAATAATTAGATTAAATTGTGTTGAACAATTATTTAGAACTATAAAACTTCATATAATAGAATGTCTCAATTACAGAAAACAGTATTATATCAAATATTTCTTTAATTTCTGAATATATAACTGACAGTAATTATAAATAATAACAAAAAATGAATATAATCAATTAATCATTGTACGATTATATTAATTCCACTAACTAATAGTTAAAATTAATTAACGTTAATCTGTCAAATATAGAATCAGTTTAATAATAAATATTATTTTCTGTATAAGATGTAAAATACTAACTTAATACTACAAATATGGCATTAATATAAGTAAATTTATCTACAAACACAAATCTATAAAATTAACAATATAGAATAACAACTATTGACAATGAAGTTAAGGCAATTGTCTAGTAATTAAATACTATAACTCAACAATTTTAATAAATTTATAACAAATTAACGCAAGATATAAAATTGACGAATACAACTATGAATAATTATATAGTATCTGCAAATGCTTAACTATCTAATATAAATAATGGCATTACTAACATTAATAATATTGATAACTATTAAAACTCAGAGATTTAAACATTAAAGCGTGCTCAAAGCTTAACGTCAGGTGCATTTTGGTGCAAAATGAATAATTAATAGAATAAAGGATTAAAAGGTTTTTGTACAAAACCAAATTTATGTTGTTTGAAAGATGAATATAATTATATTAGATGTAAATATAATAACGACGGTTATAACTACGTAACGTTATACACAATAGATTAATGTGGATAATATATTGAAGTGTGATAGATTTATATTTACCATAAATACATATATATATATATATATATATATATATATATATATATATATATATATATATATATATATATATATATATATTCATTTCACTTCCTCGAGACGGCACAAACGAACGACTGTGAGACTTTCGAAAGCAAAACATGGGCTCTCGCACACCAGTGTTTCCACTTTCAAAACGGGCTCAACCCGTCATTTATGCCCACTCAGTAAAGACCCAATAGGGCCCTCACTGAGTCGTTAGCGGACCAGTTTCACCTGATTCGCTAACTTACTTTTTAGAAACTGGTTCTCGCTTCTCAGTTCCTTTTTGCTCGTTATTTCCTTCGGCTTGCACGAGAGGTTGTTCCGTTGTATTGGCATTGCTTGGTGGTGGTTGCCTTTGATGCATCGTTTCATCAACTTGATTAGGTGCCTGGGTTCCTTCTTAGTTTATTTGTTTTTGCAAATTCCTAATTTCGGGGTATATTGCCGGTGGTAGATTAACTTTTTCCTAGGGTTTAGGCGCGTTGGTATCTTCCTTAGCTCTCTATTTTTAGATAAACTATTTCTGATATTCCATTTGGAGCTTCTTCTTCTAGGCTTTCGTTAATAATGTCTTGGTTTCCTATTTTGCGTCAGCTATCGTATTTTGTTCATTTGGACCATCTTTTGGCTATGATTTGACAGGCTTTTCTAAGACAGGTTATTTATCCTCTTTCTTTTTCTAAGTTTCCTTTTGAGGAGACTTTGCGCTAGATTGGGGCTTTATAGTGGTCTTTTGATCTTGTGACTTTTAGACTGGGGGCTTTTTCTCTTTCTGCTTCTGAGCGTCCTTAGGCTTCGTTTTGTCAGGCGCCTTTTCTTCGATATTCTTCGTAGGTTCAGCTTTCTAACTTACTTTAGTCTTTTTCTCGTTTTCAGACTGGGCTTCGGCATTGTTTGTCTTTTAAGTGATCTTCTTGTTGTCATGCTTCTTTTTGGTTTCTTTGAATTTACGCATCACTGCCGCCGCTGTATCAAATTAACTTTACAATTCTCTTTACAATTTGGCGATCTTCTCTTTGAGAGACTAAATTTTCTTGTCATTGCCTTTCGCGTTGGGGATTACTTTGGTCTGGGTTGGTTAGTCAGGTTTTTTCTTTGTGGACGTGTCCTCCAGTTTATTGTTGCCTTTTTCTGCTGTTTGCGTTGACTTCTTTTTAGTCTTTGTCTTGTGGGCTTTTTCAAAGTTTTTCAGTGTTTACTTAGGCTTTGCAGGCACTTCTTTGATTGGAGATTGTGTGGCTACCTTCATCATTCCTTTTTCGTGAAGGTAATCAAAGATTTTCCCGTAGTTGTCAGTGCGTTTGAATTAAACATCACTGTCCGCTAGGGAGGCAAAGCGGTTGGCACTGGGTTTCTCGACATCGATTTCGCTATGTTTTTCGCCCCGTTGGACTACTTTCTTTCTATACATAAGCTCGGCTCGATGTGTTTGAGAGGTACTTATCATGTAGCCTATCTCTTCATAAATCGTCTCGAAATTAACTCGAAGTTCTTCCAAGAATTCTCTCGACTTTTAATGAATAGTGAGATTCTTACCGATTATGATCGGAATAATTTTGAGCGGGTTACCATTTTGATCCTTTTTGTCCCGATAATGCTACTCTTTGAGAGCGTAATACTTATCAAGATCCCAAGTGATTCCAATATCCAAATAAATCTGAACTCCGTTGACCACAATGCTGATGTCCGGTTTAGTCCGGTCTTCCAGCCTGTTGTCGTTGTCTTTGCAGACTTTTCTGGCTTGATATCTCTTTCTGAGGATTCTTTCAAGGAAGTTTGCAAAACGATCGTGGGCTGCTATGTTCAGCTCGTTGATCTTTTTGCAGTCTTGTTCGTGGCCTTCCTTGTATGGTTTTTTGCACAGTTCGCAAATTTCTGGGATTGGTGTATCCCTCACGTTGTTGAAAACCCAGTTGATCATGTACTAGAATGCAGTGTTATCCATTCTTCTACGGCCCAACAGTGTGTACCCTGGTTTAGGCACCGTGTCGTCGACCTGTAGTGACATTTTTTCTTGGATTTTCATTTCTTTGCGTGTGTCTCTGAAGAAATTCTTAGATTTAGTCATCTTGGTGTTTATTTTGCCAATGATTTGTTCGAGTTTGGATTTGGTAATTTAATCACCATTTTCTCGAATATAGTAGTCAATCTTTTGGATTTGATCTACCTTCATCTAATCGTAGTACGTGCCGGGTAAGATGATTCCAAGACCTCCTTGGCATTTGAAGTCAAATGCGAATTGTTGGAGTGCATCAGAGGATGCATTTGAGTGGAGTATTTCTTCCATATCTACCATTAGCTGCTTGTCAATTTCTTGATAAAGCTGCTTGTTCTCAGCGCAGTGCTCCGCGACGTCGATGAGAGGTCCGTAGTTACAGGCGCTTACGATGCATTGGCAGAAGAGTAGAAGTTTATCCTTGTTTGGAATGTCTAATTTTGCGTACCCATCGAATTTCTTCTTGAGATTGTCCGTGATTTGTTTTGCCAGTGGTTTCGCTGTTTTTCCAAAATCTTAACCTAAAAAGTTCACGATTCCTGATTTGTTAAAGAAGTTGGGGTGAGTGCACTCGCATTTTTCGGTATTTACTTCTAAATGCATTTCTTTGTACAAGGCAATCGTTTCGTTGATAGTTTATTGGATTTTGTCGGGGGTTGTGATTACGACCATGTCGTCTATAAACCCCAGAGCGAATTTATATGAGTTTCCATTTTAGTCTTTTGCAGCCTGTGTTTTCTCCATGATTTAGTTTGAGAAACCACAGTATAGGATAGTACTAAGGTTGCAACCTTAATTTATTCCTACTTGGAGTTAATGGAAGTTGTTTGACCATCTGGCTTTAATTTGGTTCATAATATAGCGGGAATCTATATTACTTACTAGTACTTACTATAGTACTTACTAGTACCCCCTGCTCTATCAGCATTTTCTCAATCAATTCATGTCTAACACTCGAGAAGGCTCTTTTCACGTCGAATTTGATGGCGACAAGGCCGCCTTCGATTGCCAGAGCGAGTTTGTGTTTGGCTAATAGCATTCCGGATGGTGTGATTGCAAATTAGTTTTAATTGATTTTAATTTTGCTGACTAAACGTCTTTTGAGCATGGAATGGTAGCAGGAGAGCAGTGCTTCTTGGACTTATACTGGTCTATAATCCTGTTTTCCATCGCTATCAAGTTTGTGCTTATCTATGTATACTACTCTAGATTTGTATAGTTTAGATTTGTCCTTGATAGTTACTGCTTCATGTATCTGATTGAAGCCTTATTTGAACATTTGAATGAGTAATCTGTCGCAAGTTTTATATGCGTATTTTAGATGCAAGTTTCCGAAGCCTGATTCTCCAGCTGATGTGTATTCATACATCTACTCGATTTAGGTTTCGACTTCCTCGATTTTAAATAGCGGAGCTTGTGACTGTACCACAGTATCTTCATCCCTTGCTGGAACGTAAATAGTTTCAGCGGGTTGTGTTTGGGAAAAGTGTTTGGCGTCTAATTCTTATGTTTGCTCAGGTGTTAAGATAACCTGTTTTTCGCCAGCGTTATATCTTTCAATGTGTGATTACGCTAGACCAAATCGGTTGTGGTTGATGCAGAACATAATATAGTCTTCTGTTCGAGACTTAGTCTGATACTCTGTCTCTTCGAAGCCATTTAGATAGCTTTGAGGTCGTGTGAAACGTCCTAAGAAATCGTCCATTAATGCCGGTGCATTTTGTGGGGCATGTACGAATTTGAGGATTATTTCTTCAGCGCGCTCTCTTATAGCTAGTTCGTCTTCGGCGTTGCAGTACTTTGACAACTCATGTAAGCTACATTTGGAGCTTTTTGCGGTTGAACTGTAGATGATAGTTGGATTGTCATTATTGCCGTTGTTGTTGCTACTCGGGTTGTTAGGCGGGTTGTACGTATTAGGATTTTTAGAGTTATTGTTTCCTTTCGCGGAGGTTTTAGGTCTCCCCGGTTTACGTTTTTCTCCACTTTGATTGTTAGTTTCACCCCCTTCGCTGTCTTGGGGAGTGTTCTGTTAATCGGTGGCTCTAACGATTTCATGGTAGAAAATGCATTTTTGTTAGTGGGTGATGGCGGCTTTCAGATCTCTGAAAGGGCATTAACAATTTATGCAAAGCAAGTAATGATTGAATTTTTGATTCTTGAGGTTGTGAGAATCAAGCTCCTTAACGATCATTTCTCTGATATTCGGGATAAGTTTGATATCATGAGACTTATAATTGTCTTGGAAGTGGCACATTAGGTCATAAACCTAACTAAAACTATATTTACAGTTTGGAACTGGGCATTTTATGTGAAGGTTTCTAGATTTGTAGGCGTGTTAAATCTTTTCCATCTCCGTGGCAATTTCCTGTTTGGAGACGAATATGCATTCCCGTTGGGTCTGAACTAAGTCCACGTTGTTCAGTGGGTTGGTAGGTATTTCCTCAAACTTGCGGGTTGTAGTTTTGCAACCATGTCCGCAAATAGTATCAATAAGTACATGCATTTTCTCTTTTGGGAAATCGCACAGTTCCATATTTTCCGCTTTTGGTAGCTCAAAGGGCGGCGGTTCTAATTTATTTGGCTATTGAAATTCGTCTTTTCCGTCCGCTGATTTTGGTACAGCTTGTAATTCCGGAATGGCGTCTTTTTCAGGTTCCTTTTGGCACTTTTTGGCACAAAGATGTGTTATGTTGAGTTCTTCGTGAGCCTTAGGAGTTTGATATTTAGATATCTCATTGTGAGATACAAGTTGGATGCTAGGCATGTCTTCGCTGAGAGGGTTTGCGGCCTCTTTTTCAGGTTCCATGACAGTTTAAGCTTCCTTGTTGTGTGGTGTTTCAACAGATACAGACACTTTCTAAATATTTTCTGGCTTGTGAGGTGGTTTGCCAGAGTTTTAAGATATTATAATTTCTCGAGCCATTAACTGAATTTTTTCATTTTCTATTTCTTGTTATTAGACTTCTTGTTATTACAAAATCTATTTTTAGAAATTAGAAAGATCTTCTTTCTCCTTTAAAGATTCTTGTTCTCTTTAAGCGATTTACAACAAGGCCAATTCCAATTGTTGTCTTTGTTGCTCTAACTCTGCGTTTTTTCTGGTAATTTCTTCCCAGCTTTCGTTGAGTTTTTGATCTTTTTCTTAATTCAGTTGTTCCATTTTTTATGCTTGTTCGATTTTAAGAGTAACTTCCCGGTCTTTTGTTTCAATTTCCTTCAAAATTCGGGCATTTTTGGCCTTATTGGCTGCTAACAGCTCCGGTTCAGCCTTCAAGCAAATAAAGCTGCGAGATTAGCTTTCCTACTCTTTTTGTTACTCTTTAACCAAATTTAAGACTTCTTCTGGTCCTATGCTCATCGCTAGCTGGATAATTTCGTTTTCCGCGTATTTTTCCCGTTGGGACAGATGAGTTTGACCGTCAAAATAGGAGATATTGCTTATATCGGCATCTGCTGTCCCATTTTGCACATAAGAGTCATTTCCGTTCCCGTTTGGCTAGAATGGGTTTGTATAGGTTGTTTAGTTACATGTAATCGACTAATTTCCTATAGTATCCCTTGATATCTGGCCAACAGACACATCTGCCGTTTAATAGCCCATATTTTGTTTGTAAAAGGCTGATTGGCATTATTGATGTGGTTGCATAAAATATATATATATATATATATATATATATATATATATATATATATATAAAGCTCCCAGTCTAAAAGTCACAAGATCAAAAGACCACTTAAAAGCCCCAATCTAGCACAAAGTCTCCTCAAAAGGAAACTTAGAAAAAGAAAGAGGAAAAATAACCTGTCTTAGAAAAGCCTGTCAAATCATAGCCAAATGATGGTCCAAATGAACAAAATACGATAGCTGACGCAAAATAGGAAACCAAGACATTATTAACGAAAGCCTAGAAGAAGAAGCTCCAAATGGAATATCAGAAATAGTTTATCTAAAAATAGAGAGCTAAGGAAGATACCAACGCGCCTAAACCCTAGGAAAAAGTTAATCTACCACCGGAAATTTACCACGAAATTAGGGATTTGCAAAAACAAATAAACTAAAACGGAACCTAGGAACCTAATCAAGTTGATGAAACGATGCATCAAAGGCAACCACCACCAAGCAATGCCAATACAACGGAACAACCTCTCGTGCAAGCCGAAGGAAATAACGCAAAGAGAAACTGAGAAGCGAGAAACCACTAGAAATTAAACTGTCATATTTATATATCCCACTCACTTAACTTTCGTTTATACTAACAAATGATGTTGAAATATTTATTTAAAGTTGGTACAGAGCGGTTTTGCTAATCTATCCGTCAAAAATCGCAAAACCACACGGATGATATCTTTGCAAAAGCTAAAATATATCTAAATGTGTGAGTCTTTTGTCAAATATATTCAAAATAAGGTAGTTGACAGAAACGCGGTAACTGTTACAGAAATCATTTTTTACACCGAAATTCAGATAGTAATATTATTAAACAGAATGACATTCGGTGCGCTTTTGCGAGAAACCACTAAAATTTAAACTGTCATATTTATATATTTATGACGTATTTACTTCTATGCAAGTGAGTTTTAAAATATGTGTTTGAGTCAAATTACTTGATAAATAATATTAAATGTTTTAATATGTTGTCACTTAGATAATATTAGTTATCTAAATAGTCTTTTACTTATAATTCAGAGGTTTAAATTTGAGGTTTGTTATTGAGTCTATTCTAAATTTTGTGTTAATATATATGTATAATATTCACATTATTTAATTTTCAATAGTGTTAATTAGAAATTAGTTTGGAGAGTATGATATTTGAGAATAGTATCATTTGGCATAGCTGCGAGCATAATCTCAGATGTAAGTACACAAAGTAACATAGAGGATAAGTAGTGCCAATCCTACTTAACTCGTTTTCATACCAACAGTAGTTTTGGTGTTTAGAACACTACAATTCGTGTTCGCAGGGTAACATCAAATGCAGTGCTATATTCGTCTTCACTACAGAAAGTGTTATATCTGAGTGATCTTCGTGTTAGCCAAGTAAGTGAATGCGCAGTTTATTACGCCAAATGTAGCCAGATAAAGTTATATCAATTTGAAGTAACTGAATATTTTTCAAAATTGAGAGGTGATATAACAAAAGATTAATAGTCAAACGCTTAAATTTTTAAGTAAAATACCGCGCGTCAAAGTAGTCCGGCTGTTATTTCACTGTACAACGAAACGGGTCAATTTTCATTTTGAACAAAGTAAATGTATCAGTAGTTTTGAAATAGTTTAAAAGCTTATTGATACAAAAATCCATTTTTTACACCGAAATTCAGATAGTAATATTATTAAACGGAATGACGTTTGGTTCGCTTTTGCGAGAAACCACTAAAATTGAAACAGATCAGAAATATGTTCTCGACCGCAAAGGCAACTTCCACTGCTTTAGAGCGCGGCGGCGGACATACAGCGAACAGTTCTCAAAACTGGGTCTGTAGTAAGCAATTCTGTCCCAGATGTGAACTACACCGATATGCCGGTGCAAAACCACACGGATGATATCTTTGCAAAAGCTAAAATATATCTAAATGTGTGAGTCTTTTGTCAAATATATTCAAAATAAGGTAGTTGACAGAAACGCGGTAACTGTTACAGAAATCATTTTTTACACCGAAATTCAGATAGTAATATTATTAAACAGAATGACATTCGGTGCGCTTTTGCGAGAAACCACTAAAATTTAAACTGTCATATTTATATATTTATGACGCATTTACTTCTATGCAAGTGAGTTTTAAAATATGTGTTTGAGTCAAATTACTTGATAAATAATATTAAATGTTTTAATATGTTGTCACTTAGATAATATTAGTTATCTAAATAGTCTTTTACTTATAATTCAGAGGTTTAAATTTGAGGTTTGTTATTGAGTCTATTCTAAATTTTGTGTTAATATATATGTATAATATTCACATTATTTAATTTTCAATAGTGTTAATTAGAAATTAGTTTGGAGAGTATGATATTTGAGAATAGTATCATTTGGCATAGCTGCGAGCATAATCTCAGATATAAGTACACAAAGTAACATAGAGGATAAGTAGTGCCAATCCTACTTAACTCGTTTTCATACCAACAGTAGTTTTGGTGTTTAGAACACTACAATTCGTGTTCGCAGGGTAACATCAAATGCAGTGCTATATTCGTCTTCACTACAGAAAGTGTTATATCTGAGTGATCTTCGTGTTAGCCAAGTAAGTGAATGCGCAGTTTATTACGCCAAATGTAGCCAGATAAAGTTATATCAATTTGAAGTAACTGAATATTTTTCAAAATTGAGAGGTGATATAACAAAAGATTAATAGTCAAACGCTTAAATTTTTAAGTAAAATACCGCGCGTCAAAGTAGTCCGGCTGTTATTTCACTGTACAACGAAACGGGTCAATTTTCATTTTGAACAAAGTAAATGTATCAGTAGTTTTGAAATAGTTTAAAAGCTTATTGATACAAAAATCCAATTTTTACACCGAAATTCAGATAGTAATATTATTAAACGGAATGACGTTTGGTTCGCTTTTGCGAGAAACCACTAAAATTGAAACAGATCAGAAATATGTTCTCGACCGCAAAGGCAACTTCCACTGCTTTAGAGCGCGGCGGCGGACATACAGCGAACAGTTCTCAAAACTGGGTCTGTAGTAAGCAATTCTGTCCCAGATGTGAACTACACCGATATGCCGGTGCAAAACCACACGGATGATATCTTTGCAAAAGCTAAAATATATCTAAATGTGTGAGTCTTTTGTCAAATATATTCAAAATAAGGTAGTTGACAGAAACGCGGTAACTGTTACAGAAATCATTTTTTACAGAAATTCAGATAGTAATATTATTAAACAGAATGACATTCGGTGCGCTTTTGCGAGAAACCACTAAAATTTAAACTGTCATATTTATATATTTATGACGCATTTACTTCTATGCAAGTGAGTTTTAAAATATGTGTTTGAGTCAAATTACTTGATAAATAATATTAAATGTTTTAATATGTTGTCACTTAGATAATATTAGTTATCTAAATAGTCTTTTACTTATAATTCAGAGGTTTAAATTTGAGGTTTGTTATTGAGTCTATTCTAAATTTTGTGTTAATATATATGTATAATATTCACATTATTTAATTTTCAATAGTGTTAATTAGAAATTAGTTTGGAGAGTATGATATTTGAGAATAGTATCATTTGGCATAGCTGCGAGCATAATCTCAGATGTAAGTACACAAAGTAACATAGAGGATAAGTAGTGCCAATCCTACTTAACTCGTTTTCATACCAACAGTAGTTTTGGTGTTTAGAACACTACAATTCGTGTTCGCAGGGTAACATCAAATGCAGTGCTATATTCGTCTTCACTACAGAAAGTGTTATATCTGAGTGATCTTCGTGTTAGCCAAGTAAGTGAATGCGCAGTTTATTACGCCAAATGTAGCCAGATAAAGTTATATCAATTTGAAGTAACTGAATATTTTTCAAAATTGAGAGGTGATATAACAAAAGATTAATAGTCAAACGCTTAAATTTTTAAGTAAAATACCGCGCGTCAAAGTAGTCCGGCTGTTATTTCACTGTACAACGAAACGGGTCAATTTTCATTTTGAACAAAGTAAATGTATCAGTAGTTTTGAAATAGTTTAAAAGCTTATTGATACAAAAATCCAATTTTTACACCGAAATTCAGATAGTAATATTATTAAACGGAATGACGTTTGGTTCGCTTTTGCGAGAAACCACTAAAATTGAAACAGATCAGAAATATGTTCTCGACCGCAAAGGCAACTTCCACTGCTTTAGAGCGCGGCGGCGGACATACAGCGAACAGTTCTCAAAACTGGGTCTGTAGTAAGCAATTCTGTCCCAGATGTGAACTACACCGATATGCCGGTGCAAAACCACACGGATGATATCTTTGCAAAAGCTAAAATATATCTAAATGTGTGAGTCTTTTGTCAAATATATTCAAAATAAGGTAGTTGACAGAAACGCGGTAACTGTTACAGAAATCATTTTTTACACCGAAATTCAGATAGTAATATTATTAAACAGAATGACATTCGGTGCGCTTTTGCGAGAAACCACTAAAATTTAAACTGTCATATTTATATATTTATGACGCATTTACTTCTATGCAAGTGAGTTTTAAAATATGTGTTTGAGTCAAATTACTTGATAAATAATATTAAATGTTTTAATATGTTGTCACTTAGATAATATTAGTTATCTAAATAGTCTTTTACTTATAATTCAGAGGTTTAAATTTGAGGTTTGTTATTGAGTCTATTCTAAATTTTGTGTTAATATATATGTATAATATTCACATTATTTAATTTTCAATAGTGTTAATTAGAAATTAGTTTGGAGAGTATGATATTTGAGAATAGTATCATTTGGCATAGCTGCGAGCATAATCTCAGATATAAGTACACAAAGTAACATAGAGGATAAGTAGTGCCAATCCTACTTAACTCGTTTTCATACCAACAGTAGTTTTGGTGTTTAGAACACTACAATTCGTGTTCGCAGGGTAACATCAAATGCAGTGCTATATTCGTCTTCACTACAGAAAGTGTTATATCTGAGTGATCTTCGTGTTAGCCAAGTAAGTGAATGCGCAGTTTATTACGCCAAATGTAGCCAGATAAAGTTATATCAATTTGAAGTAACTGAATATTTTTCAAAATTGAGAGGTGATATAACAAAAGATTAATAGTCAAACGCTTAAATTTTTAAGTAAAATACCGCGCGTCAAAGTAGTCCGGCTGTTATTTCACTGTACAACGAAACGGGTCAATTTTCATTTTGAACAAAGTAAATGTATCAGTAGTTTTGAAATAGTTTAAAAGCTTATTGATACAAAAATCCAATTTTTACACCGAAATTCAGATAGTAATATTATTAAACGGAATGACGTTTGGTTCGCTTTTGCGAGAAACCACTAAAATTGAAACAGATCAGAAATATGTTCTCGACCGCAAAGGCAACTTCCACTGCTTTAGAGCGCGGCGGCGGACATACAGCGAACAGTTCTCAAAACTGGGTCTGTAGTAAGCAATTCTGTCCCAGATGTGAACTACACCGATATGCCGGTGCAAAACCACACGGATGATATCTTTGCAAAAGCTAAAATATATCTAAATGTGTGAGTCTTTTGTCAAATATATTCAAAATAAGGTAGTTGACAGAAACGCGGTAACTGTTACAGAAATCATTTTTTACACTGAAATTCAGATAGTAATATTATTAAACAGAATGACATTCGGTGCGCTTTTGCGAGAAACCACTAAAATTTAAACTGTCATATTTATATATTTATGACGCATTTACTTCTATGCAAGTGAGTTTTAAAATATGTGTTTGAGTCAAATTACTTGATAAATAATATTAAATGTTTTAATATGTTGTCACTTAGATAATATTAGTTATCTAAATAGTCTTTTACTTATAATTCAGAGGTTTAAATTTGAGGTTTGTTATTGAGTCTATTCTAAATTTTGTGTTAATATATATGTATAATATTCACATTATTTAATTTTCAATAGTGTTAATTAGAAATTAGTTTGGAGAGTATGATATTTGAGAATAGTATCATTTGGCATAGCTGCGAGCATAATCTCAGATGTAAGTACACAAAGTAACATAGAGGATAAGTAGTGCCAATCCTACTTAACTCGTTTTCATACCAACAGTAGTTTTGGTGTTTAGAACACTACAATTCGTGTTCGCAGGGTAACATCAAATGCAGTGCTATATTCGTCTTCACTACAGAAAGTGTTATATCTGAGTGATCTTCGTGTTAGCCAAGTAAGGCGCAGTTTATTACGCCAAATGTAGCCAGATAAAGTTATATCAATTTGAAGTAACTGAATATTTTTCAAAATTGAGAGGTGATATAACAAAAAAGATTAATAGTCAAACGCTTAAATTTTTAAGTAAAATACCGCGCGTCAAAGTACCAACTTATTGCCGAAACGCAGTACTAAAATTCAACGCTAAAATATATCTAAATGTGTGAGTCTTTTGTCCAAATATATTCAAAATAAGGTAAAGTTGACGAAACGCGGTAAATTTTTACCGAAATTCAGATAGTAATATTATTAAACAGAATGACAGTCTAAACTGTCATATTTATATATTTATGACGCATTTCTTCTATGCAAAAGTTTTAAAAATATGTGTTTGAGTCAAATTAAACGATAAATAATATTAAATGTTTTAATATGTTTGTCAAGATAATAAAGTCTTTTACTTATAATTCAGAGGTTTAAATTTGAGGTTTTTGTTATTGAATTCTAATTTTGTGTGTTAATATATATGTATAATATTCACATTATTTAATTTTCAGTAGAAATTAGTTTGGAGAGTATGATACCAGTATTTGGCAAGCTGCGAGCAATCTCAGATATACAAAAGTAACATAGAGGATAAGAAATAACTCGTTTTCATACCAACAGTAGTTTTGGTGTTTAGAACATTCGTGTTCGGAGATCAAATTGTCTTCAAAATCTGAGTGATAGTGAATGCGCAGTTTATTACTGTGAAAGTTATATCAATTTGATGGCAGATATTTTCAAAATTAGGGATAACAAAAGATTAATAGTAACCTTAAATTTTTAAGTCGTCAAAAGTTGATTTCACTGTACAACGAAACGGGTCAATTTTCATTTTGAACAAAGCATCATCAGTAGTTTTGAAATAGTTTAAAAGCTTAACAAAAATCCATTTTACACCCAGATAGTAATATTATTAAACGGAATGACGTTTGTTCAATGCGAAACCACATCACGTTCTCGACAAGGCCTCTCGCTTTGGGGCGCACAGTTCTCAAGGCTGAGTCTGTAGAATCCCAGATGTGAACTACCGAATAACGATGATAATATCTTTAAGCTAAAATATAAAGAGTCTTTTTGAAGGTACTGACAGAAAAGTTACAGAAATCAAACCCAGATAGTAGAGAATGAATTCGGTGCGCTTTGCGAGAAACCACTGTCATATTTATATATTTATGACATTTATTTACTATGCAAGTAGTTTTAAAATATGTGTTTGAGTCACTAATATTAAATGTTTTTATGTTGTCACTTAGATAATATTAGTTCGTCTTTTTATAATAGGTTTAATTTGAAGTTTGTTATTGGAATTCTAAATTTTTGTGTTGATGTATAATGATTTTCAATAGTGTTAATTTAGTTTGGAATGTTGAGGTATCATTAATAACAGATGTAAGTACACAAAGTAACATAGAGGATAAGTAGTGGTTTTCATATAACAGTTTGTGTTTAGAACATCTATTCGTGTTCGCAGGGTAACATCAAATGCAGTGCGTCTTCAAAAGTGTTTATATCTGAGTGATCTTCGTGTTAGCCAAGTAAGTGAATGCGCAGTTTATTACGCCAAATGTAGCCAGATAAAGTTATATCAATTTGAAGTAACTGAATAAATTGAGAGGTGATATAAGAAGTCAAACGCTTATTTTTAAGTAAAATAATGTGTGAAACGGGTCAAAGTAAATTTATCAGTCTGAAATAGTTTAAAGCTTATTGATATTTTTACACCAAAATTAAACGGAAAGCAAAACCACTTGAAACAGATCAGATGTTCTCGACCGCGGCTTTGGGAGCGCGGCGGCAGGACATACAGCGAACAGTTCTCAAAACATAAATCTGTCCAGATGTGAACTACACCGATATGCCAGTGCACACGGATGATATTGCAAAGCTAAAATATATCTAAATGTGTGAGTCTTTTTGTCAAAACAGGTAGTTACTTAGTAACTGTTACAGAAATCAAAATTCAGATAGTAATATTATTAAGCAAGAATGACACTTTGGTAAACATGTCATATTTATATATTTATGACGCATTTACTTCTATGCAAACCATGTGTTTGAGTCAAAATTGATAAACATTAAATCAGAAGATATAAATAGTTTTTCGATTCAGAGTTAAATTTGAGAGGTTTGTTATTGAGTCTATTCTAAATTTTGTGTTAATATATATGTATAATATTCACATTATTTAATTTTCAATAGTGTTAAATTAGAAATTACTGGAAGTATGATATTTGAGAATAGTATCATTTGGCATAGCTATGGCATAATCTCGAATATAAGTACACAAAGTAACATAGAGGGATAAGTAGTTGCCAATCCTACTTAAGTTTTCATACCAACGAACACTACATTCGTGTCGCAGGTCATCAAATGCAGTGTATCGTCTTGTTATATCTGAGTGAAGCAATTTGTCCCAGATTTGAAGTAACTGAACTAGTCACCGATATGCCGAAACAGATATTTTCATTTTGAACAAAGTAAATGTATCAGTAGTTTGCAAAGCTTATTGATACACACGGATAGTAATATTATTATTAAACCGTTTGGTTCGCTTTTGCGAGAAACCACTAAAATTGAAAATATCATCTAAATGTGCAAGGACTGCTTTAGATTTACTTACTTGGCTAACACGAAGATCACTCAGATATAACACTTTATAGTGAAGACGAATATAGCACTGCATTTGATGTTACCCTGCGAGCACAATTGCTTAGTGTTCACAAACTTACAAACTACTGTTGGGAAAACGAGATTAAGTAAGTTGGCACTACTTGTCCTCTAACTGTCTCTACCACATCTGAACCATATCGCAGCTATACTGATACTCAAATATCTCCTCTCAAACAATTTGTCAACACTATTGAAAATTAAATAATGTGAATATCATTGAACTTAACAAACCTCACAGGATACTGAGTAAAAGACGTATTATTCTAGTGAAAACATGAAACTTGTTAATATTATTTGCTCAAATAATTTGATCAAACACATATTGAAAAAAGCAAAAGAATGCAAATATACATATGACGTGCGGTTTGCAGAAAGCGCACTAAAAATTCATTCTCGTTTATATATTGCTATGACAATTTCGGTAATAAAGTGATTTTGATCAACCGTTTCAACCACCATGTGTTTGAGTCATTGAATATATTTGATAAATAATACTTTGCAGATTTTAATATGTTGTCACCTTTTAGACTAATATTAGTTATCTAATGTCTTTACTACGGAGCCCAGAGGTACGAAATGTTCGCTGTATGCTCACTGCCACGCTTAGCAGTGAAAGTCTATTCGTAAATTTTGTGTTAATATATATGCTGCCGCAACGGGCGCCAAACGTCATTCCGTTGTGGCATATTACTATCTGGTTTCGCTTGAGAGTATGATTTTTGTATCAATAAGCTTTTAAACTATTTCAAAACTACTGACACATTATTTGTTCAAATAAATTGACCCATTCGTTAACAGTGATAAGAGTGCCAACTACTGACGCGCCGGCAAATTTTACTTAAAAAGCCAGTGTTTAGACTATTACAATCTTTGTTATATCTGCTCTCAGTTTGAAAAATATTCGTTCACTTCAAATTGTTATGCTGGCTTTCCGGGCTTTACATTTGGCAAGTAAAACTGCGCAGCTTATTACGCCAAACGTAGATCACCAGATTGGCACTTTCTGCAAGTGGCGTGCACTGCATTTGATGTTGCCCTGCAAAATTGCAGTGTTCTATAACCAAAAGATTAATAAATAAACAGTTCACTTGGATTGGCAACTACTTTATCTATGTTACTTTGTGTGCCCACACCAGTTATGCTCGCAGTACAAATGATACTATTCTCAAATATCATTTACTCCCAAAGCAATTAAATGATCATGGTTTTGAAATAGTTTAAAAATGGCTGGTATTATACATTATTCGAGGTACACAAAATTTAGAATGAACTCAATAACAAACCTCAGAATTTAAACCTCTGCGAGAATGAAGTAAAAGACTATTTAAACCGTAATATTATCAGCGACGACGCATATGATAAACATTTATGTTAGTTTGTGGTCAGGCTTGACTCAAATACACATGACTGCTCACTATTAAATGCGTTAAATATATAAATATCAGTTGCAAATATTAGTTTTCAAAAAGCGCACCGTATGTCATTCTGTTTGTTATATTCTATCCAAATTTTGTGTAAAAAGTGTTTCACAGACCCGCGTTTGACCTGTCAGCTGGGGTGTTACTGAATTGTTTGACAAGAACCTATTTGAGATATATCACTTTACTGCATAATATCGTCGCAGGTTTTGCACCGGATATAAGCACAAAGTTCACGTCTGGGACAGTGAATCCATCTTACTACAACCCAGTTTTGAGTAAACTAGAACACTGTAGGTTCGTGCCGCTCTAAAGCAGTGAATTGTCGCCTTTACAGTCAAAGCGTTATATTCTGATCTGTTTCCGGTGTTAGTGGTTTCGCGCAAAGCGCTGCCGCAAACGTCATTCCGTTTAATCCGATATTACTATCTGAATTTCGGTGTAAGCTGGCATGCGATCATTAAGCTTTTAAATATTTCAAAACTACTGATACGACACTTTTGTTCAAAATGAAATTGACGTTTTCGTTCGCTTACAGTGAAGGCATAAAGCCACGAACTTTGACGTCAATTTTTATTTTGAAAAAATTTAAGCGTTTGACTATTAAAAGTTAATCCGATTACAAAAGTATTCAGCTTACACCGAAATTCAGATATAATATTTAAACGGAATGACGCGTTTGCGCTTCACTACGGCTAACACAGACTCGCTCAATATAACGCTTTTCTGACCGCGACGAATATAGCACTGCGTTGTTACCCTGCGCACGAATTAGTGTTCACAAAAACTACTGTTCGTAAAATCGGGTGAAGTGGATTACTTTGTCCTCTGTGACTTTGTGAACTTATATCTGGATTACCTGCCGCTTTATGCCAAACATCGACGATATTCTCAAATATCGCTCTCCAAACAAGGTTCTTGTAACCATTGAAGCTGAAATAATCTGTGTAATAGAAACAGTTTATTAACACAAAATTTAGGAATAGACTAAACAAACACACTCGCTTTCTGCGAAATCACTGCAATTATAGCAAAAGACTATTTGACAACTTATCTGAGTGATAACTTGGCTTTCATTTAATAGTATTTATCAGTATTTGACTCACCATTGGACAAACTCGCTCGTTTAAATGAAATGCGTCGCTCAGATAATAATATGACGGTTCCAAATAGTCTTTTACTTCATCCAGAGGTTTAAATTCTGATGAGTTCATTCTAAATTTTGTGCCAATGATGTATAATACCAATATTTACCTTCAGCACTAATTGCAAATTGCTTTGGGAGTATATGATATTTGAGAATAGTATCATTTAGTTGCGAGCATAATGCACCAAAGTAACATAGATAAAGTAGTGCTAATCCAGCCAACTGCCACAACCGTTTTGGTAAAAGAACACTGCCCGTAGCCTCGCAGGGCAACATCAAAAAGTGCAGCTCGTTCGCCACTCAGCAGAAAGTGCCAAGGTTCGAGTGATCTGCGTTAGTCACGTGCGATCGCGCAGTTTACTGCCAAATGTAAAGCCGCAGACAGCCAGCAACAATTTGAAGCACCGAATATTTTTCAAAATTGAGAGCAGATTTAAACTATTTCAAAACAATAGTGATCCATTTACTTTGTTCAAAATGAAAATTATTGTTCAGTTGTACAGTGAAATAACATTCGTGTTACTTTGACGCGCGGTATTTTCATTTCTTGAACAAAAGTAATGTTTCAGTATTAATTGTTATATCACCTCTCAATTTTGATAAAATATTCACCGTTAAAATTGATATAACTTTATCTGGCTACAACGGTAATGACTGCGCATTCACTTACGGAACAAGACGAAGATGACTCCGGAAATATAACACTTTAGCGTGTAGTGAACGAATACAGCACAAATTTGATGTTACCGGGCGAACACGTATTGTAGGTTCGAAAACACCAAACTACTGTTAAATGGTGCAAACAGTTAAGCAAGGATTGGCACTCTTATCACTCTATGTTACTTTTGTGTAAGAGAATTATATCTGAGATTATGAAACGGTGCAGCTATGCCAAATGATACTATTCTCAAATATCATACTCTCAAACTAATTTCTAATTAACACTATTGAAAATTAAATAATGTGAATATTATACATATATATTAACACAAAATTTAGAATAGACTTCAATAACAAACCTCAAATTTGAAAGTCTCTGAATTATAAGCAAAAAGATATTAGATAACTAATATTATCAAGTGACAACATATTAATACATTTAATATTATTTATCAAAGTAATTTGACTCAAACACATATTTTAAAACTCACTTGCATAGAAGTAAATACGTCATAAATATATAAATATAGTTTAATTTTAGTGGTTTCTCGCAAAGCGCACGAATGTCATTCTGTTTAAGATATTCTGAATTTCGGTGCCAAAAATGATTTCTGTAACAGTTAGAGACAGTGGTTTCTGAGGACTTTACCTTATTTTGAATATACTTGACAAAAGACTCACACATTTAGATAGTTTTAAGTTTGTGAACACTATCATCCGTGTGGTTTTGCAGGGCATATCGGTGTAGTGCATCTGGGACAAATTGCTTACACTACAGATACAGTTTTGAGAACTGTTCTTGTATGTCCGCCAAGTAAGTAAATCTAAAGCAGTGGAAGTGCCTTTGCGGTCGAGAACATATTTCTGATCTGTTTCAATTTTAGTGGTTTCTCGCAAAAGCGAACCAAACGTCATTCCGTTTAATAATTATTACTATCTGAATTTCGGTGTAAAATGATTTTTGTATCAATAAGCTTTAAGTTTCAAAAACTACTGATACATTTACTTTGTTCAAAATGAAAATATCTGTTTCGTTGTTACTAAGTGAACAGCCGGACTACTTGACGCGCGGTATTTTACTTAAAAATTCTAAGGTTTGACTATTAATCTTTGTTATATCACTCTCAATTTGAAAATATTCAGTTACTTCAAATTGATATAACTTTATCTGGCTACATTTGGCGTAATAAATGTTGATTCACTTCATTTACAATACGAAGATCACTCAGATATAACACTTTCTGTAGTGAAGACGATAGCACTGCATTTGATGCACCTGCGAACACGAATTGTAGTGTTCCTAAAACACCAAACTACTGTTGGTATGAAAACGAGTTAAGTAGGATTGGCAACTACTTATCCCTCTATGTTACTTTGTGTACTTATATTCGAGATTATGCTCCTCGCAGCTATGCCAAATGATACTATTCTCAAATATCATACTTCCAAACTAATTTCTAATTTAACACTATTGAAAATTAAATAATGTGAATATTATACATATATATTAACACAAAATTTAGAATAGACTCAATAACAAACCTCTCAAATTTAACTCTGAATTATAAGTAAAAGACTATTTAGATAACTAATATCTAAGACAACATATTAAAACATTTAATATTATTTATCGCAATTTGACTCAAACACATATTTTAAAAAACTTGTACTTGCATAGAAGTAAATGCGTCATAAATATATAAATATGACATGTTTAAATTTTAGTGGTTTCTCAGTGAAAGCGCACCGAATGTCATTCTTGCTTAATAATATTACTATCTGAATTTCGGTAAAAATGATTTCTGTAACAGTTACTAAGTAAAGCTTGTCAACTACCTTATTTTGAATATATTTGACAAAAAGACTCACACATTTAGATATATTTTAGCTTTGCAAAGATATCATCCGTGTGTTTTGCACTGGCATATCGGTGTAGTTCACATCTGGACAGAATTGCTTATTCAGACCCAGTTTTGAGAACTGTTCGCTGTATGTCCTGCCGCCGCGCTCCCAAAGCAGGAAGTTGCCTTGCGGTCGAGAACATATTTCTGATCTGTTTCAATTAGTAGTGGTTTTCGCAAAAGCGAAACCAAACGTCATTCCGTTTAATAATATTTCATTCGAATTTCGGTGTAAAAATTGGATTTTGTATCAATAAGCTTTAAACTATTTCAGTAAAAACTACTGATACATTTACTTTGTTCAAAATGAAAATTGACCCGTTTCGTTGTACAGTGAACAACAGCCGACTACTTTGACGCGCGGTATTTTACTTAAAAATTTAAGCGTTTGACTATTAATCTTGTTATATCACCTCTCAATTTTGAAAATATTCAGTTACTTCAAATTGATATAACTTTATCTGGCTACATTTGGCGTAATAAACTGCGCATTCACTTACTTGGCTAACACGAAGATCACTCAGATATAAACACTTTCTGTAGTGAAGACGAATATAGCACTGCATTTGATGTTACCCTGCGAACACGAATTGTGTGTTCTAAACACCAAAACTACTGTTATATGAAAACGAGTTAAGTAGGATTGCACTACTTATCCTCTATGTTACTTTGTGTACTTACATCTGAGATTATGCTCGCAGCTATGCCAAATGATACTATTCTCAAATATCATACTTCTCCAAACTAATTTCTAATTAACACTATTGAAAATTAAATAATGTGAATATTATACATATATATTAACACAAAAATTTAGAATAGACTCCAATAACAAACTTCAAATTAAACCTCTGAATTATAAGTAAAAGACTATTTAGATAACTAATATTATCTAAGTGACAACATACAAAACATTTAATATTATTTATCAAGTAATCTGACTCAAACACATATTTTAAAACTCACTTGCATAGTAGAAGCAAAATGCGTCATAAATATATAAATATGACAGTTTAAATTTAGTGGTTTCTCGCAAAGCGCACCGAATGTCATTCTGTTTAATAATATTACTATCTGAATTCGGTGTAAAAATGATTTCTGTAACAGCACATGTTTCTGTCAACTACCTTATTTTGAATATACTTTGACAAAAAGACTCACACATTTAGATATATTTTAGCTTAAAGATATTATCATCCAGTGGCTTTGCACCGGCATATCGGTAGTTCACATCTGGGACAGAATTGCTTACTACAGACTCAGCCTTGAGAACTGTCTGCTGATGTCCGCCGCGCCCCAAAGCAGCGGTGCTGCCTTCAGGTCGAGAACATATTTCTGATCTGTTTCCAATTTTAGTGGTTTCGCAAAGCGAACCAAACGTCATTCCGTTTAATAATATTACTATCTGGAATTTCGGTGTAAAATGGATTTTTGTATCAATAAGCTTTTAAACTATTTCAAAACTACTGATACATTTACTTTGTTCAAAATGAAAATTGACCCGTTTCGTTGTACAGTGAAATAACAGCCGGACTACTTTGACGCGCGGTATTTTACTTAAAAATTTAAGGTTTGACTATTAATCTTTTGTTATATCATCACCTCTCAATTTTGAAAATATCTGCCATCAAATTGATATAACTTTATTCACAAGCATTTATGTAATAAACTGCGCATTCACTTACTTGCTAACACGAAGATCACTCAGATACATAACACTTTCTGTAGTGAAGACGAATAGCACTGCATTTGATGTTACTCCTGCGAACACGAATTGTAGTGTCTTCTAAACACCAAAACTACTGTTGGTATGAAAACGAGTTACAGGATTGGCACTACTTATCCTCTATGTTACTTTTGCGTACTTATATCTGAGATTGCTCGCAGCTATGCCAAATGATACTATTCTCAAATATCATACTCTCCAAACTAATTTCTACTCAACACTATTGAAAATTAAATAATGTGAATATTATACATATATATTAACACACAAAATTTAGAATAGACTCAATAACAAAAACCTCAAATTTAAACCTCTGAATTATAAGTAAAAGACTATTTAGATAACTAATATTATCTAAGTGACAAACATATTAAAACATTTAATATTATTTATCGTTTAATTTGACTCAAACACATATTTTTAAAACTCACTTGCATAGAAGAAATGCGTCATAAATATATAAATATGACAGTTTAAATTTTAGTGGAGCCAGAAAGGCACTGAATGTCATTCTGTTTAATAATATTACTATCTGAATTTCGGTAAAAATGATTTCTGTAACAGTTACCGCGTTTCGTCAACTTTACCTTATTTTGAATATATTTGGACAAAAGACTCACACATTTAGATATATTTTAGCTTTTGCAAAGATATCATCCGGTGTGGTTTTGCACTGGGCATATCGGTGTAGTTCATCTGGGACAGAATTGCTTACTACAGACCCAGTTTTGAGAACTGTTCGCTGTATGTCCGCCGCCGCTACTCTAAAGCAGTGGAAGCTGCCTTTGCGGTCGAGAACATATTTCTGATCTGTTTCAATTTTAGTACTGCAAAAGCGAACCAAACGTCATCTGCTTAATAATATTACTATCTGAATTTCGGTGTAAAAATGGATTTTGTATCAATAAGTTTTTAAACTATTTCAAAACTACTGATGGCATTTACTTTGTTCAAAATGAAAATTGACCCGTTTCGTTGTACAGTGAAATAACAGCCGGACTACTTTGACGCGCGGTATTTTACTTAAAAATTTAAGCGTTTGACTATTAATCTTTTTTGTTATATCACCTCTCAATTTTGAAAATATTCAGTTACTTCAAATTGATATAACTTTATCTGGCTACATTTGGCGTAATAAACTGCGCATTCACTTACTTGGCTAACACGAAGATCACCAGATATAACACTTTCTGTAGAAGACGAATATAGCACTGCATTTGATGTTACCCTGCGAACACGAATTGTAGTGTTCTAAACACCAAAACTACATTGTTGGTATGAAAACGAGTTATGGTAGGATTGGCAATTACTTATCCTCTCTATGTTACTTTGTGTACTTATATCTGAGATTATGCTCGCAGCTATGCCAAATGATACTATTCTCAAATATCATACTCTCCAAACTAATTTCTAATTAACACTATTGAAAATTAAATAATGTGAATATTATACACATATATTAACACAAAATTTAGAATAGACTCAATAACAAACCCCAAACTTAAACCTCTGAATTATAAGTAAAAGACTATTTAGATAACTAATATTATCTAAGTGACAACATATTAAAACATTTAATATTATTTATCAAGTAATTGACTCAAACACATATTTTAAAACTCACTTGCATAGAAGTAAATGCGTCATAAATATATAAATATGACAGTTTAAATTTTAGTGAGCCAGAAAAGCACCGAATGTCATTCGTTTAATAATATTACTATCTGAATTTTTGTAAAAATGATTTCTGTAACAGTTACCGCGTTTCTGTCAACTACCTTATTTGAATATATTTGACAAAAGACTCACACATTTAGATATTTTAGCTGCAAAGATATCATCCGTGTGGTTTGCACTGGCATATCGGGTGTAGTTCACATCTGGGACAGAATTGCTTACTACAGACCCAGTTTTGGAGAACTGTTCACATGTCCGCCGCCGCCGCGCCTCCCAAAGCAGTGGAAGTTGCCTTGCGGTCGAGAACATATTTGATCTGTTTCAATTTTAGTGGTTTCTGCAAAGCGAACCAAACGTCATTCCGTTTAATAATATTACTATCTGAATTTCGGTAAAATGGATTTTTGTATCAATAAGCTTTTAAACTATTTCAAAACTACTGATACACATTTACTTTGTCTAAAATGAAAAAAATTGACCTGCTCTGGGTTGTACAGTGAAATAAACAGTTGACGCTTTGACGCGGTATTTTACTTAAAAAATTTAAGCGTTTGACTATTAATCTTTTGTTATATCACCTCTCACTTGAAAATATTCAGTTACTCAAATTGATATAACTTTATCTGGCTACATTTGGCGTAATAAACTGCGCATTCACTTACTTGGCTAAATACGAAGATCACTCCAGATATAACACTTTCGTAGTGAAGACGAATATAGCACTGCCATTTGATGTTACCCTGCGAACACGAATTGTAGTGTTCTAAACACCAAAACTACTGTTGGTATGAAAACGAGTTAAGTAGGATTGGCACTACTTATCCTCTATGTTACTTTTTGTGTACTTATATCTGAGATTATGCTCCGCAGCTATGCCAAATGATACTATTCTCAAATATCATACTCTCCAAACTACTTTCTAATTAACACTATTGAAAATAAATAATGTGAATATTATACATATATATTAACACAAAAAATTCTAGAATAGACTCACAACAAACCTCAAATTTAAAACCTCTGAATTATAAGTAAAAGACTATTTAGATAACTAATATTATCTATGACAATATATTAAAACATTTAATATTATTTATCGGGCACTTGACTCAAACACATATTTTAAAACTCACTTGCATAGAAGCAAATACGTCAAGCAAATATATAAATATGACAGTTTAAATTTAGTGGTTTCGCAAAAGCGCACCGAATGTCATTCTGTTTAATAATATTACTATCTGAATTTCGGTGTAAAAAATGATTTCTGTAACAGTTACCGCGTTTCTGTCAACTACCTTATTTTGAATATATTTGACAAAAAGATCACACATTTAGATATATTTCAGCTTTTGCAAAGATATCATCCGTGTGGTTTGCACTTGGCATATCGGTGTAGTTCACATCTGGGACAGAATTGCTTACTACAGACCCAGTTTTGAGAACTGTTCGTTGCATGTCCGCCGCCGCGTTCCAAAGCAGTGGAAGTTGCCTTTGCGGTCGAGAACATGGCTTTGATCTGTTTCAATTTTAGTGGTTTTGCAAAAGGAACCAAACGTCATTCCGTTTAATAATATTACTATCTGGAATTTCGGTGTAAAAATTGATTTGTATCAATAAGCTTTTAAACTATGTCTATTTCAAAACTACTGATACATTTACTTTGTTCAAAATGAAATTGGACCCAAGCCTCTGCTGTACAGTGAAATAACAGCCGGACTACTTTGACGCGCGGTATTTTACTTAAAAAATTTAAGCGTTTGACTATTAATCTTTTGTTATATCACCTCTCACTCTGAAAATATTCAGTTACTTCAAATTGACATAACTTGTCTGGCTACATTTGGCGTAATAAACTGCGCATTCACTTCATTTACAACACGAAGATCACTCAGATATAACACTTTCTGTAGTGAAGACGAATATAGCACTGCATTTGATGTTACCCCTGCGAACACACGAATTAGGTGCAGGTTCTAAACACCAAAACTACTGTTGGTATGAAAACGAGTTAAGTAGGATTGGCACTACTTATCCTCTATGTTACTTGTGTACTTACATCTGAGATTGTTCAGCTATGCCAAATGATACTATTCTCAAATATCATACTCTCCAAACTAATTTCTAATTAACACTATTGAAATTAAATAATGTGAATATTATACATATATATTAACACAAAAATCTAGAATAGACTCAATAACAAACCTCAAATTTAAACTCTGAATTATAAGTAAAAGACTATTTAGATAACTAATATTATCTAAGTGACAACATATTAAAACATTTAATATTATTTATCAAGTAATTTGACTCAAACACATATTTTAAAACTCACTTGCATAGAAGTAAATACGTCATAAATATATAAATATGACAGTTTAAATTTTAGTGGTTTCTCGCAAAAGCGCACCGAATGTCATTCTGTTTAATAATATTACTTTCTGAATTTCGGTGTAAAAAATGATTTCTGTAACAGTTACCGCGTTTCTGTCAACTACCTTATTTTGAATATATTTGACAAAAGACTCACACATTTAGATATATTTTAGCTTTTGCAAAGATATCATCCGTGTGGTTTTGCACCGGCATATCGGTGTAGTTCACATCTGGGACAGAATTGCTTACTACAGACCCAGTTTTGAGAACTGTTCGCTGTATGTCCGCCGCCGCGCTCTAAAGCAGTGGAAGTTGCCTTTGCGGTCGAGAACATATTTCTGATCTGTTTCAATTTTAGTGGTTTCTCGCAAAAGCGAACCAAACGTCATTCCGTTTAATAATATTACTATCTGAATTTCGGTGTAAAAAATGATTTCTGTAACAGTTACCGCGTTTCTGTCAACTACCTTATTTTGAATATATTTGACAAAAGACTCACACATTTAGATATATTTTAGCTTTTGCAAAGATATCATCCGTGTGGTTTTGCGATTTTTGACGGATAGATTAGCAAAACCGCTCTGTACCAACTTTAAATAAATATTTCAACATCATTTGTTAGTATAAACGAAAGTTAAGTGAGTGGGATATATAAATATGACAGTTTAATTTCTAGTGGTTTCTCGCTTCTCAGTTTCTCTTTGCGTTATTTCCTTCGGCTTGCACGAGAGGTTGTTCCGTTGTATTGGCATTGCTTGGTGGTGGTTGCCTTTGATGCATCGTTTCATCAACTTGATTAGGTTCCTAGGTTCCGTTTTAGTTTATTTGTTTTTGCAAATCCCTAATTTCGTGGTAAATTTCCGGTGGTAGACTATTCTATGGTTCAGTTGCTTTGATATCTTATTTAGTTCTTTCTTGTTAGATAAACTATTTCTGATATTCCATTTGGAGCTTCTTTTTCTAGTCTTTCGTTGAGCGTGGCTTGGTTTCCTATTTTGCGTCAGCTATCGTATTTTGTTCATTTGGACCATCATTTGGCTATGATTTGACAGGCTTTTCTAAGACAGGTTATTTTTCCTCTTTCTTTTTCTAAGTTTCCTTTTGAGGAGACTTTGTGCTAGATTGGGGCTTTTAAGTGGTCTTTTGATCTTGTGACTTTTAGACTGGGAGCTTTATATATATATGTATTTATGGTAAATATAAATCTATCACACTTCAATATATTATCCACATTAATCTATTGTGTATAACGTTACGTAGTTATAACCGTCGTTATTATATTTACATCTAATATAATTATATTCATCTTTCAAACAACATAAATTTGGTTTTGTACAAAAACCTTTTAATCCTTTATTCTATTAATTATTCATTTTGCACCAAAATGCACCTGACGTTAAGCTTTGAGCACGCTTTAATGTTTAAATCTCTGAGTTTTAATAGTTATCAATATTATTAATGTTAGTAATGCCATTATTTATATTAGATAGTTAAGCATTTGCAGATACTATATAATTATTCATAGTTGTATTCGTCAATTTTATATCTTGCGTTAATTTGTTATAAATTTATTAAAATTGTTGAGTTATAGTATTTAATTACTAGGCAATTGCCTTAACTTCATTGTCAATAGTTGTTATTCTATATTGTTAATTTTATAGATTTGTGTTTGTAGATAAATTTACTTATATTAATGCCATATTTGTAGTATTAAGTTAGTATTTTACATCTTATACAGAAAATAATATTTATTATTAAACTGATTCTATATTTGACAGATTAACGTTAATTAATTTTAACTATTAGTTAGTGGAATTAATATAATCGTACAATGATTAATTGATTATATTCATTTTTTGTTATTATTTATAATTACTGTCAGTTATATATTCAGAAATTAAAGAAATATTTGATATAATACTGTTTTCTGTAATTGAGACATTCTATTATATGAAGTTTTATAGTTCTAAATAATTGTTCAACACAATTTAATCTAATTATTCTACACTAAATTATAAATTTGTAAGAGATAGAAGTATTTATATGCATTAAGTATCATTTACTAAATAACCTTAGCTACAAATACATTGATTTTCACTAAACACAAATGGATATTCGCATATATATGTATTATTATCTAAATTTAATACGCCAAAAGTCAAATTTGTTTAACAAATACCGTAAACCACATATTTACTAATTAATTCTTCATTTATACAAATATCAATGCAAGTTATGTTTGGTTATTCACTTAAATATATTAATTATTATAAATTTAATATATTAGTGCACAATTATAATGCGTGTATTTCTATTTATACAGTATAATTATTTGTAATTTACGCAATATAATTTGAATCATTTATTGATTAATTGAAGCTATAACCAGATATGTTACATTTTGTTATAATAAATTATATAATCTATTAAGATTGTGCAAATATTATTCCACTACATTATTGGCTCTAAAATCTATATTATATGCGTGTTTAATACATAAGTATTTTACTAATTGATTGATAAATAACACCAGATAAATACTGTCCGCTTGCTTCAAATATTAATGTTGACCCATAAACTTATATATCACATATTTAACACACTAACGCTCCGTGAACAATGGAAAATGTGATACTAATATTAATAACAGTCTCGTAAATTGATTGAGAATTATTGTTAACTCCAAACACTGCGAAATGAGTGACTTAATTTACTTTAAGAATAATACTAGATTATTAAGCTTTTTGATTATATATAAAAATAGAATTATAATTTTATGAAATGACTAAATCGTTTTCTATTCTTATTTTGTTTATAATTTATACTTTTTTACAATAATTAAATTACACATTATCAATTTATAATTAGTTACTACAATAAGCTTGCTATTTAGATAAATTATTTATTGATTTCTGTATAATAGAACATAAAAGTGGCATCATATTATGGAATTATAGAGCATTAAATAGATAGATTAAAAGTAAAAGCGAACATATTTGAAGAAGTAAATGATCACTGGATTTGATTATTAACGAGGAAAAATATTTTGTCAATGAATGATGGTATTTTGATCATCTTGGATTAGTTCATGTTCATAAATGAAAGGAAGTGATTGAATAATTTTGACTGGTTTTAATATATTTGTTATTTCAACAAATATAAATCATTCAACAAAATAAAAAATATTAGTTCGCTGCAACATTAGTTTAATTTCATCAATCATACTACATTACCTTGCTTGTAATGGAGGTGCTGTTTCGCTTATAAGGGAGCAGGTCAACTCACTTATAAGGGAGTTCCTTCAAACAAAACTCCCTTATAAGCAAGTGACAAATATCATGCGTTTTAACCCCGTTTTTGACCACAAATCATTCAAATTCGACATTTTCCAAAAATACATTTTGGATACATTTACTTTTCAAATCCTACCACTTCAAACTTTAAACATGCCAGACGTATATTTAATTCATTGTTTATTGATAAAAGCATGAATCTTGTAATATTTAGGATTTTCTAATGTTTTCAGTTTCAAAATGAAACTAGTTTCGACTGCTGGAAGGCGTTTAAATTTTAATTTGTACACAGCCTCGTCATAACGGTTGGTAACATAATGCAACAGATTGTATTAAGATTATATTTTTTCTGTTCATGCTACAAGTTGTTTAATTCTGTTCCCTGCAATTTTAGCAACATAGCATGAGTAAGCTCATCTAATAGTTCAGTTTTCTTCTTTTGTCGACCACTTAAAATGGAATGATTGAAATTTATAAATAGAAATATGAGAAAATACTTTTGATTTAGGTCAATTTAGGAATCCTATGAATATTATAAATATTAAATAGTACGCCTCCACTCCAGTTTCGGCGACGTTGAAGTGTTCTATTACATTCGATCTATTTTAGTTTCCTGACTATTTTAGTTTTCTTTTTTCAATGTGAAAAGGGACTTCTTAAGCGAGAGAATTGTATTTTTATTGAATTTGATATTTTTGATAAATAATTTATAGTAGAGTTACTGATTTCAACTCCCTTATAAGCAAGGTTATGTAGTACTATAGTAATTTATCAAAATTAATATACAAAACATATATGATGAGAAGTATAAAAGTTATTAATATAATAAATATGTTATAAATATATAATTTTCCACTTTACTAATAAATACCAAAGTTGTTGTATTCATTTAAGTTGTATTCATATTCACACAACAACTGACTCTTGGGTACATTCGCATATATACTCTGGAAAACTAGAAAGTCAATACATGATTTTCTAGAGGAGCATAGTAACTGGTCCCAATAATTATTACTATTATAGTAATCTATAAATTACTTGAAGTTGGACCAAAGCTTCTACTAGTTGTTAAAATTCAACTTTTATCCAATTTTTGGGTTGATTTTGGACCAGCAAAGCTTTGATTAATTAGTCGATAAGCGGTGGTAAGGCAGTTATAGTAGCTCAGGGTCTCGAAGAGTATTACAACAACATAGTTTAATACAGTTCATATAGATGGTTAAGAAATAAATTCTAAAGTTTGGTTAATAATTTCAATAACTTGAACCAGAGCCAAGCTAAACTTCTAGTGTTTAAAACTATATATGATAGTAACTTGAAGTAACAGAATTTTGCTGTGTAGCATATGAAGCTAATTCATGACTTTGAAGAGTTGTCATAACAAAGCAAATGAAGTAAGTGCAATAATCGCTTTGGTCAACTGGCTTAAAATAGCTTATTTACATCATACCTGACATATTTATGCAGGTTTAAGTTTAAGTATATATGTTGGTTTAAGTTACCGAAGATTGAAAATATGAATATTCGTTGTTTGAAGTGGAGGAATTGTATTTTAATGAATCTGTACATAAATTCTATTGCATATAGTCTACTATACATTTTATTATAAAATCTTCTCTACCCGAAATATTCTACAATCTTTAGCGATCATAGTTTCGAAGTGCCGTCTCAAGGAAGTGATATATATATATATATATATATTCATTTCACTTCCTCGAGACGGCACAAACAGACTTCATTGAGACTTTCGAAAGCAAAACATGGGCTCTCGCACACCAGTGTTTCCACTTTCAAAACGGGCTCAACCCGTCATTTATGCCCACTCAGTAAAGACCCAATAGGGCCCTATATATATTATAGAATTAATTGATCGTTTCATCATATTCTTACTTATATTTCTCTAATTAATATTATAATTCATTAATATCTGTGATGTTTAATCTATGATATTTATATTCTTTGAGATTTCTTCAAACACAATGAAAACCGCAAAAGTCTTAATTATTAATTGGGACAGAACTTTTCGCTTACCAAAATTTCAAAATTATATTAATAACTGACAAAATACGCTTTATACAGAGATAGCTTGCGATCTAGTATTGGAGTAATTTGTAAGAATTAGTCACATTTGAAATTCGAAGAAATAAGATAATCGTAGATTTATTGACATTAAAATCATTAAAGTAATAATAATTTAATTAAATAAATATAATTTATATGATTCATATTTTTCACTGCATATTCATTTACTGCATACCCATTTATCCTTCAGCAGTAGCTGGTTGGAGCATCATATTTCCAGTACCATTCATCGGGGCTTATTAATATTGTTATTACTGCTAATATTACTGTTATTATTGCATTGGTTATTGATTTTGAACAGTTTGTTGGTTTTGGTTACCTGCTGGACCGGTGTAAGCATCATAGGTGGGTGGTTTGATTTGGTCGAATGTATCAATGTATGGTGGTCTTATTTCAGTGATAAGTGGTTCTTTATTTTCTTCTAAAATTGGAGGAAGGGCAATTTGGTCGACATTTGGTGTGCAGAAGTCATCAAAGGATGGAAGTTAAATTTAGTCTGGTTGTGAAACTGGTTGGGCAAGTTGGTAGACGTTGTTGACCATAACGTACTGTTCGAGGGAGCATGCTTTGATAACAGGCAGATATGTATGTGGAATGGCTGAGCGCATGAAGCACAGGTAAAGGCAGTCGAATTGGAGTAATATTGATAATTTGAGCATGCCTGAGCTGATCCAGGCTGGGTATTGTCCTCTTTGTAGGAAGTTTTCTGGGGTGAGTCCTGGAACGTGAACATTGAATCCGACGCTGCAGTATACGTCTCTGAAGCAGTTTTGTTGGTAGGCCATGGCTCTCATAGCGTTAAGAATGTATTGGCTGTTGCCTAACCATGAAACTTGTTATCTCAGGCTGAGCAGTACGAGTGGTGCGCTTCCTCTGATGTACAGAGCTGGGGTGGAGTCGATGACGCCGGTGATGTTGACGTATCTCGTTTCTCTGAACGTGACGACTTTCTCAGTGTGTGTGGTTACGTGTCCGTTGGAGTCTCTGGTCGTGTAGGTGTGCATGTGATAGCACTCGATTGAGAAGTAGGCCTGTGGCATGGTGCATCTCAATTTCTGTAAAAATGCGTCCGTTTACTGGGCGGATCTTTGATTTCTGAACGCGTCCAGTTCTGGATTTGAGCAGCAAACGGTGCAGATTTTGATCAGATAGAGGAATCCGGCGACCCCGAGGAGGGCTGAACCGATTGTGTTACCGACCAAAACGAGGCCAATCGCGAGGAAAATGGTGATCAAAACGTGGAAAACGATGGAGGAAGTCGGGAATTCGCCAAAGAGGGATGCGTCCATGGCCTTCGCCTTGTTCTGCCTCATGCAGCCAATGACCAAAACGATGATAAACACAACTGCGACTATTATGCCGCCAATGATGCCACCAATGCTCACAGTTAAAGCTGCCATTTGTGAAGTGGAAATGCGCTTTTGATATAAAGTGGCCATATTACACTAAAAGAAAGAAAAATAGTAATATCTTTAAATATCAATTTACACAAATATTATTAAACTTTGTTGATTGCTTGCTAGTTGACCTACATAATTCTGAAACCATCAAATACAGTCAACACATGACAAAAATACAAGAAATCTGAACACTTAGTTATCTTCAAATATCTTATTCTAATGAAAACATACTTATAACATAAAACAAAGTAAACAATTCTACTATTTCATACCATCAAATATTCATTGTTTTAAGAGTACCTTCAACATTTTTTAAGATATCTTGAAACTTATGAAGTTCCAACTTATGGAGGAATCGTTACCAATTATCAATGGTGATAACAAATCCCATGCGAATAATTTTTTAATTCTATTTTAGTTGATCTTCTATTTCTTATTTGTGTTTCAAGTGATAGTTGAGCATGTATCGAGTTCCTCGCATCGTTTTTATGGTACATTCCTATTAATAAGGAGTTTAAACATTGTTATTTGCTTAATCAAATGTTGTTGTTATATCATTCCAGCACTATTCCGCGAGTATGCGTTACACTCGCAAATCATATGTCTCATGATCTCCAGGCATTTTTTCAGTTATGTAATAATAATAACACATTAAAGTGAATTTAATATTCTCTTTGCTCAATTCATTACCAGGTTTGAATACATAGGGCTTTACTTAGTTGCAATAAAAAGATTTACATTGTGATAACGTTCTATCAGGAAATATTTGTAAAACGTTTTACCATTCTATTTTATTAGTTTTATAATTATAGGATGCATCCACTGCATCTATTAATCTGTTTATTTCGCTCTCGCTCCATGGTTGGTACACTTTATCTTACTAATCAAAGTTTTGCATTTATAAAAGAGGTGTACTTTTATACTTCAACTACTAGTATGATAATAATATGTTTAATTAATCTTTGTGAAAGTTTACTATTTTTGATACATTATTTATTTATGTTATGTTATAGTAGAATTGATGATTTATGCCTCAATGATCTGATTTGATTTATAGAAACTCCGCGTGCTACAGTTTTGAATACGTTGATTACATTTTTTCAAACTACGATTTATTTATTTATTTATTGAAAAATATTAAAGAAATACGTACAATGAAATTCAAATCATCCAGACATAGTATGATTTTTCAATTTTGATTCAAGAATTATTAATAGACGTAATTAACGTTTAAGATTCTGAAATAACTTGAACTAAAAACATGGTGTACATTCCATATTTTCTATTAAAGTAAGAATCAAACACTTATAAAAGCTCAAAACAAATTTCAACGAAAATAATAATTATAAATCAAATAGAAGAATCTCAGATGTTCATTTCTTTGAGCGTTTCCTCCACTCGCTTCAGAATGTCTCCCAGTTTATTCGCTTCGAATTTCTTCAGAAAGTTGCTCCAGTTTTCAGTGGTTATTACAAAGCCCATCCGCGTTATTTTACCCGTTTTCTTCAGTTGTTCCGTTATTTCTTTTTCGTTTTTGAAGTGGTAAGTAATCATGTACCGTGTTCCGCGCATTAGCTTTATGCTGCACTCAAGTTGGTATGGGGTGAAGGACTGATAATTGACTGATTTAACGTAGGAGGAGATCATGTCCGTCCAGCACTGTTCAGCGAGTATGCGCTACACGCGTAGGTCGAGAGTTTCGTAGTCGCCGGGCATTTTCTCGGTTATATAATAGCAGTAGCACATAAGCGTGAATTTGATATTATCCTTGTTCAAGTCTTACCCGGGCTTGAATATGTAGGGCTTAATTTGATTGCAGTAGAATGACTTGCACTACTATAATGTTCTATCTGGAAATAGCTGGATTACGTTCTACCAATCCGTTTTGTTAGATTTGGAGTTGAAAGACGCATCAACGGCGTCTATCAAGCGGTTTATCTCGCTCTCGCTCCAGTACTGGTAGATTTTGTCATGTTGCTCGTTATCTTCCATTGATTTATGAAGTGAATTTTAAAATAGAAATATATAAAATATATCATATAAAACATAAAAATAACATAATTATGGGATAAATATGGATCACACATATACTCATTAATATATATCGGCTCACTCTTTTGGTACATCTCAAAAACATCCATTCAATAATCAATTACTTCAATCACAAGAAACATTAAAAAATGATGTATTCATTTTAACGCGTTCTTTACTCCTTTACATAAAGGACTCTATATTTTCAGTGTTAATTATTCGAGATGTCATCAAATTATATCAATTCAGAAATGAAAGTATTGTTTTATACTTTATCGTGTTATTACTGCGTTATTAATATTTATATGTTATTTATATGTTAGGTTATTAAATTTTCAGAGATGATGGGTGTGGATAAGATAGTTATAAGATATTACATCTACTGTGTATTTATACTTATTAAGGATATATTCATTGAGGAATAGTATTTAATGTATTCTCTGAAAACGGTATGTTATGTTTACAACTAAATATAAAGTTGTCATTAAAGGTTAAACGTTTTAATTAGAAATTATTTCTGGTGAAGTTATAGTGTTTACATATGTTTATATTTCACTATTTATTTATTTCAAATTATAAAACAATTTTTTAATTCATATTTTCAAATATTTTCTATTATCTATTTCTGAAATTATCTTAAAGAATGAGACTAAACTATTTAAAACGTGTTGTTCTCATGTATTTTATTGAGTTGTTCACTTTTTGTGTTCTCTCTAATGCATGATAGTTTTGATTTTCAGGTTACTGTTATTGTATAGATGTTTAAGATGTACCTGAGTGAGCCGACATACGTTCAGAATGTCACGGGTCCCTTGGATTGACTCGTTCCAGGGACGGTTTCATTCTGAGTCTCATTAATAATATGGGACTACAATAGATATACTTCAATTTTAACTAGTTAAATACTCTTTACAACAAATTAAGTTAAAGATTCAATACTTCAAATATTTTGGTCTCACTTAATATTCATATTATTCATTCATCTGCCATTTATATGATCATCAGTTAAATGTACCAGTATTGTTAAATTATTTATAAATCTGAATTTGAAAAAATTGTATTTCTGAAATGTAATTCTGTAATCAGTTGTTACATTATTCTGGAAATTAAACAACCTATTGAAATTAACAACCTGTTGAGTCGCATTTTTTATTTGTTCAAATCATTTCATTCTGCTTTGGGTATCTTGAAAACAATTCCATTTATAATTGAATTTTTAAAAATCCAAGTTACATTGGTACAAATTATCAAACCTTAGTGTAACAATTTAATTTTTGCTCATTTGAAGTGAAATAAAATTGATTAAATAAATATATATTACAATATACTATAGTAACTTCAACCGTGCGGTTTATTTCAACTATGTTAAGTGCTTAGCAAAAATGACGATTTTTAGACCAAAACCCAAAATCAGAATACACTGACTAAGTGTATTAAAAAAGCACTTTGATTTGACCAATCTTCATTTTTAATCCGATTTAATTCAGATTTGAATTCAAAACAATAACTCCACTCCAAACGCTGAATAGTTCATATTCCTCGCTACCTCCAGTTTCACCGAAAACGTCAACAACCAAATTATTTTAGTCAAAAGTTCAATCGCTCTCGGAACTAAGCGGGAACCCATCGTTCGGGCGTCTTTCTAAGAGCTACATAAGTTCAAGTGTTAAATAATACAAACATGTAGAGGACTTTCACGACCTCTACAGAAACCAAAACATCGAAATCGAAGACCTAAATGGGTTAATTGACGACTGTAACATGCGCTAGAAAATAAAGCAAATGAAAGAGCTCATACTAGCGAATAAAAACAGTTTAACAAATTACCAAGATAGAATATGGTTGATAAGCGAGCTGATGGACAAGCACGAAGAATCACTTGGGAAAATGGATGCTGCACAAACACTGTGCTACAAAAAATGCAGAAAAGGATACTTCTGAAGATAAAAATGCTTAATTGTGACTACTTTTACAAAATAGACATTAATTTACATTTACATATATATTTAAAACAATATTTAAAAATATTTACGATAATAAATACAAATTTAAATAGTAAAATTAACTAATATTATCACTACTTTAAAAGTTATTATATAAGCTGTTTTCTGAGTATGGTATCAACATCATCTTTTTTGTGTTTAGGCATTCCACGGTACTTAATTACCATTTAGGCGCTATATTTTCTTTTGAGCCAGAATGCGGGTAAAACACAAATAAAAACTATTCCAATCATTATATACAGGGTATCATATATTTTATTTGGTCCTCTTAAATCCATTACTTTTTCAACTACGAATTCATCAAAAAATATATATTCCTGAATTCTAAAAGTGAATGTTTGATTAATATTAAGCAACGAACAATTAATTTCAGAGCAATTCCAGAAAAAATCATTAAGATGCGTTGAGTTACCTATATTCACGAATCGAGTTGCATTAAATACAATATGATTTGATGTTGCATTTCTGACCACAAGCCACATTTGAATATTTGAGTAATCGTAATAATACATGTCATTATCACATTTACCAGTGCGTGTTAATACAATATTAACTCCACTTTTATTTAATAGTGCTACACCACTGTTCCAACAAGTATAAATAGATTACAATTTCGAAATTTATTGTAAATACACCAATTAGCGATTAAAGTAGAAGCGAATATCCAAATTGTACCGAGGAACAACTAATAACGCGCCATAGTCAATATCAAGCATTGAATTGCAAGTATTTTATTATTTTGGCGCTCCTTATTTGCATGAGAACTGGATAGAGCGTAAGGTGTCATCAAACTTGTCTGCGGTCTGAGTTAATACTAGATTCGTCTTAAGTATGGCCAGGGTAAGCCTATATTCTACCAGGTCGTAGTTCAAGTTATCTAAATATTCTAAAAATTGTATTTGGCCTTGTTATTTGAAATCGAAGTATATTTGGTATCCGAAGTCGTCTTCGTAGTTGTATAGGTATACTTCTTTAGTGGTGAATATATCTGATAGATAGTCCGTGTTTACGTTTACATCGTAGATGACTGAGAAATTGCGGTTTCCCTGCTGTATGGTTATATTAAGCTGCGAGTTAATGAACGAGTTCTGCATTATATTGTTCAGTTAGCCCTTTTGCATTATAATAATTTCGTTGTAAGTTAATTAGTTTTAATATGCGTTCACTAAATTATTTATATTTAATTAAAAAGTGAATTGGTCAATGACGATGGTTGCGTTTTTTACGAATCTCTCATCGTTTTACTCTTTCAAAATAATTTGTTCTGTGCACGTTTATTTCGGGTCTAAGTGAATTGAGATTTGTTGATCGATTATTTTAATTTGCAAATCTGAATAGCAGTTGCTTAAATCGGATTTGAGCTCCTCAAGTATTCTCAATTAAATTTATGTTAAGTGCTTTATGTTAAAAATAGCAATATTCACGAAGAATTCGTTTTAAAACGAATCCAGCTGCTAAATTTGATCTGGAACATGCAAAACGATTTGATTTGTATTCAAATAATCGTAATTCTTAATGAAAACGAACAAAGTACTCGGGAAAATAACAGAAAGCAAAGTTAAATTTACCTAAATATCTCCGGACAAAGATAAACAAAGATAATTGCTAGTTGGATACAAATTTAAAATAAACTGACGCGTTTGCTTCTGCAACTAAATAAATGAAACTGATTTAAAGCAGTTGCGCACAATCTACGTAGACTACTCCTCCTGAATATAATTTAAACAAATTACAAACATCATTTATGGAGTGAAATAAACTCTAAAATGTGGACAAAATATGTTGAATAAAGTTAAAATCGAACAAAATGTATTTCTTTATCAGTTTGGACTATTTAAATTCAATCAAAGCTCAAGTCGTGTATATAAACAAAAACTAAAAAGTATTATATACGTATGTTCACAGTATAGAATCAGTGATTGATTTATGTTTCAATATTTTATTGTTTAAATCCAATTAAACAAATTATGTTCAAAAATAAAAATTATAATGTTGGTATAGTGTATCTAAGTAATCAATAATTAATTTTTAATAGATTACTAAATCATTTCTAAATCAATTATAAAATAAGTAGTAAACATTATTTAGTTACTAATATTAATAGCCTTATAAGGGTGTAAGTCAACTCAGTTCCTTCATGCAAACCTCCCTTATAAGCAAGTGACAAATAACTATAGTTTTTAACCACGTTTTTTGATCACAAATTATTCTAATTCGACATTTTTCCAAGATACATTTTTGCTTATTAGGAGTTGAAAAGCGAACACCCTTACAAGATAATTGAGAAAAAGAAATGAATCGGTATAATAATTATTTTTGTTGAAGATCAATGGTTTATCAAAGATATCCATGAATACACAACGATACACAGCGATTTTTTAATACTTAAATATTAATTATATTAGCACAATTATTTGTGTGTATATATTTTATAAATTTATTATTGATTTGCTATATAATTCATTCTATAAATACAGTATCTAAATAAGTTATTAAATGACAACATATAATGTAATAACAACATCAACACTCCAAACGAAAATGTATTAATCATTACCACCTTTAAAACTTAAAACATGTACATCTAAAAGTTATAACAAAAAATTACCATCATTTGCAGAGTTAAGTTGTCTTCCCACTTTTGGGCGTTCACCTAAATCTTGTCTAACCACAAATTTAAAGTAGTTTAAGCACGTTGAAGATTTTCACGATTTATATAAAGTGCAAAATATTGAAGTCGACTATATAAATAATTTAATAGATAATTGTAATTTGCGTAGTAGAGCTGTGTTTTTAAAAGAGTAATTAAATTTAAATAAAATGGATTTAATCGATTAAATGCGTAGATTAAAATCTATTGAGCCATTAACCGAAAAACATGAGAGTTTGCTAAATATTATTGAAACTGCACATAGTTAACGTTAAAGATATTTTAATATTAATTAACATAACTAACTCATCAGTAACACTCCAACATACAAATGATATTTGAAGATATATCAGCTATTTACAATATATTTTTAGCATTTTGAGGAAGTACAACATATAAGTATATGTAGAAAGAATTAATTATGTATTTTGAATAAATATAATATGATTCATTCCAAATATAAATAATTCATTTATAATTCATTTATAATTCATTTGTACTTTACGTTCTTAAGTATGAATAATTTGATGATAAATAAAAATAATAACCAACACTCCAATAATAAAATATGTATAAATCATATAACTAATTACCACCAGTACTTAAAACTTGCACTTCTAATATATTTGATAAGCGAGTACCATCTCTGACAGAACTGAGTTGCACTCCGTCGTTCGGCCGTTTACCAAAATCATATTTGAGTACTAATGTAAAATAGTACAAACACGTTGAAGATTTTCACGATCTTTACCAAAATTAAAATGTAGAAGTTGATGATTTAAACAATTTAATAGATAATTGTAATTTAAGAAGTAAAATAAGCCAGTTGAGAGAGTAGCTAAGTTAAAATTTAATGGTGCTTACAGAATATAGTCGAAAAGTTAAATAAATAGAATAAGTAACCATTAAACACGTAAATTTTTTAAATGACATTTAATTTACTCATTAATAATCAATGTATTTTCTTTACAAAGAATAATAGAATAAGATTACAATCAGAAAGTTAGAATTCAAGTGACTATTTATTAAGTTGAAATTACGTTAATATTAAGATTTAAGACTATTTTTCATAAAAAATAGTATTTATAAATTATTCATAATATTATTCACTATTTTTTGAGTGCTTCGTCGCATTTGTACTTGTGGTATATTTTCGTGGCTTCAAAGAGGATTTTATTTATTTCGCGGTCAAAGTCGTTTTATTTGTCTTCGATTTAGTTTTGGCTCAAAATCTCGAGGAACTTCAACTGTTTCTACAATTTACTATTGAAATCAACACTCGTTTAAATTCCAGTTGAAGCATTTATTTTAGGAACGGAAGTAACATTGTATTAGTTTTAATTTGTTTAAACAGATATTTCTGGATAATCTTAAAACGGATTATCTTCGTGTTATGTTTGAGTTTCTATTTGATTAATTGTTTATACTGATGTCTCAGGATTAAATCTGGAGTAAAAATCATTTTCACGTATAATTTGATAATTTTGTTTGTACTCTTATTATTTTTATCTGACATCTTAGTTAGATTGAGTTTGTACTTCAGACTAAGTTTAATTTTCTTCATACTTGTCATTTTTGTTTTATCTTTGAATTTACTGATTCATAATATAAGCAGACAAATCTGTTTCTTCGTATTCACGTCGCTTAATTAGAGATTAAAGTTTTGATATTTTTGATTGCAACTTTGAATCATTTAGTTTAGATTATTGTTGTTGTTTAGAATCTGTAATAGATGATTCTGCTAAACATGTACTTAAAGTTTTAAAGTCCTATATACTCATTGGGGCGTTTAAATTATTTTAAATTTAACTCACCTAATTAGAATACTATTATTTGAGGAATATATTTCGTCTTGGTGAAGTTAACCTCTGTATTTATTATTAAATTTATATTTAGTCAATATTATTGTTTACAGGAGCATAATATTTGTTTGTTTTAGTTACAAAATTCTTTATAGAATAATGTTTAAATTCTTCGGGCTTTATAACAGACTTTGAACGCGACACTATTTTGCATTATATTATTTTGAAAGACATTTCATCTTTCTGTTCGTTGACTACTTTATTCTTTCTGGTGCCGTCTTTGTTGAACTCTTGAGACACTTCATCTTTCTGTTCGTTAATGACTTTGCTCTTTCTGGTGCCGTCTTTGTTGAACTCTTGAGACACTTCATCTTTCTGTTCGTTGACTACTTTGCTCTTTCTGGTACCGTCTTTGTTGAACTCTTGAGATACTTCATCTTTCTGTTCGTTAACTACTTTATTCTTTCTGGTGCCGTCTTTGTTGAACTCTTGAGACACCTCATCTTTCTGTTTGTTGACTACTTTATTCTTTCTGGTGCCGTCTTTGTTGAACTCTTGAGACACCTCATCTTTCTGTTCGTTGACTACTTTATTCTTTCTGGTACCGTCTTTGTTGAACTCTTGAGACACCTCATCTTTCTGTTCGTTGACTACTTTGCTCTTTCTGGTGCCGTCTTTGTTGAACTCTTGAGACACTTCATCTTTCTGTTCGTTAATGACTTTGCTCTTTCTGGTGCCGTCTTTGTTGAACTCTTGAGACACCTCATCTTTCTGTTCGTTAATGACTTTATTCTTTCTGGTACCGTCTTTGTTGAACTCTTGAGACACCTCATCTTTCTGTTCGTTGACTACTTTATTCTTTCTGGTGCCGTCTTTGTTGAACTCTTGAGACACCTCATCTTTCTGTTCGTTGACTACTTTATTCTTTCTGGTACCGTCTTTGTTGAACTCTTGAGAACAACTATCTCTGTTCGATGTACTTTTTCTTTCTGGTGCCGTCTTTGTTGAACTCTTGAGATACTTCATCTTTCTGTTCGTTAACTACTTTGCTCTTTCTGGTGCCGTCTTTGTTGAACTCTTGAGACACCTCATCTTTCTGTTCGTTGACTACTTTATTCTTTCTGGTGCCGTCTTTGTTGAACTCTTGAGACACTTCATCTTTCTGTTCGTTAATGACTTTGCTCTTTCTGGTACCGTCTTTGTTGAACTCTTGAGACACTTCATCTTTCTGTTCGTTGACTACTTTATTCTTTCTGGTGCCGTCTTTGTTGAACTCTTGAGACATTTCATCTTTCTGTTCGTTAATGACTTTATTCTTTCTGGTGCCGTCTTTGTTGAACTCTTGAGACACCTCATCTTTCTGTTCGTTAACTACTTTATTCTTTCTGGTGCCGTCTTTGTTGAACTCTTGAGACATTTCATCTTTCTGTTCGTTGACTACTTTGCTCTTTCTGGTGCCGTCTTTGTTGAACTCTTGAGACACCTCATCTTTCTGTTCGTTGACTACTTTATTCTTTCTGGTACCGTCTTTGTTGAACTCTTGAGACACTTCATCTTTCTGTTCGTTGACTACTTTATTCTTTCTGGTGCCGTCTTTGTTGAACTCTTGAGACATTTCATCTTTCTGTTCGTTAATGACTTTATTCTTTCTGGTGCCGTCTTTGTTGAACTCTTGAGACACCTCATCTTTCTGTTCGTTAACTACTTTATTCTTTCTGGTGCCGTCTTTGTTGAACTCTTGAGACATTTCATCTTTCTGTTCGTTGACTACTTTGCTCTTTCTGGTGCCGTCTTTGTTGAACTCTTGAGACACCTCATCTTTCTGTTCGTTGACTACTTTATTCTTTCTGGTACCGTCTTTGTTGAACTCTTGAGACACTTCATCTTTCTGTTCGTTGACTACTTTATTCTTTCTGGTGCCGTCTTTGTTGAACTCTTGAGATACTTCATCTTTCTGTTCGTTAACTACTTTATTCTTTCTGGTGCCGTCTTTGTTGAACTCTTGAGACACTTCATCTTTCTGTTCGTTGACTACTTTATTCTTTCTGGTGCCGTCTTTGTTGAACTCTTGAGACACTTCATCTTTCTGTTCGTTAATGACTTTGCTCTTTCTGTACAATCTTTGTTGAACTCTTGAGACATTTCATCTTTCTGTTCGTTAATGACTTTGTTCTTTCTGGTGCCGTCTTTGTTGAACTCTTGAGACACTTCATCTTTCTGTTCGTTAACCACTTTATTCTTTCTGGTGCCGTCTTTGTTGAACTCTTGAGACACCTCATCTTTCTGTTCGTTTACCACTTTATTCTTTCTGGTGCCGTCTTTGTTGAACTCTTGATACACTTCATCTTTCTGTTCGTTTACCACTTTGTTCTTTCTGGTGCCGTCTTTGTTGAACTCTTGAGACACTTCATCTTTCTGTTCGTTTACCACTTTGTTCTTTCTGGTGCCGTCTTTGTTGAACTCTTGAGAACTTCATCTCTGTTCGTATTCTTTCTCTTTCTGGTGCCGTCTTTGTTGAACTCTTGAGACACTTCATCTTTCTGTTCGTTGACTACTTTGCTCTTTCTGGTGCCGTCTTTGTTGAACTCTTGAGACACTTCATCTTTCTGTTCGTTGACTACTTTATTCTTTCTGGTGCCGTCTTTGTTGAACTCTTGAGACACTTCATCTTTCTGTTCGTTGACTACTTTGCTCTTTCTGGTGCCGTCTTTGTTGAACTCTTGAGACACTTCATCTTTCTGTTCGTTGACTACTTTATTCTTTCTGGTGCCGTCTTTGTTGAACTCTTGAGACACCTCATCTTTCTGTTCGTTGACTACTTTATTCTTTCTGGTGCCGTCTTTGTTGAACTCTTGAGACACCTCATCTTTCTGTTCGTTGACTACTTTATTCTTTCTGGTACCGTCTTTGTTGAACTCTTGAGACACTTCATCTTTCTGTTCGTTGACTACTTTATTCTTTCTGGTGCCGTCTTTGTTGAACTCTTGAGACACTTCATCTTTCTGTTCGTTGACTACTTTATTCTTTCTGGTGCCGTCTTTGTTGAACTCTTGAGACACCTCATCTTTCTGTTCGTTGACTACTTTGTTCTTTCTGGTGCCGTCTTTGTTGAACTCTTGATACACTTCATCTTTCTGTTCGTTGACTACTTTGTTCTTTCTGGTGCCGTCTTTGTTGAACTCTTGAGACACTTCATCTTTCTGTTCGTTGACTACTTTGTTCTTTCTGGTGCCGTCTTTGTTGAACTCTTGAGACACTTCATCTTTCTGTTCGTTAATGACTTTATTCTTTCTGGTGCCGTCTTTGTTGAACTCTTGAGACACCTCATCTTTCTGTTCGTTGACTACTTTGCTCTTTCTGGTGCCGTCTTGTTGAACTCTGAGACACCTATCTTTTGTTCGTTGACATCTTCTGTGCCGTCTTTGTTGAACTCTTGGACCCATCTTTGTTGTACTTTGTTCTTTCGGTGCCGTCTTTGTTGAACTCTTGAGACACTTCATCTTTCTGTTCGTTGACTACTTTATTCTTTCTGGTGCCGTCTTTGTTGAACTCTTGAGACACCTCATCTTTCTGTTCGTTGACTACTTTGTTCTTTCTGGTGCCGTCTTTGTTGAACTCTTGAGACACTTCATCTTTCTGTTCGTTAACTACTTTACTCTTTCTGGTGCCGTCTTTGTTGAACTCTTGAGACACTTCATCTTTCTGTTCGTTAACTACTTTATTCTTTCTGGTGCCGTCTTTGTTGAACTCTTGAGACACCTCATCTTTCTGTTCGTTAACTACTTTATTCTTTCTGGTGCCGTCTTTGTTGAACTCTTGAGACACCTCATCTTTCTGTTCGTTAACTACTTTATTCTTTCTGGTGCCGTCTTTGTTGAACTCTTGAGACACTTCATCTTTCTGTTCGTTAACTACTTTATTCTTTCTGGTGCCGTCTTTGTTGAACTCTTGAGACACCTCATCTTTCTGTTCGTTAACTACTTTATCTGGTGCCGTCTTTGTTGAACTCTTGAGATACTTCATCTTTCTGTTCGAACCCAACAGAGACACCTCATCTTTCTGTTCTTGACTACTTGCTTTCTGGTGCGTCTTTGTTAACTCTTGAGACATATCTTTCTTAGATGACTACTTTATTCTTTCTGGTGCCGTCTTTGTTGAACTCTTGAGATACTTCATCTTTCTGTTCGTTAATGACTTTATTCTTTCTGGTGCCGTCTTTGTTGAACTCTTGAGACACTTCATCTTTCTGTTCGTTGACTACTTTATTCTTTCTGGTGCCGTCTTTGTTGAACTCTTGAGATACTTCATCTTTCTGTTCGTTGACTACTTTGTTCTTTCTGGTGCCGTCTTTGTTGAACTCTTGAGATACTTCATCTTTCTGTTCGTTAACTACTTTGTTCTTTCTGGTGCCGTCTTTGTTGAACTCTTGATATACTTCATCTTTCTGTTCGTTAACTACTTTATTCTTTCTGGTGCCGTCTTTGTTGAACTCTTGAGACACTTCATCTTTCTGTTCGTTAATGACTTTATTCTTTCTGGTGCCGTCTTTGTTGAACTCTTGAGACACTTCATCTTTCTGTTCGTTAATGACTTTGTTCTTTCTGGTGCCGTCTTTGTTGAACTCTTGAGACACTTCATCTTTCTGTTCGTTAATGACTTTGCTCTTTCTGGTGCCGTCTTTGTTGAACTCTTGAGACACTTCATCTTTCTGTTCGTTAATGACTTTGTTCTTTCTGGTGCCGTCTTTGTTGAACTCTTGAGACACTTCATCTTTCTGTTCGTTAATGACTTTATTCTTTCTGGTGCCGTCTTTGTTGAACTCTTGAGACACTTCATCTTTCTGTTCGTTAACTACTTTATTCTTTCTGGTGCCGTCTTTGTTGAACTCTTGAGACACTTCATCTTTCTGTTCGTTAATGACTTTATTCTTTCTGGTGCCGTCTTTGTTGAACTCTTGAGACATTTCATCTTTCTGTTCGTTAATGACTTTGCTCTTTCTGGTGCCGTCTTTGTTGAACTCTTGAGACATTTCATCTTTCTGTTCGTTAATGACTTTGCTCTTTCTGGTACCGTCTTTGTTGAACTCTTGAGACACTTCATCTTTCTGTTCGTTGACTACTTTGCTCTTTCTGGTACCGTCTTTGTTGAACTCTTGAGACACTTCATCTTTCTGTTCGTTGACTACTTTGCTCTTTCTGGTACCGTCTTTGTTGAACTCTTGAGACACTTCATCTTTCTGTTCGTTGACTACTTTGCTCTTTCTGGTGCCGTCTTTGTTGAACTCTTGAGACACTTCATCTTTCTGTTCGTTAACTACTTTATTCTTTCTGGTGCCGTCTTTGTTGAACTCTTGAGACATGGGTGACGGTATTTTAGAAGTGGAATAATTAAGTCCAATATAAAATAATAAATTAATACATTATTACTAATTTACATATTCCTTATTTTAAAACCTATATATTATTTATATTTATCCACTTCTAAGAAATATGGTAGTCTCAAAATTTCATAGTATACTACCATTGTAACAGGTAATTACCTTTTAAATACAATACTGTATTAGTCTTTACATAATATTTATGTACGTATATTTTCACATTCCTAACTACTCTAATATTCTTTAATTAAATATTGAATATACTTATACTGAAACTTATGTTTTATGAGAGTTATAAACGTGTCCTGAATTTTAAAATTTTAGTGTATTTATAACATTTACAGTAAACAATGAACAATTAAATAAAAAACTGATAATATTTTCACACCATTTTTAAGCTGTAACCACATTTTACAGATAAAAATATATAATGAAATGAATAATTGACAGCCAACCACTATAATTTGAATATGAATAGTCATAGATAAATGCAATCATTATTTACTAAATAAGCTTCGGATCTATATCATACGTTCAAAAATATCATATATGTGTATTAACAGTTTTATACATTTAACAATATTGAACCTGTAAATATTGAGTATATCTTCAAGTAATTATCATGATGATGTATTATCAATACAACTTTCAACAATTAATAATTGGTCAAGAAACATTTTATGTTGTATTTAATTAAGTATTAGAGTAGTATAAATATTATTTTAAAATTTATTCTTCATGAGTTCTTATTAATAATATTTTTTATTTTCAGAGTTTACTTATTCGTACAATTTAAAATATCAAAGAATTTTATTACATAACTTGAAAGATCGTTTTTTGTTTACTATTGTTAACTATTATTGTTATATTATATTAAACATTATTAAAACAAAATCATTCGAATTTTCGACTGTCTGTAATTGAATTGTTAGTTGTGAATATCAACATTTGATAGTTGAAATTAACGGTTTGAATATTTTAATGATAACCTCTTTATTAATTCATTTAACGTATATATCTATCGTTCTTTTTAAACATTGTTTGTATACTTTTAAAATTATGGTAGTATATAGTCATTTTGAAATAGTGAAGCGGAAAGAATTTAAATAAGTATTGATATATAACAGCTGAACATTGTATTAGACAATAAATTTTAAAATTTAGGACACGTTTATCAACTATTATGTAACATTTAAGTTATTTAATTTATAGGTAGTAGCAAATAACGTTCAATAAATTCTTAAAATTCTAGAAAATGTGGTATAATAGAGTAATAAATGCATTGATAAGAGTTAAGTATTTCTGATTACTATCAAACATAACTATGATGAGCAATTGAATTAGATTTAAGCAGATTCATCATATTCGTAAATATATTAGTTTTTATTATTTAATCTTTATCAAAATATTCTAAATGGTAATTCTGTCGAAGTAGAATTGCTAATATTTCACTATTTATAATTGAAGTGGAAATTATTACAAAAACTTCTTAAAAATTTACTAGTAAATGAATTGGAAAATATTTTAATGTAAATTACAAATTCCAGAAATGACAGCTCATTGTTATTTTTCTTTTCTAAAAGAACGAAATTTGTGAAAAGTAAAAATGTGAGTAAATCAAATTACATGATAACAATAATATTTTATAATCTCTTCACTTTCCGACTGTTACTTTGAAAAATGGAAAATACCATCACCCATCTTGAGACATTTCATCTTTCTGTTCGTTGACTACTTTGCTCTTTCTGGTACCGTCTTTGTTGAACTCTTGAGATACTTCATCTTTCTGTTCGTTAACTACTTTATTCTTTCTGGTGCCGTCTTTGTTGAACTCTTGAGACACTTCATCTTTCTGTTCGTTGACTACTTTATTCTTTCTGGTGCCGTCTTTGTTGAACTCTTGAGACACTTCATCTTTCTGTTCGTTAATGACTTTGCTCTTTCTGGTACCGTCTTTGTTGAACTCTTGAGACATTTCATCTTTCTGTTCGTTGACTACTTTGCTCTTTCTGGTGCCGTCTTTGTTGAACTCTTGAGACATTTCATCTTTCTGTTCGTTAATGACTTTATTCTTTCTGGTGCCGTCTTTGTTGAACTCTTGAGACATTTCATCTTTCTGTTCGTTAATGACTTTATTCTTTCTGGTGCCGTCTTTGTTGAACTCTTGAGACACTTCATCTTTCTGTTCGTTAACTACTTTATTCTTTCTGGTACCGTCTTTGTTGAACTCTTGAGACACCTCATCTTTCTGTTCGTTAATGACTTTATTCTTTCTGGTACCGTCTTTGTTGAACTCTTGAGACACCTCATCTTTCTGTTCGTTAATGACTTTGTTCTTCTTTTTTGTAACATCAATGATGAGATTGTCATATTCTACATCTTATTCTTTTGCAACTTCAATTTATTCAGTCTGTTATTCTGAATCAACACCACTAATTTTTTGAACATTAAATAAATTTTTTGGTGCTGGAACAACTTTAATTTTATTTCTAAGTTGTATTTCTTCTTGAACGGTGAACAGTGAGAATCTTGGTTGCATATGCGTTTCAACCGTTTATTTTTAATTATCTTATTCAATCTGTGTTTATTTTTGAAAGTTCTTCTCTTGAAACTGTCGTTTCTTTTCATTTATATTTGATTGACGTGCTGAACTGTAAAAGATTCGATTTGGGCACGGATTCGTTTGCAAACAGGAGAGAGAATTCTGTATATATTTGATTTGAGGTTTTTGGAATTGAATTGAATGTGATTTTGTAGTTTCAGCGCTCCGGAAGACCTGAATCTCGAATATAGGATTACTCATGCTCATTTGGAGTGTATCTTATAATTTTAAGAATTAAATGCAGATATTTATTTGTTGCATCTGTTGTGATCAGTATTATACAGGATATAATCAAAGACGATTTTCATTTAAATGAAAGCAAAGTTGATAAAATAGCACATACAAATAATAAGTCCTAAAAACCAACTATAATAACAACATAAATACATCAACTACATCAACTTGATCACCAACTTATATGTACTATGAGGCGATATATATGTACTAGTATATTATATGACTAACAAGCAATAGCATAATATATACGTTCTGTTGTACATAACATTATTGATTATTGAGTGGATGTTTTTGAGATGTACCAAAAGAGTGAGCCGATATATACATTATTAATTTGAAATGAAATAGAATATTGAACAACTTTTGTTATAATTAATGTTAATTTTAAACAATATAATAAAAAATAGATGTGTTCTACCACTTCAATGATTAAAGAAAAATTAGTCTTGCTTGGGGCTTCTTCTGCAGGAAAAACTTCATTCGTTTAAAGATTTGTTTAAAATGCGTTTGAGGCTGTACCATCAACAATAGGAGCCGCGTTTTAATGTAAAACTGTGACAATCAATGACAAATCAATAACTTTTGAAATATGGGATACTGCAGGTTAAGAAAGATATGCAGCTATAGCCCCTATATTTTATAGAACTGCTAAATTTGTTGTTGTTATTTATGATGTAACCGATATAAATTCATTTGAAAGAGCTAAATAATGGGTAAGCGAAGTATAATAGTCTAATTCAGTTAATAGAATTATTGCATTATGTGCAAATAAATGTGATTTACCAAAATAAGATTGGTAAGTCGAATCTGAGTTCGCTCACGAGTATGCTGAATCAAATAATTTGTTGTTCTTTTAAACATCTGCTAAAGAGGGTCATAATATTGAATAAACTTTCAAAGAAGTTGCTCAAGAGTACATTAATACAACTAAAATAAAGGTGGAACCAGAATTTCTCGATACTACAGTAATAAATGAAAGTGGCAAAGGGTGCTGCTGAATTATAATGAATCTTTTTATATTCCTTTAAAACTATATTAATAATAAATATTTTCTAAATTCAATTCAACAACACCCTTTTTTGTTATCAACAACTGTGATATCAAGAGGGTCTTCTTACTCAATAGGCGTTCCGTCACCGACCTACCTTGCAATGTCCGTAAAGATCTGTTCAACGTTCAGACCCGTTTTCGCTGACGTTTTGTAAAGTTTTAAACCTTTTGTTAGAGCATATTGTTCAGATGTCTCACTAGAAACTGCCCAGTGTTTGTAGTCAACATCGCATTTATTTGCACACAGAATAATAATTTTATTTTCTTCAGACTACTAAACTTCATTTATCCAAAACTATGCTTTCTCATAGGAGGATTGTTCTTGAACATCATAGACCACAATAATGACCTGAGCCTAACGGTAGTAAATAGGAGTCAGTGAGGAGTACTTTTCCTGCCCTGCAGTATCCCAAATCTCAAAATTCACATTTTTGTTGTCGATTATCATCGACGCTTTCTAAAAGGCCATACCTATTGTAGACGCAGTAGACTCACTAAATGTCTTACGCGTTAATCTGATAGCTAGTGATGTTTTACCAGCGGAGCTTGCACCTAGTAGAACAACTTTGATTGGCATTAAGTGAAGTGGTAATGTGAAATATAATACAACACATATGTAGTTAAATATACATCTTCTATTTATTGGACTTTTGGTTTTTTAATATATTCTAATATCTGATATTTAATTCCAGATACATATTAGGTCAACACTACACTCTCTATTTCTTTAAGTATAATGTATCTGGCGATTATAGAAACAGATTATCTGGCAGTTTCATTTTAATTTTTATAAAAATTGAATTTTAAATAGAAAAAATATTTATTTAGTTTGCCAATTTATAATTCCACATTTCACACTGCTCCCTCTGGAACGGTGATAACTGTCGTTTCCCTCGTTTCGGGAACAACTGCCATTGACGCCATCGTCAGTTGCGGTGCAGCCACTGCCTGCATCGACGGCACACTTGGTTAGTCAACATAAACCATCTGTACACCCAGCCTCTGAATCTTCTTCTCCTAATAACTGCCTTACTAAGGTGCTTAATTATGGCTGACCATGATCGGGACTCCGTTCACAATCGCCAGGTTCGGTGACCTCGCGGTGCAATCGGCCTCTATCTTTTGCAGTTTTTCGCTGTTCAAACAGCACGGGAACATGATGAAGGAGAACGAACGGACCACAATGCACGACTAAATGGCCATCGTAACGAACCCAGCCCCTATAAAAATGGCGAAAAACGCGCCCGTTAAATAACCGAATGTGTCGTCTATTTATTCATCTGTCTAACCAGCTGCGTCAGATTTTACACCATAGACGATGAAAAGAGCTATCGCCAAGGCGACCAAAATTGGACCCAACCATGCAAAAAAGCGGTGCAATGCTGGCTGCTTGTACAACAGCATCGGATTTGTCCTCACCGAACGACTATAACTATTCAAATTCATTGAGTGGGAGTGGAATTTGTTTTAAACTTGTAATACTCGAATTCAATAATATGTTTATAAATGAATATTTATTTAAGAATTTATTTAAGTAAGATGATCAGAGAAAGGGTGACCAGTGTAGACGTAATTTTCTTTGATGTATTCTTATTTAAGTAAGTTATTATCTCATTCAAAATTTACGCTTTATTACGTTTTAAAAAGCAAAGAAGTTCTTTTAAAGAACTGAATTCTGCTTTCCGTTTTTAGTACCATTTCTTTGTAAACAATTGTGTGTACTATGAAACCAAAAATATCAGTGCACTATTTTAATTGTAACGATATTAATCACTTATTTAAGTTTTCATTTAACATTCTACAAAATCAATTGTACTTATTTACACTAATTCAGTCTGATACAACATTTCATGCACAAAATTCACTGCTACACCCCGCTATTATATGTCAGCAGTTGTGTTGCCTTGTCTAAAAATCGAATTTATTTCGATTTCATTTTTTAAACGTTTTAGACACTTTTGTCTTTTCCTTCATTCAATTTTAATGTTAATTATTTCCTATTTTCAAATATTTGAATAATTTTGAATAGTTATTCGTTTATTATTTACATAACATTTGCATTTTGTATTTATTATCTGTTTGGTTTCATTTAAAAGCCGATGTGCCCGTTTATATCTTCCGCATCAATTATGCTGTTTCTTGTTAAATCTAAAACGGATATTTGATTTTGCTTCAAAACGTGAGCATATATTATTTTGTTATTCTCCAGTTAAAGTTCCTGAATATTGATTAAATATTTCAAAACACTAATATCAACTATTTAATTATTTGATAAGTGCAGAGAATGCAACAGAATCAATTTCTTGAGCGGGTTTAAGTTATAAATCTAATTGTTCTGCAAATGAAGCTCATGTAAGTGAATGAGATTTTATAATGGAGCAATATTCGAAATTTTGTTCTAACGGAGGTTTAAAACGGTCAAACTAGCTTTAAATGAAATTGGAGACAAATTTGAAATGAAGTTCTCATATACAATTAATGATACCAGATTCAAATTTATTAGTGAATCTAATTTGCTTATTTTGTTCGCGCCAATGTTTAAATGAGATAATTGATTGTTATTAAAAAACGGAATGCTTTTAATACTGTTTTGCGATAAATCCAAAAATTACACATTCAAATCCCGAAGTGCACCAATATCAACCAAATTGCAATTATTAATTCGCAGCTTAAGTATGTTGGACGGGATTCCGCTTAAAATAACCTTGCAGTACTCAATATGCAACTCGCTCACATCCATCTGGTTTAAAAACTCAAATGATGCGATATCGCTTTGATAAATCTTCAATTTTTTACCAGTTATATGAGTGTTTAGCCCTAGTATATATTCTATTTTCTTTAATTTTTATTAAGTTTCAGAACTACTCATTATGAGGAGTGGATTTGAAAGATTATTAATTAAATACCATATAATATATCAATTGAAAACATTTTGTCACTTTTGCAAAGCTATTTCAACGCATTATCTAGTATCAGCAATTGTAATGGAAACTGAATCATCATTTTACTCATCAATTACAGTTTTCTATAATTGTACATTGGTCATCTTATCTGAATTTTCTTGAAGCGTTTTTCCTTTTGTTTCAGGAAGATATATCATAAGAACTATTAGCATCATAATTACTAAGCAAATGTATATGATAACGTTATTAGTCAATGAAATTAATGGGAATATAAATGTTATTGTAATTAAACTGCTGAAGTTTATAAACATTACAATTACCATCATTTTTGTTTTGATTGCAAGTGGAAACACTTCTGAATTAACTATATAAAACATAGGACTTGAAGATGATGCACACGCAAAAGATATTAAGCAACTTGCAATTATAACTAAAGTATTAGACTAATCTTGCAGTATGAAATTCTATTATGATATTATGTATATGACATAGGCAATTAGCATAACAAAAAATCCACATGAAATTATCTTTTTTCTATGTATTTTTCTTATGATTGGAACTGCGATAAATGAAGAAATCATATTGATAGAGGAAGAAATCAGGGCTCCGATTGATGATGACTTTTTATTGTTAAAACTATTTTTGAATATAATTGTAGAGTATTGTAAAACTGTATTTATCCCTGTTCCGGAAAGCATAAATCCAAGTCCAAATGCAACTATGAAGCACTTGGTGAATTATTTTTAGAATATTTTGGTTGTATTTTCAACTTTTCCAACTAGTTGACTTGTTTCTTGTAATTTAAAGCTAATGATGAGAGTTAAAGTTGAGGATGCAACGGGAATTATGATAATTATCCAGTATAATTAATCTTAAAGGCAAATAAAATATTGCACGAGGTTTGTGAGTACGATTCCGCAGCAAATTGACGCGTTAAGAACGCTGCCGACGATTCCTCTCAGTTTTGGTTGTATAAATTCGGCGCATAGCATTGGCACAACGCTCATGATGAAATTTGAAGCCACTCCAGCGACAATTCTGAAAACGAACAGATAAACCCAATGAACTGGTATTATGCACAATATCTCGGATATAATTTGTACAATTGAAAACACAATTAAAGTGCGTTTTCTGCCAAATCTGTTTATCAAAGGGGCTGCTACGCACGAACCCAGCGCAGAACCGGTTAGAACAGCAACGGACACGAAATTACAGGTTTCGTCAACTCAAATTTAATAAACGAGTATTTATGGTAGGATGTTATTATAACAGTTGACATTGAAGTCACCAACGAACCGCGAGATAAACCACTAAAAATGTAGGCACAAATCAAAACGTTCATCACTTTGAAGTGAAATTGGTATTTATATAAATATAATAGATTGTAAATAGATTGTAAACATTTGGACAGACTTTTGGAAATCAATGTACATTTTTGAAATGAAATTGTAAATGTATACTTAGATATGTTAACTTGTAAAATATAGTAGTTGTAATATTGATATAATGATATTTATACCTGTATAATATTTGTCCTGTAACAGCTCAACTATTATATCATATTTATATAATATTTAGTGTTATTATATAATATTTAAATAAATATAAGCTCATATCTTAGCGGCTTTGTTAACAAAGTCTTAAAACATGCTGAATAAATCAGAGTTACTTATAAGTTCTTAGCTGAGTCTGTTGAAAACGAATTCTTGGCTGTTGCCTCTAGAATTTCTCAAGTTATTGAGGATTTAATCGTATTATGATGTTTTATTTACATCATGTTCGTTGCTTCCTATAATTATTCCAGCATATATTCTTACAGCTTCGATCAACTGATTTGTAAGCTCTTCCGGATTACTCTTGCAATTATCTTTAATAGTATCACTGTTTTACATCTCCCATCCTGAAACACAAATTTGAATATCCTAAAATACTTCTTCAATAATTTTTTAATAACTATCTTCTCCTTTACCAAGATAGTTATAATAGCCACTTGTAAATTCTGCTGCATGCGAATCATCATTGTACCATTAATGGGTGAATGGTATTTTAGCAGCTAATTTAACAAATGGTTTTACATTAAATATTGCTTAAGCTTCACTTATCACACGTTTAGCGTGTGAAATGAGTTAATTCTGATAGAATTTCATAAAAAAGTCGCCAAAAGTGCTTTTATACGATTATGAAAAGAATAAGCTATCGTTTGGGGTGGAATTGTAGGTTCCAGCGTTAGTAGGTGGGAACTTATAATCATATCCTGCATCATACGCCTCTTTTCTGAACTACTCCAACATTCTCCAATCACTAGCTTAAAACATTCCAATCCCTGGGTATTTCCACTTCTAATTTGGAGTGGATGGAAATCTAAGTTCTCCATTTGGTCCCAAACCTATTTAAACTGTTTATATAATTCCGTCGTTAATGAATGAAATGAATTTGCTTCTAAATGCACTCATAAATTAACTATAAATTTATATTGGTGATCTTTGATCAGGGAATTAATTTAATAAATCTGAGGTAAAACTTAAATATTCTTCTGATTGGAAACCGTTCTGATCTTTAAAAAGAAAAGAGTTTTAACGAGCAACATCCAAAGCCCATTAAGGAATTGAGTGAAAACATAGATTAGCTGTAACTTTCAGATTGAAGAAGCGAGCCATTTCAACTATCTCTTAATATGCGCTGAAATCGTATTCTTGGGATACACGTTCAACTAAAGACCAGTACACATCAACCTAAATTCCATGCACATTAGCATAACTAAGCCTTTTTAGTTACGCATTTAATTAATACATGTCCTTCAACGTACCATTATTATTCACAACATCAATTGGCAAAGATACACTTACATTAACTTATACTGATAATATAATCGTTAACATTTGAAGTGAGTATAAGTGATATTCAAGCGATTTTGTACTATATTAATAAAAATAATAAATGTTAATATATTAAATATTAAGTGTACATATTTTATTGTGTTATCATAAATAATATATTCAGCTTTAACATAAAATTAAGTTTATTAATTGATTTAAATAAGTCAAATATGAATATAATTGACCAAATTTAAGTGATTGTATAAACATAAGTTCACAAAAGATATTTTGGGAAAAATTCATGGAACACAAGTCACAGTAATACAACGCAGCATCATCCAAAGTTAAAATATCGAGTAACCCTTTTATACAAAAATTAATTAAATGAAATTATATCAAATTTGAACAATTTATTATGGAAAAACGAGGTTAACGCATCTCACTTGGAATAGTTCACCACTCTGAAAATGGTCTGAAATGAAATATGAGCTGATTGATAATTTTTGAGAAATCAGTCCGTAAGTGATGGGAGTCTGCATTCGAGGTAATGTAATATATTAAGATTAAAACAAAATAATCAGTCGCTCTATTCCTCGTTGAACACTTCGTCGATGTAAATGTCCTGAATTCTTGAAAATACTTCCCCCTTAACGCGTTCGTCAACAACCCCGAACACGTCCCTCAGCTCAGCAACCGATTTGTTCTGCACAATCTTCGCCAGTTCCTGCATGCAAAGATCACTCAGCGTTTTCTACCCGAACAAATCCGAAACAAACGCCAACTGCAACAACTCATTCGAAGTGATTGACCGGTTCAAAAAAGTGTTCTTAAAATTAACTATTTAACGGGGGAGATCACTAAAACGGGACGTGAAGCTGGTCCAAAAAATAAGCTGCTTCAACGCGAGCGGCGATATATCCAGATTTATATGCTCTTACTAGAATGGGAGCAACTTCTTGGCCAACTTTTTGTTCTGCTACTACTACTGCTCAATGGAGAGCTTAGAAACGGGATCCGGGAGCAAAGACTAAAATAAGAAAGAAGGGAGCTCGTACAACTTGTTGTCCTTCAAACGCGCATGAGTGGCCTTCACAGAAAGCATTTGAAGTGAAAAGGCCGTAAAACAACTAATATACCGTATAAATGACGAATCCACACCCAAATATGAACTTTATCAATTCCATACTAGACTACAGATACATCCCAAAAGACTAAAACAATACCACTGACAGACAAGAAGCTGTTTAACTGAGCTCAAGCGCAATTCGACAAGACTAAAGCGAAGAAATCCAAAAACTAGAAAACAGCTTTCTATCACTTGAAGAAAAATATTAAAAATAACACAGACGTGAATGATTATTATTAATAAATGTACAGTAGGTTCAATATATTTAAAAACATATGTCTAATAATATATAAATTTAACACTAAAAAATTAATAAATAGTAAATGTAATCACTTAAAGCCTAGTCGTTCAGCTCTTTTCATGAGTTCTTGTGCTTGCCCTTTCATCTTTTCTAGTCCGTAGTCCGCTGCTGCCCGTTTGCTGGCTCCGAGTCTCATTTGGAGTCCGTCGAGTTGTTTTCTGAGTTCGATGATGATTTGGTCTTGCTTTAGCTTTTCGGTCTGGAGCTTCATGATCATGTTCTTTTGGAGTTGTACTTGCTCCGCGTAGTCCTGTTCGCGGGACCTGAAGCCCTTGGACAGCGTCTGGAGCTTCTGGCTCAGTTTCATCTCCGTTTCTGGTGACTATATACTGCTGTTGTTTTGCATCGCGTTGAACGTGTTCTCTACAGATGAATACGTGATGTTGTTGTTCTTGCAGTACTTTTGTGCGTTGTTTTCTATTTACTTCAGTTATTACTTTAGCAAGCTGTTTTCGGTGTACAGTTAGTCGTATTCTTCCTGCTAGTCTTGGTACAGCTTTTAAAGCCCTGCCACGTCACAGTCGTCACTTTTTAACATTTACGGGTCAAAATTGTTCACGTTTATTTTAACATTGAAATATTATTCCAATTAACTAATGAACTGTTGATAAGTTTTTAACTGAGGGGAAGAGATTAATTGAGAACTTTTTAAATTAGGTGATCTTTCAATAATTGGAGTATTATATTAAACTGTGCAATATTAAGCTTTCTCTGCTTCTTCGGCTTGAAGTCTTATCTTCTCTGCTTCTTCGGCTTGAAGTCTTATCTTCTCTGCTTCTTCGGCTTGAAGTCTCGCTTTCTCTGCTTCTTCGGCTTGGAGTCTCGCTTTCTCTGCTTCTTCGGCTTGAAGTCTCGCTTTCTCTGCTTCTTCGGCCTGGAGTCTCGCTTTCTCTGCTTCTTCGGCTTGAAGTCTTATCTTCTCTGCTTCTTCGGCTTGGAGTCTCGCTTTCTCTGCTTCTTCGGCTTGGAGTCTTATCTTCTCTGCTTCTTCGGCCTGGAGTCTCGCTTTCTCTGCTTCTTCGGCTTGAAGTCTCGCTTTCTCTGCTTCTTCGGCTTGGAGTCTCGCTTTCTCTGCTTCTTCGGCTTGAAGTCTTATCTTCTCTGCTTCTTCGGCTTGAAGTCTTATCTTCTCTGCTTCTTCGGCTTGAAGTCTTATCTTCTCTGCTTCTTCGGCTTGAAGTCTTATCTTCTCTGCTTCTTCGGCTTGGAGTCTCGCTTTCTCTGCTTCTTCGGCTTGAAGTCTCGCTTTCTCTGCTTCTTCGGCTTGGAGTCTCGCTTTCTCTGCTTCTTCGGCTTGAAGTCTTATCTTCTCTGCTTCTTCGGCTTGAAGTCTTATCTTCTCTGCTTCTTCGGCTTGAAGTCTCGCTTTCTCTGCTTCTTCGGCTTGGAGTCTTCTTTCTCTGCTTCTTCGGTTGAAGTCTTATTCTGCTTCTTCGGCCTGGAGTCTCTATTTCTCTGCTTCTTCGGCTTGAAGTCCGCTTTCTCTGCTTCTTCGCTTGGACTAATCTTCTCTGCTTCTTCGGCTTGAAGTCTTATCTTCTCTGCTTCTTCGGCTTGAGTCTTATTTCTCTGCTTCTTCGGCTTGGAGTCTCGCTTTCTCTGCTTCTTCGGCCTGGAGTCTCGCTTTCTCTGCTTCTTCGGCTTGAAGTCTTATCTTCTCTGCTTCTTCGGCTTGAAGTCTTATCTTCTCTGCTTCTTCGGCTTGAAGTCTCGCTTTCTCTGCTTCTTCGGCCTGGAGTCTTCTATTCTCTGCTTCTTCGGCCTGGAGTCTCGCTTTCTCTGCTTCTTCGGCTTGAAGTCTTATCTTCTCTGCTTCTTCGGCTTGAAGTCTCGCTTTCTCTGCTTCTTCGGCTTGAAGTCTCGCTTTCTCTGCTTCTTCGGCTTGAAGTTTCGCTTTCTTTTCAGCTTTCTTCTGAAGTTTTCTTTATCTCTTCTACTCTTCTGTTTCTTGAGTTTCCATTCAATTATAAGTGGAAAATTATAAATATCATTGATTGAGTATTTTATAATAATATTCCAAAATTAGCAAAGTTTAGTTTTGTACGCATAAATTTTAATAACATCGCAACAATAATAACATGACTCACTCAACAGCAACAATCCAACAATACATCTAAACGCAATAAATAGGTATATACTAGTTATTTTACTATAGCTAAGTAAAAATAATATATATTTTAATAATTCTTGTGGTTAATAATATTCCAGTTAATTAAAATGGTTTTCATCTTTTTTCCAATCTAAGTGATTCTGCTTCCTCATTTATGTAACAGCTTTAATGTATTTACTATGTGTGATTTAACATCTTTTTTAATATCAAGTAACTATTTTACTTTATTCTATGGTATGCAATGTGAACATATATACATAATATTAATAATATTACGTATGTGTGTAGCGGTTTAATTAGTTTTTTACTATGATTTTTAAGAGACTTTAGATCTTTTTTGTAGAAAGTTAGTTTTTACTTTAGTTGAATATTTAAAATCAGATTTTGTTTTATCTTATTGTGTTTTTAATATTTAAATATTCCTTTAAAATATTTTGAGCTTTTGTTTTTGGATAAGATTATATTGCTCTTTTTAATAGCAAGTTCATTTTAATTCATATTTCAGTATTATATATTTTCTTTTTGTCATTTATTTATTTTGATTATGATTTAATATTAATCAAACAACATCATTTAACTATTTTCAAAGTCTAAATATTTCTTTCTTCCTAATCTTGTTGGATTGTTGCCAATGTTGGATAAGGTTGATCAAAGAAAAGATAACAAGCACGTATTCAATCATGTTCTTTTATATAGTATCTTTCGTACTTCTTTTTAATGATTTAAAAACGTAATACGTGTTGAGTTAACAAATAATAGTCACTTGAATCCTAATCTTTCAGCTTTTTTCATGAGTTCTTGTGCTTGCCCTTTCATCTTTTCTAGTCCGTAGTCCGCCGCTGCCCGTTTGCTGGCTCCGAGTCTCATTTGGAGTCCGTCGAGTTGTTTTCTGAGTTCGATGATGATTTGGTCTTGCTTTAGCTTTTCGGTCTGGAGCTTCATGATCATGTTCTTTTGGAGTTGTACTTGCTCCGCGTAGTCCTGTTCGCGGGACCTGAAGCCCTTGGACAGCGTCTGGAGCTTCTGGCTCAGTTTCATCTCCGTTTCTGGCGATTATATACTGCTGTTGTTTTGCATCGCGTTGAACGTGTTCTCTACAGACGAATATGTGATGTTGTTGTTCTTGCAGTACTTTTGTGCGTTGTTTTCTATTTACTTCAGTTATTACTTTAGCAAGCTGTTTTCGGTGTACAGTTAGTCGTATTCTTCCTGCTAGTCTTGGTACAGCTTTTAAAGCCCGGCCACATCGCAGTCGTCACTTTTTAACATTTACGGGTCAAAATTGTTCACGTTTATTTTAACTTTGAAGTGTTATTCCAATTAACTAACAAGATCTTAATAACATTTGAGTGAGTTTTGAACGGGCGTTTGAACTATTTGGGAGCTTTTCAAAGCGTTTTCATCGTCAAGGTGGTCGAAAACGTTCGGGGAGGCGCATTTTTCGTTCTTCTCTGAGAGGTCCGAGAGGTCCATTTTGAACGGGGCGATTTGCTTCTTCGTGGTGAGTTAAACAACAGTTACGGGTGCTTAAACTGGTTCAGGAATTTGTGGTTCGTTGTCAGCTGAGGGCTCTTTCAGATTTGTGTTTTGGTCTGCTGAGTTCTCCAAAGAGTTGTTGTCCAGAATGGGCATGCGCTGGATGGAAGGTGAGTTATTCAGGTTGGAGGTGGTGAGGATCTCGCCTTTTTCATCGTCCACGCGAATCTCGTTCCCACACGAATCGGATAAATCTTCGAAATAGAGCGCGGACTGCTTCATCTTCTGCACTAACAACGCTATGAGCTGGTTCTCGTCAATGTGCTGATAACCGAGAGCGGTGTAAATCTACTGCAATAAATCGCCCTCGCTCGGCTCCAACTCGAGAATCAACTCTATCGTATATTGCAATATCTGATTTGAATTGAGAAAGCCCTGCACAGATTCTGGAATAACAAAATCCTGCGGAATTAGCATAGACTACTGTTGTTCGGCGAAAAACTTCACTAATTTTGCATAATCCATGATTGAAGCGGTAAATGTTATAATGCACTGTTTAAATATGATCAGAGATATTAAAGTTTTTCACACCGCAATAAATGAAAAGTTCACAAAGACTAAAAACAATAGCAAACATAGCATACCAATCGTACACTTAATTGCTTGAATAATCCAGTTAATTAGGGGATCTGATTACAAAAGTAAATTCTAGGCTTGCGATGAAAGAGAAAAATTATGTTGAAATAGAATAATTTATGTTTCATATATAAAAAGCTGGAGACTTAATTTAGGAATCATGCGATAAAATAATTGAGTAATACAAACTTGCTATAAATGATGACTTTGCAGTAACTCTATTTAATTTAAGTCAGTATTGTTATATGATTAAGAGCATTTTAGAACATAACTTGAAAAACTTGTATAAAGTTATTGATCCAGATCTGTTTGATTTTAGAGAACTAAACTAGTACAAGGAAGAATTAAAATATATGTTGTTGTAGTAAGAGTGAAGAATTATCATTTACAAATGTTATCTAAAACATAAAAGTTTTATATTGTATGAAATACAATAGTTAAATTTGTAAATAAACATACCACATCAAATAATATGGACATGTTGACCTTATTGGGTGTACAGATTAAATTCGACTAATCTATTGATTCAACTCTTTTACTTCCACTATTATAAAATTTTTAGCCCTTCACAAACTGGGTGTAAAAGTTTTGTAGTGATTGTAAACTCACAAAACTATTATTTCAATCTTATGATTTATTTGGTTCTCGAATAGGTTTTATGAAGATTTAAGTTTAATTTCAGATAGACACGCATATTTAGTCATCTGTTGTTTTCTTAAAAGGTGATGCTGTGGGTATTCTCCCAATAATTAATAATACCTATATTTTGCTCACTAAATAGTTCCGAGCTCCACTTGGCCGTTTGTTTCTTGAAATTCCAGGTGGGATGACTGATGGTTCCCTTGATTTCAGTTTAGTTGCATTAAAAGAGCTTTAAGAGGAAACTGGTTTACATATTAGTAAAAAGTCATTAAAATCACTTGGAAAAATAATTCCGTCTCCAGATTTGTGTGATGAATATATTCATTTGTTTCTTTTGGAAATAGAAATGAGTGAAACAGAGATGAAAATAATAAAAGAAAAACTGTTTGGAACAGATGACGAAGCTATAAAAATCAAAATTCTAAAAGTAGAAGACGCATTTTTGGAAGTTGAAGATGCATCTACTCTTGTAGCCATGAGCAAAGCTGGATTGAAGTGAAGTTATAGCATTTGATATTTTGAATATTTAGCATGTAAATATGATTTCATAATATTTTTATATCATCAATATTACTCTATTTTATATAATTATTTATCTATTTTATAATATTATTGACGTATAATAAAAATGAAGAATCTTTCGGCTCATATATATACGAGTTGAACCCGCTGTGAAAGTGGAAACACTAGCGTGCGAGAACCTAAGTTTTGCTTTCGAAAGTTTCAATGAAGTCTGTTTGTGCCATCTCGAGAAAGTGATATATATGTCAGTGGAAATAAAATATATTATATGCTAAAATGGAAAAACTCGCTTAACTGTAACCTTATATAGTACTAAGGCTCAATTTGATCATTCCATCTTCATATCATAAATCATGACAGTCCACAAATCAACCAAAACCGCTGCTACCAACTAATCTCAAGATCACCCTCATCTTCAATGATTGTGACTCCGAAAAGCTTCTGATAACGGTAGTTGCTATAATGAAAATATAGATGTGATTGCGTTAATATTAATTCATGTTCACTGAATCCCTTGTTGTTGCATTACGGCGTTTTGTTCTTGTGTTTGTTTTTGGTCTACTATTCCGAGCAGCTGCCTGATGCGGATGCACTGTGTGTCATCATCTTTCTGGACCAGGTTGTACAGCACGATCGCGCTGTCTTTTACGCTTTAACTCACTTTTTCGATTCCGAATTCGCACAGTCCTCTTAATTACAATACGAGTAATTTTTTGTAGAATTCGCTTTGTGCAGGTTGCATTTGCTTCAGTAAGTTTTCTTTCTCGCTTTCAAAGCTTTGAATAACGAAGTTGTTCAGATCGAAGCTGCAGACGCTCATGACCGAGTAGAAGAAGCAGCAGAACGCGACCACCGCGTCATCAAAGTTCTGGACTGATTTTTGGATTATCATAAGTTATCTTTTCACCTCTTGCTCGTTTAATTTGTTTAATTGAATTATTCCGAGAACGGTGGGGAAAACCTCGAATGCGAGTTTTATGTAAACGGATTGCGGTTCGGGGCAGTTGTCACCGAATGTTGATTTTGCGTTTTAATACAGTGCGTGGCTGAACCTTTATTACTTAGTTAGAATGTTTTGCTTCTCAGTGGTGATTAAGTTGCTGAGCACGTTTGATGTTTACTTCGCTATTTGATAGTACAAAGACATCAGGTTTTAGTTGGAATTAATCAGCTCTTTAGCGAGATTTGCAAGTTACTCAACCTACGAGGGCTCGTTCCCGTTCCTCTCGTCCGACAGCGTGAATCTGGAGTACATCTTAATCTGATTTTAAATATCCTCCGGAATCGGCTCCGTTTTAACATTCGCTGCACGCACCAGCAATTTTATCGGCTCTGACGCATCAATCTCAGCTATGTTCTCCAACTAAATCTACTACTTAAACTTCTTCGCCGGAGGACCCATGGTTAAAACAGGCTGAGCCGATGGCTATGTTGGCTGCGCTGCAGCCGGATTTTACACAGTAGGCTGAGATTGAGGCTAAGCTACCGGAGCGGACTCGGGAGAGAAACGGAACAACAAAAAGTCGGAAGTTTTCGCATGCTCGGCTGTCTTGAACTCAACTGGCGTAAAAACTGACTCGAAATCAGCGAAAGAATCTAATGTAAATTCCATCGGAGGAGTGGTAAAATTTCATATATTATAGAAATGTGTATATTATTATATATTGCATTAATAAAATTATAGATGACAAACATCATTTTCACCTATTCGTTCACAAACGAAAAAAACGAGATATATTGCGATTTTCTCTTTCTTTTTGAAGGTTTAGACATTACATTTGATTGAGAGTGAATAAAAATGTTATATTTTGAATTTAATCAATTATAATTATAAAGTATCCACTTCATCTAAATGTTATTATACATTGAATTATTTATAATTTAATAATTAAAAATAAAAATATTCGACATATTTTATCATAATAACTTTTTGTAGGAAGGTAGGTAGGTAGGTACCTACCTACGTAAGAAGAAAAAATACGAATATATTGCATATATGAATTTTATACTTATATTCAATTGTAATATAAACATTAAAATCATAATTAGTATTAAATATATCAATTCGATGAGTCCAACAATATTTTTATGATTTTAATTTGTGATTCACACTGGTTTCATATGAATGGCTCATTTTGGAGTGAATGATTAATATTTATATACTTAAATTTACATTTACGATATACTAAAATCTTAATCGTGTAGTGTGTTTTTGCATTTCAAATTTTGTTCTAACTTCACATATCACCATAATTATTAAATTTATGCATATCTATTTATTATTACACTTCTTTCTTAAAATTTCATATATTTCAATATATAATTTTGTAAACACTTTCTTTTCATATACTTGATATAATTAACTATATTCTCATTCTATTTGCACAATTATCGTATGTTTTAAAGAAGAAATTGGCGATAGTTCTCTTTAAATTCAACCATCAATTATTTCAAACTAAAGATAGCAGCTTTGTGGGGAAACCAATATTATTATAGAATTAGATAGAAGCCCAGTTAAATTTGCGACTCTTTATCTCATTCCTGAGTTAAAATAACTGATTACTTAAGAAGGAGTGGGGGCGCCCAAATGGTCAGGTTTTGGCGGGTAAATGACGACGGTCTCATGTTTGGAAGCTGTGAAGTAGATGTTCACGCTAATGAATACATTATAAATGAATATAACACATGTATAAATTTTTCATATTATTTTCAAATCAAATCAGACCATATAAACGAACAGGTTCATTTTCGTATTAAAAATTCATTAATTGAACAACGGTTTATGAAAATTTGTGGTTAGTGAGAATTTACTTTGAGAGGTTTATTTTATGTTATTAATTTTGTTGAAACGAAATAATGTTATGCTGTTGACGATTTCCACTCCACAATTAATGAAAGAAATATAATTATTTACATTGATTTAACATTCATTTACGACTAAAGATTCAGAAAATGTATTTACGATATAATCTGTTATATTTAATACTTAATCTAGCATATTTGAACAATATAATGGTGATTATGTTCAAATATTTGTGTTTAAATGGAGATAATTTAATAAAATGTGGTGGAGTGGCTCGGCAGTGACATTACATTATATTGATTTTAATACATAAATGTACATTTTAAGACCTTGAACTCGCAAATTTTTTGACCATGATTATAAATAAACCGTTGTTCAATTAATAAAATGACGCTATTATAGTTTATTTATCAAATAATAACAAGATAAAAATAATACTTCACTGACTAGCTTATTCTTAACCAATAACCCTGTTTATTCGTTCGTACATCTCAATTTAACATTTTTGCATCAATTCACTAATTTTGAGAACTTTTTCCTTGAACAATCTTATTCTATCTTTTACCGAATCTATTTTTAATTCAGTGTTTTTGTTCCGCTCCACAGTATTCGCGTTATAAATCATTTCCAGTCTTCTGCTAATAACATTTTACAAGAAATTTGGTTCGTTTTGTGGTTCGAAGTAATACACGTGCTGTTTGTGAACTTTCCGCTACTGCATCAGAACGCCGTTGTAGGCCGCGATTATCTGCGCGTTTTGCTCCAAGTGGAGTGAAATTTGACCGAAATCCGTTATGAAATTAAACTGAAGATTCACGTTCGTTAACTTAAGACTGTTCAAAGGAGAAATGCTAATAATTTGATTTTGCTGCATAAATAGAAATCTAATATTTTGTAGTTGAGATAGTGGGGAAATGTTTATAATCTAGTTCTGAGAAATGTCTAGGTGCATTAAATTAGTTAGATACTTAAGGCAGAATATGCACTGAATCTTATTTCCGGATAAAATTAAGTACTATAGATTTGTTAGTGCTTTTAGTGGATTTATATTTGTTATTTGATTGTAAGCAAGGTCTAGTTTAACCAAATTAGTTAAAAATCGCAGCGGAGACAAATTTGAAATGTTATTCGCGTATAATTACAACTCTACAAGTTACTACATTTGATTTAACCCAGATAGTTAAGTTACTTTGCTCATTCTTACCACCAAACACGTTATATTTGGAGCAGTGAACTAAAAACTTATATTGACACAACTATGCACCTCCAAACGAAATACAGGGAATATATTTACAAAATTTAAATATTTTAATTGGTTATCGGACTATATTTTTAACCTAGACTCTGCATACTCATTAATATATTTCTACTACATCTCACTAATGTACTAAGCTTATATTTATTCTACTATATTGACTGCCATTTTGTATGTGGATTGAAATAGAGATATGATCGTATTTAATTAAATAAAATAAATACATAACAAAAAACTAAAAAAAGTTCAACTTTAATCACAATACATATATGAATTTGCATGATTTGGCTTTAAAAATATAATTACGGAAAGGATGGTGACAAATTATTATTTTCACTTCTTACAAAAACATATAATAGAAAAATGATGAAAAATATAATTAATTTAAAAATTAAGTTAGTTAAGTTAATGTTACTAATTTCATCACACTTTTCTATTAGATTCTACGCTTCTTTGACCGCTAAAAATTAGTTGTCGCTCATTTAATGTAATAGATAAGAAGATAATTTTCTTACCATTTGAGAAGTAAATAATTACAAATTACGAATAAGTCAGGCACTATATTAACAATTATATATAGTATAATTATATATAATTATATATAGTACAGAAAATCAAATAAGAATCATCACACCGTAGATTACGTCTATACTTCTCTTATCATCACATTTCGTTTCCTTTTCTAATAAATGATCAATAAGAAACAATCAGCCTACCTCTTTAACCAAATATCTTGAAATGCAAATAAAAATAATAATCCTAAATACATTTCCTATACATTATGATGTTTTTAGTTCCGCATATTAAATCCAAATTTATATATATAAATATATTTTATAAATTTCCTCTAATTATGAATCTCGATCCAAAATAACGTGATAAAGCTTTAAATGTAGTCAATGAAATGATAACTCACATATAAAACTGTAGTTTTATGAAACCGAAAATATATTAAAAAATTTGTACCACTTGTCATGCTGTGGATAAAAATGTCTCGTTTGATGCTGTTCATGGAGAAATTGAAATAAAAGCTTCTTTAAAAAAGACACTTGTATAATTTGCAACTTGTGGAACAATAATAAATGAGAGTTCGCCTAAATAATTATAGAAGTCAACAGTTTATACTTCTGTTTCGTTTTATACAAAAAATGATGAAGATAATTACTTAAAAATGATGAAAGAAGAAAATTTCGAGTTAGCAATCACATCCGGATCAAGGTCACCTGCTCCTATGTTAGTACAAAATAGAGACATATATGCACATGGAGCTATAAGAAAAATAAACAATAAAATTTACTTATGTTTCAAGAGTTTTGACGCTCCGTTAACAAAAGGATACGTAAGAGCAAATTTAATTAATAGTACGGTTATATTACAAGAAATAGATACAAATACAACAAGAGTTGAACAATTCTAATTATGTGACCCCAGTGGTAATATTCCAAGTTGGGTGTGCAATAGTGCATTAGAAATGATATTTTATTGTTGCTAAAAGGATTTTTGGAAGGATACATAAAACCAGAATGATTCTGAAAAATTTTAAATCAGAAATTAAAGCTTACCTGCCTGTTATCGTAGATATCATCTTGTTTGACGAAAGATACAGTTTACAGATACATACAGTTATATATTTACTGTAAATATAAAAACTGTAAATATAAAAACTATGTAAATAATTTACATAGTTTTTTAATTTCATTTCTTTTTATATTACACAATTTATTATATTTATATAATTTATATTATATATTTCACCTCACAACTGAAAAGAAATGCTGAGTATTGTATTATCATTAGCATATACTGATGGAGAGTGCTTACAACAACTCTACGGATTGAGTAATGGTCAAGCTTGGACAGTTAACACCAATTGGGACGGTTTAAATGAATGTACCTATTTTGGTATTACTTGCGAAAATTTTGAAGTAACTTCAATCAATTTACCTGCCAACAACTTGGTTGGTACCATCCCATCTTGTTTATTCTCGATAACAGGTTTAAAGCAGCTAAATCTTGCTAACAACAAGTTTACTGATGCTTTATTCGACATGGGCTTATTGGAACATTTAAGCACTGTAAACATTGAAAACTGTCATTTTACCTCTGTAAATTATGATGTGGAGGCAGTTTCTACAAGCATCAACTTGCGCAATAACGATTTATCAAAGGTATCGATAAAGTTCGTGAACAGCCAGTTGATAACAAAGCTTGATCTCACTAATACTTCAATTAGTGGTTCTTTCGACATAATTGATTTCGCCAAACTAGTTGATTTCTCGGCAGCTCACACAAAAATTGCCCTTAAAATCAGTGCTTTTCCAGAATTCTTGCGCTCCCTTGACGTATCTTTCACTCCAACCTCTATGGATGTTGAAAAACTGTATGCTCTCTTGAACAAATCATCTGTGTCCATTATTGGTTTCAAACGCACCTAACTTTATGGCAAGGCTCCAGCTCCAACTCCATTCATGGTTTCTGATCTTTCTGAAAACGCGTTTGTGTGCAGAGATGACTCCAAGTCCATGTTCGACTGCACCTTCCTCCAGATTAAGGGTTTGTACTACTTCGTCGCCAAAAAACAGCTCAAAGTTCAAATTGAATCAAACACTAGACTTCCTAACATGCCAATGGAGTTCATCTCCCAATTGAATCTGTACGTGAGAGACCTCTAAACTTCCAACGCTACTGTTACGAACGTTGTAAAGCTCACAAAGTGCACCCCAACCACCACTGAACCATGGGTTTACTATTTACAGTGCGATTGTGACCAGGAGATAAAGAACAAAGAGGATATTGCCGTTGTTTACCAGGACAAGGCCGTTTCAACTGGCTCACTTCTTGTTGTAAAGGAAGTAAATGAGCTATTGGTTAACGCCGGTGAAGGAGTTGACTACTTCTAGAGGAAGAACATGAAGAGAATCGACTATCAAACGAAAATTGTCAGAGAAGAGCAGCCAAAATTGATCAAGGCCGAATCTCACAACCCAGTTAAAGCTGCCAAGGTCATGCAGATCCACGTCACCGCCTACTCCAAGTGCCCAGATTACATTAGCTTCGTAAAAGAGTTCTACGAGCCATTCACCACCAAGTACGCCCTCCTGGCCAAGTACATCCAATTCAACTACATCTCAATGGCCAAAGCAACCCCAATGAACGTCGTAAAGGCCTCCTCCATGCACGGCTAGTATGAAGCGCACATGGACGCCGTCTACGCCTGCGCTCAGAAATACTCTCCCGAGAACTTCTGGGACTCCCAAATATGCTTCGCTTCTTCCGACTCCTGCTTAGTTGAAAATATAGTTGACAGAGACACTGTAGCTTCTATTGAGCTCTGCGCCGTTGAAGAAGAGGGTATGAACATTTTAACCGAGAACGACGCCTGGCTTCAAGAGCAAGGAGCTACCTGGAGCCCAAGTTTGTTCATGAACAACCGCCCGTTTTGCCTCTGGAGAGCCACCAAAACTAAACCAGAAGAGGACTGCGGAAACCTCTTCAAAGACATCGACGAATTCGCGAAGCTTATCTGCAGAAACATGGTCTTCCACAGCGTTCAAGAGTGCGCTGAGCTGAAGTGAGCACCAATTTTTTGATTAGCTTATGTTAACTTATATTTATTTCACGTCAAATCGCCATGTTTTAAATGTTCATTTCTTGAGCGGGAGCGAGGGTGACAACTTCTTCAGTTGTCGTGGCTATTGTTTCAATTATACCATCTCTTTCAATCTGGAATTAGTCCTGTTTGTTTACTTCTGGCATTTCATTTTCTGGTTGAGCAGATGTGGTTGTGGCGCTATTGATTAATCCTTCAGAACCTTCACCGACCACCGATTTAGCTGGGCTGATCAGGGCCCATACAAACTCGGCAACTAAAATTAGAAGTCCTCCAGAAATTGAATAAGCGTTCCATCCATATTTCTTGTTAAGCAGAATATCGAGAAGAATAGTTGGAAGTTTGCGAGCTTCTTGCATTATCATCATGTCAATTATTGTGTTTCTGAATTACATATATATGCTGGACAATTTATCAACCGTGGTGAAAATACAGCCGGCTATGAAAGAGGCCAGTAAGTAGTTCTCTGTTTTTCTCATAGTCGGGAAAAATATTTTCCAAGCTGGCATTTCATTTCCAAGGCTAACAAATATCATCAAAACACCTGCAATGAATTATGTGTAGAATGTAGCCTCAGTTGGGTGGATGTAGATCTTTTTGGTCTTTCTTAGATAAGTTTAACATCTCTTAACAAGAAGCAAATAAACACTGCTTATAACAGCCGAGAAACAAAGGAGTCCAATAGCTTGGGCTTCGTCCGGCTTCACTTTCTTGCTGAGAGCTGCGACACCTAGTAAAACAGAGCCCGCAACCATAAAAAACACCATGAAAATACTACTCATAGGAATTTTTGTTTTGAAGAAAATTCTATCTAAAACGAGTGTGTAGATGCTGCAAGGAGCCTTTAGTAAAAATTGGAGAGTGACTGAAGTTTTTGCCAACCCCATATTCATGATTGTTACATTTCCACCCATGATGAGTCCTGGCAGTAGGAAAACGAGAAACTTGATCCAAAAGTGTCCTTTGGTTGTTATCTTGGAATTACAAGTTGGAATTTTATCCAGCTTCAAACACATATTCACTACTAAGGAGACGAGGCCGCAGAAAACGAATTGCAAACAGGTGAACACTATGGGTCCGGCTTTAAATGACTTCGTGAACACGTAATAGTTAAGCAAAGGCATTGCGATGGAAACGATCAGGTTTATACCAAAGATAAATCCGTCAGCGACCGAACGAAAGTGAAGGCATCTGCAAAGGACGCGGTTCAACAGAGGAGAGTTTTACATACTGGGAGTGAAATTTGCTTTTATATAACACGTGCGTATTTGTGATATATATAATATTACCTATTTCTATTATAATAGTGTAATCCATATTAATACATTACATGGATACACACGTTGACAAACTTTGATAATATAAAAATAACGATAGATTACAAAGAATTATTTTCGGTAGATTCACACTAAAGCTATATACAAATTGATATATATTTATATTTATGTTACATGGTACAAACTTCGCCACTGGAATATTATACAAGTCAAAAATATAATAGTTTCAAGTCAAAAATATAATAGTTACATGAAGTATGTACAATAATATACTATGTTAAAGGTCTATATAAAAAGTGATCAATGTTTATTAAACTACCACTTTAATTTTTAATTAACAAAAAGTAAACAAATATCATACATATAAACTAAAATTTATGTACTCACTTAGTTTTTTATATTTATACGATAATAGAATAATGTAAAAATTAAAAAAGATTAGAGATATACATAGAACGCTAAATAAAAGTTTTGTAATCTCAAGTTATTAAAATTCTTGTAATAGAGTAATACTTTCGCAATTATTATATTAAAACAATAATATAGAAACAATATTAATAGATTGATAATAAGTTTATATAACTTTACATGCATTCAAGAGTAAATGAGCCTGAACAGGAAGAAACTGATTAAAGAGTTATGACATTGCTCCCCGCTCTAAACTTAGAAGCACTACGCGTTGCTGCTGATACGCTAGTCCCAAGATTCATACCAGCCATCCCAAAGATAGTTACAAAGATAACTTCCGAGGTCAATAATGTTAGTTCAAGTGCCGAAGGTTGTCTGAGGAGGCAATTCAGAGTGACAATCCTAGACTCGCTAGAGATAGAGAAATAGACAATCAATTGTTTAAAAATTAATTGTTTATATATATAAAATGTCGCTTAACTGTAACCTTATCATCAGTACTAATGACAATCCACAAATCCACACTTAGTTACACAAAACCTAACTCTCCTCTAACTAGAATTCAATTGATATTACATTGTAAGTATTTATTTAGAACTTGAAAATTGAATATAGCAAATAAGACTAAACTAGATATCTAATGAATAAGCTTTGGAAATCAATAGTCTCTTCGTAATTTCTACTATGTTCTATTTTTGAGACTCGATAGTACTTGTGAGACTTTACTGTATCTTGTGTTACTACATTACCTTGCTTGTAAGGGAGGTGCTATTTCGCTTATAAGGGTGTAGGTCAACTCACTTATAAGGGAGTTCCGTCATGCAAAACTCCCTTATAAGCAAGTGACAAATAACATAGTTTTTAACCACGTTTTTTGACCATAAATCATTCAAATTCGACATTTTCCAAAGATACATTTTGGATACATTTTTGCTTATAAGGGAGCTGAAATCGGTAACTCCCTTATAAGCAAATAGGCTACTCCCTTACAAGCAAGGTTATGTAGTAATACTTCAGTACGTTAGATTTATTATATTATACTGTTTGACAGTTAAAAACATTATATACTATTTTGTGTATTGCATGTATCTAATATTTCTTTTTTTCATTTACCAAATCATTGTGTCCCAAAATAATTGCATTTTGTGCTTATTTCTGTGGCTTTCCAATATTTTCACTCCAATGACGACGTTCTCAATAAATTCTACTCAGGTGAAGCGTGTGAGCTACAATCCGTGGTCTGACGAGGACATTCGTTTGCTGCACGAGGTGGTTGGAGCCAATCGTGTGTCCACGCGTGTGAATTGGGTGGAGGTGTAGCGTGTGTTCCCGAATCGTACTTTGCAGTAGTGCAAGTCCTTTTACACGAACAAGATGAAGCAGTTTGTGTTCGAGATTGTGAACGGTGTCCCAGAGCCCAATTCGGACTTCATCGAGTACTGCTACGTGTACTACATTTGCAGGTACCGCTCAAACAAGGAAACGCTCGAGGAGAGGGTCCGCAGGATTGTGGCCGAGTGCTGCTGGGAGGACGCGTTCCCAACGGCCGTTTTGTTGGTGAAGAAATAAACGAATTTCAACTACAACAAGAAGTTAATGGTCGGAACGAGGGAGTTTTTGAAGTTCCACACTGAGCACAAGTTGCGGATTGACGCAGAATTCGCTGACAAGAAGGAGATTGTTTTGAAAAATTTACCGGTTACGAAAGAGCAGTGGGACAAGTTCTGCACTTTCTTGGAAGAGTTGCATCTTGATCTGTTCGTGCAAAAGATCGACGAGATGATGAAAATGGTTAAGTGAAGTTGTAGGTGTATTATGTTGTTTGATTGGTAAATTAAATCGATGGTTTTAACATTTTTGACTCCATCTTCGTTTGCTGTTGAGTCATGTTATATCTTCATCAGTTGAAGAATAAAATGATTTAAAAGTTTCAGTTCTGAAGAAGTTACACGTATACTGTAGAATATGCAATGCAAACAGAACAAGTATAAATAAAATTTTATAAATATATAGTGGAAGGTTCTAACTAAAACACCTTACCATCAATGGATAAATAATGTTATATATACATACTTTTATACAATTATAAGATTCTAAATAGATTAATTAATATTTTGACTGTTTTTACATTATAATTTATTCAAACAATGTTATATTTTACCACTTCAAACTATATGTTATTAGCTTTAATAATGCATCATTTGTGTGATGAAAAGCCCTTTTTAGAATTATTTTCAAGAAATTCTCAAATAGAAGACCAAAATGGAAATAAAGTTAGTTTGAAGGGCTATAACTTTTTTGGTTTTAATACTGGAAGTGCTGTTGTACATGGATTATGGGACAAAAGGCTTGAAGATCTTCTTGACTGGACTATGAGCGAGGGATACAACGCGATTAGACTACCGTTCGCATGTGACCTTGCCTTAGATCTATTAAATACGAGAGTGGGCTACATTGACTACGATTTGAACCCTGGCCTTAAAGGTTTGACTTCTTCCGAGATGATGGACTATTTTATTAGTGCAGCTGCAGCTCGTGGTCAAGTGGTTCTCTTGGACATGCACAACTTATACATGCTTGGAGAAATCGATCCTTTGTGGTACGACTCAAATTTGACTGAATCAAAAGTTATATAAGGTTGGAAGAACATGGTTAAACGTTATAATTAGTGGAACGTAGTGGGTGTTGACATTAAAAACGAACCACACGATGAAGTTACTTGGGGAACTGGGAACATTTCTTCTGACTTTGATCTTTATTGTTAACGTGTTGGTGATATTATCCACGAGATAAATCCAAAACTGCTCATTTTCGTAGAGGGAATTCACAAATGGATCAACTGGGACTACTCAAACTGGGGCGAAAGCTTATAAGGAGTTCAAGAACACCCAGTTTAATTAAAGATCCCAGATAAAATAGTGTATTCACCGCATATATATGGGAAAGATGCACCTATGAGCGAATAATCAGCACATTGGGATTCACGATTTGGATATATTGTAAAAAATAAACTAGGCCCAGCTGTTGTAATCGGAGAATGGGGAGGCGATGTTTATGAACCAAAAATAGACCTACCATTCTTAAAAGCTATGGCTTAATGGATGATTGCGAATAATATCACCGATAATTTCCACTGGTGTTTAAATCCTAACTCACGAAATACAAAAGGACTAATAGCTGATGATTGGACCACTCCAGTATAACCAAAATTAGATATCATTAATCCAATCATAAAAAATCCATATTTATTTCCGCATGTTGCAACGTGTTCCTCATTAATTCCCTTCATGAATGAAGGTAAGTGTATAAAATAATGTTCTAGTGGCTATTACTCAATTGTTTCAAGTGTATTCACCTGTTAACCAGCTTGTTCCCTATATTTTTTGAATACAACAAATGGAAATGCTAAATAGTGTGTTACATAATGTCCTTCAATAGCCCCTTAAAAAGATGGACAATAATGTGTTACAAAACTGTAAAAAAGTTCTAAAGGTATCATTATTGGTATTGCAATTGGTGTGCTTTTGCTTACTGTTCTTTTTATAGTTATTACATTATATATTAATAAAATATATTCAAGCAAAAAGAATATCAGTCCCACAAAAAGCAAACAATTGAAACAAAAAATAAAATTGTCAACAAATCAGTTTGTGTGATGAACTAACAATGTGTGATCATTTAATTATTAATAATTTTTATCTTTTGAATTCATTCAGAACAAATCAAACTTTTAATATTATTTAAGGATGAAGCTATTATTCTATCATTATAAGTGATTGATATAATTGATTATTGAGTGGATGTTTTTGAGATGTACCAAAAGAGTGAGCCGATATATGTCTGTTTCTTCTTATGCCGATGCTACATTACCTCGCTCTCAAGGGGGAAGCCTTTTCACTTATAAGGGCATTACCATTTTCAACCCTTATAAGTGAAATGTATCCAAAATATATCCAAAAATATTGTAGTATTTGAAGGGTTTATGACCGAAAAACGGGGTTAAAACACATGATTTTTGTCACTCGCTTACAAGAGGGTTATTTGATGTCCAACTCCCTTGTAAGCGAGTTGACCTACCTTATAAGCGAAAATGCGACCCCCTTCTGAGTGAGGTAATGTAGTATATAAGTCATTATATACATACTACATTACCTCGAATGCAGACCACCACCCCTATTCACTTACAGACCCCAAAAGTGCTCAGTTACAGACCCTTTTGATTTGTATTAATAAAAGGGTTTATAACTGAATTGTATTTAGGGTCTGTAACTGAAATGCTTTGAAATTTAATTGATTAAATAGTATTGATTTTAACGTGTTTTAAGCCAAATATAAACGAGGAAACTTAACAATCTACAATACATAATACTATTTAAGTCGTTATATACATAAAAATAGCAAAAATTCAAAAATTTGTTGATATTTGAAGAATATTTTAAGAAAAAGGGTCTGTAACTGAAATGGAAAACCAAATCTGATGCAAGATATTAACCAAAATCAACCAGATTTGCTCTCAGTTATAGACCCTCTGCCTATTTTTTGAAAAAGGCCAGGGGGTCTGTAAGTGAACAGGGGTGGTGGTCTGCATTCGAGGTAATGTAGTATTTAACCATACAATACTATTTTCATTTCAAATCAAAATAAATTATACTAATAAATATATGTTAAAAAATTTATACCACATCAAATGTGTAAACAGAAATCAGACTGGTTTATAGCGGCCTAAACAGGAAATTTAGAGTATATGAAGAAAAACATACAGAAAAATATATAAACGTATGACAGGCGCGAAAGTGACTTTGAGGCCGAGATCTTCAATGGGTTTTCAGCGCTGCACTATGCTTGTTTTAACAGGTATATCGATCTTGTAAAGCTCTTGTTGCCGTTCGAGTCCACATTGGAGACTAAACAATAAGTGGGCATTGATGCACCCGGATTCTGCATGTCTGGGAAGCTCCGAGTTCCTCCTGGGCTTAATTGCCTCTAACTGTCCGTTCTAGCCGGAAACGTGCAGATAATTGAGCTTATAATGAATTATTTGAAGGCGGAACCGGATGTTTACTCCGTTTTCGTGAACTCGTGCACCCCATATCCGTAATTTTCAGTGTTTTCGATTTGCGCTATGTGCGGTTTTGACGCGTGCATTGACATAATGCTAAATTCGCAGTTCGTATAAGAGGTAATGATAGATTACGCGGACGATTGCGCTCCTTTGTTCACAGCAACCGCGTTCGGGAAGCTAAAATCGCTCTAAGCTCTGAGTTAACTCCAGCAGAATTCATTGCACACAAAATATATTGACAGAATGCTCCTAAAAAGGGACTCGAACAACATGACGCCCATTGACCTCGCGAAAGAGCCTAAAGACCCAAAGCGATTCAAAATAACGGACGAAGAACATAATTTAATCATAGAAACTGTAATTAAAATGAGCAAAGAAGCGTTTGAACGCGTTAAGAGAAGCTGTGACGTTAATTTGAAACAGATCGGAATCAGCTACCTTCAAAGTTAAACGGAAGACGAAGTGTTTTAAGAATGAATTGTAATTTATTATAATAACGTAAGTAAAAATACAAAGAATATAGTGAGTTTTCTAAACTTTGTTCGATCATATTCACGTTCAGTAAGTTTGAGATTTTTTAGGTAGTTTTTAGTTTTCAATTATCACAAATGTTTATATTACTTCAAGTTATAAAAACACAAATACTATAATTCCACTTCATAAAATGGGTCATCATGGCGGAAATCATCATTCAAGTCATAGTCATTCTCATCACGCTGTGCATCACGCAACTCATCATTATCATTCAACCGTGCATTATACTGGTATGCATTATGTTGGTACTGGGCGTGGTCGGGCGGACGATCCTTTAGTTCTATTCTAGAATCCAACTTGTTGGCGTGTGGTGTCTTGGGCGATTTTAGTAGCAGTTTGTGTTGGCATTGCTCTGATTATTTCGTTCGCGGTCTCTGTTGATTAGTAGTCCGTTGGAATGCTGGTTGGTGGTGCGGTGCTGCTCATGTACTCCTTCATGCTGTGCATGGTGACCTCAATCAAGTGTTGTGTGCTGGGCTCAATCCGCTACATTATGTGCCCCTGCCTCATGAGCTAGCTTGAACTTGATGCGCTGAAGAACAGGTGCCAAATGACACACGACGCGCGCTACGGGGTCGTTTAACAAATTAATCCCGATGGAGGAATTTTGAATTAAGTTCAGGTGTTCCCCTATTAGTAAAATGTTTTGCAAAACGGAGTCCAGAACGTTCAAGTTACTTAAATTGATGTTTAAAACGGAGTGGGAAGTAATGTGAGCGTTCAGAATATTGAAGTGGGAGGTAATGTTTAAATGGGAGGTTAGGTGTAAAATCAGTATAAGCCGGCGGATCTGGTTATCGCAGCGGTTATGTGATGTAAATTATTAATACGTTTATAGTTTAATAATATTCAAATAGTATTGACTGAAAATAATATTGATTATTAATACTCACATATGTGAAACAAACCAAAAAAACGAAATACCAGCCACCCAACGTTTCAGTTCTAAGGTACGTTAAGGATTCTTAACGTATTTTCATTTTCTAACGCGTTATAACATCTTTCTCAGTTTTCTAACGCTTATTGGTTGGCTTTACTACCCAATAACATATTCAGTGACATTTTTAACAAACCGGTAGAAGTTCTTTTTATTTTTATTATTTATAATTGTATATTTTTGGGATATAATAGAAATATAACAGGACAAGGTCGTACTGCTCTTATTATTCAAAATAGCGGAAAAAGATTTGGAGTGAAGGCTGTAATTAAATCATTTTTCATTACTTTACTCTATAACATACACTAATATATAATATAAGGTTTTGAATATATCTAAATCACTCCAAAAAACAATGTTAGTAAATATCCATAACAAAATTCAAAATTATTCAGAAATTCACACATTAATTCTCGTTATTAATGCCAAAATATGCATGTGCACCGCTCTCCAATAACTAACAACTACTACAAACTAATAATAATAATAATAATAATAATAATCCCTAAGACGGTTTTGGAAACTAGTACGGTCTTATCGACTAGAAGGTTTTCAAATACGCAAGCGATCTCTTCGCCGTCAAGGACTTGTCTGAGACGGAGTAAGCCGATTTCTTCACAAATTCTGCTTCGAAGGGCGGACTAGAAATGGTCGTGCCCTCATTATACTACGACTTCATGTAAGCCTAGTAAAAAGCGGTTCTTGCTGGGAAGTGCGGCGTCTTCAAAGCTTTGCGGAAAGAATACCTCAACACCCTTCAGGATCACCCTGGAGTACCGGCCATTGGCTATGCCATCAACAATTTCACTTATCTGACTGATAATGAACTCTTCGACCTAATAAAACACCGATTTTAGGTTTTAAACAAAGAGCTCGACTCGGAAAGCAAGTGTTTGTTATGTGGAAAGAAAATGACCGCCCAACACGAAATCAGATGCAACCGAAACGCCGGAATCAGAACAGTGCGCCATGACTACATGGTGAACCGTATCCTGACCAAGATAGACCATCATCGTCACCCTCGCCCGGTCGACAAAGCCCATGGTAACCTACCCTCATCCGACAAATTGGAGAAACCTGATATAGAGTTCCAATACAAAAACGCAACCTATGTCCTTGATGTCACGTTCGCTGTCGAAGCAAATATATGCAACGCGTTCAAGGGCAAGATTCTCAAATACGGAGGCACGTATGGCGATAATCGGGTGATTCCACTCGTTCTTCGTTACAACGGCACTGTGTACGAGAAATCCATGAACATGCTAACAACATTCCTGCCAGAGATCACGGACTCCTTCCTAAGCAAACACTGCTGCCTTGCAGTGGCGCGCGCTAACGAAGAAGCCAAGCTGCATTACACCAGCTTGATCACTAATGCTCTGCATGAAGGCACCATCGCGACGAAGTAAGGTTAGAGAGACCGTCAAGCTACCGGAAGAAGGGCACCGCGAGCGCCGCCAGGCCTCGAGGGTGTGGGAGCAAGGCAAGAAGGCGAAGCCCAAGGCAACGCTGGATCGGACGGGCTCGGGGTAACCGTCGACAATTGAAGACATGGAACATGAGCGAGTGAGAAAATAAAATAATAACTAATACAATCCCTGACTAGGATTGGAACAATAAACAATGATTTTACCAATCGTTACAACAAAATACATGAATCTTAACACAACAGAATGAAAACAAAGAGGAAAACACTGACAGATGCTGAGTGAGATTTTATATCAAAAAAGCTCAGTTCTAAAACAACAAATGTTGGTACATTCAAGTAAAATATATGTTTAGCGCGATATGAGATAATGAAATATTAATATATATTATATTAGAAAACAAAAACCCAAAATTAACCCGACGGTCCTTTAAAGATTAATCAGAGAGTAGGTGGATTAAAAATTATGTTCATTCATGATTCCAGACTAAGTATCAAATTGGTATTGAAATGAGTATGAGTCCAACCATGGTGAATATTGCTACCTAATATTGAGTTCTATTAAATTACAGGTCTAATTTCTCCACGCCTGCTGAGATTCCGTTTACAAGAATGTTGTTAACTTTCATCTTGTAAGTCAGACATCTTGTAATAATAACAACTCTATTTTCATTTAATGCATTTTTCATTGAGTGACTTCTTCGGTAATTAAAACGTTAACCCGTTTCAAATAATTGATATGCGTTTCCGCTCCAAACTCTACTTGTTCTTGAATATGCTTTTTTAGATTCGTTTTTAAGGACCTCGTTTTGTGATTCGCGCGTTTAATTTGGTTAACTTTGGCTCTAGACGAATTAATGGATTGAACGCGATTTGAAAACGAGATTTAAAACGGAGTTGGGACCTTCTGATTCGACCTAATGAAGTCCTTAAAGTAAATACACTAGTTAAGGTCTATTATATCAGTTATTAAGTTCTTTGAAACGTCTAGAGAGCGAAATCGACAGAATTTTAAGGGGCGAACACTCACAATCTAGTTGTAGCTCAGATTAAGCGCTTCAAGAGATTATAATGTGCTCAGGGCAGATATTTCGCATATCTTGTTGCATTGCAGGTTAAGGTTCGTAATGTTAAGGTTCCTCAGCCCATTAATGTCAAATATGTCATTTTTTCGCGCGTCAAGCTACAACAAAGAATATAGTGAGGACAACGGACGCAAATGAATAAGTTTGTTACTCGAAAGAAACAGCTTCTACAATTTAACCATGAATTTTAACTCAGAAATATCAGAAATAAAATTAGAACTCAGATTTAATTGCTATAATCCCATCATTTGCTTTATTCCAGTAATAGATTCGATATTGCAGTTGGATGCTTCAAATTTAGTGATATTGCAAGGAACTTTAGTGAAATTTATCCCTTTGCACTTCACCAATATTAGCTTTTGTACTTATAACTGTTCAACAAACTAAAATTACAGCTTATTGGCATCGTAAATAGTTATAACACCATCACAAACTTTATTTAAATACTTTTTTACCATTTCCCTATCATATTATAAGTTTTAAATTTGTAAGTCTTATATATTTGTTTTATTAGATTTTGACATTTGAAGTGGTTATATATAATATATTTAATTTATGTCTATTTTGGCCTTCCATGGCTTTCCTCCATTTACAAGCATTTTGGCTGTAAATAAAGATTTCTAAAATAAAGCAGAACTTTGTAATTGATGAGATTTTTTAATTTCACTTTAGAATAATTTAACCATCAATATCTGAACAGTACTACATAACCTCGAATTGAACCACCCATCCTTGTTCGAATACAGACACCCGAGCAGTTTTCAAAAATGGCCAGGGTGTCTATAAGTGAGAGCAAATCTGGCCCAGTTTGGTATATTTTCGGTGTCAGATTTGGTTTTCCATTTCAGTTACAGACACCTTTTTCAAAAATTTTCTGAAAATTTATAGTTTCTTGATCTAATTTGTATAAATTACCATTATTTAGAAGATTAAGTAGCATATAATTTATATATATGGTCAAACAAAGTTCAAAAGCTCAAAAAAATTTAGTAAATATAAAAAAGAGATTAACAATGTTCAATTCACTTACAACCCCTTTTGTAGTTCAGTTATAGACACCTTTACTATAAAAAATCGAAGGTGTCTGTATCTGAGCACTTCGGGTGTCTGTAAGTGAAAGGGGGTGGGTGTCTCAATTCAGGTTATGTAGTAATATTAAATAAAATAATGAATTAGAAATGATTTTTTAAATGTGTGAATAATATAAATGTGTAAAATAAACACAATTGATGAGTAAACTTACAATTGATGAGTAAGCTTACGAATTCAAAAGCGCACTGAAGATACTACTGTTTTTAAAAGTAATATAAAGGAATAATAGGAAAAAGAAATTAAAAAAAAGTAAATAATCAAAAATTATCCATAAATGCATTATAGTCAAAAATCATCCTCGCCAAGTGGCTCTTCTTAGATTATTTCATCAAAATCTAGTTGCACTTCTTCAAGATTATCGCGCGCTTCTACGAACTTACTCTCTTCAATACCTTAATTGGCATAATGGTGCACAAACGCTTTTTGATCAAAGAGAATATCGAAGTTAGTTGCGATTCTGTTCCAGACATCCGAGATGGAGGTGTGATTTGCGATCAACATGCAGCCGCGCTAAACTCTGGCGATGTCGCTTTCCGGGAATATCTTGGGTTCCTGGTAGTTTATTCCCATCTTGAATCCAGTTGGACACCAGTCCACGAATTATAACGTTCTTTTGGTTTTCACATAACCACACGCTGCTCCAACGTCTTTCGGCACTACATCTCCTCGATAAACCATACTGCATGCCATGTACTTTCCGGTGTTTATGTTGCATCCTATCATAACGTTGGCCGGCTCGAATATTGCTCTCGAAATCGCCGCTGCGGTGCGTTATTCTTCGTCGTTTCTATTATACGAATATGTCTCTTTCATAAATGGCGCGTTAGAGCATATCAAGCAATTCGCACGATGGTATGGGATGTAATTGGTTTAAATTTCTTTTAAGTTCACGTTAAGCGCTCCATCAAATCTTATGGCTGCCGTTATGTTTGAAATTGTATGCGCAATAAGTTTGTTCACGTTTAAATGCTTTGCCGCAATGCCCAGATTCCTCCTACAAATATCAATAATAGACTCGTTGTCGAACGCGAACACGGCGTCGGACTCTATCAGATACTTCGAGGCCAGGACTGTGTTGTACGACTCTAGCTGCGACCCGTGAATGTTCTTGGAGGGAAATAGCGCCATTTCAATTTTAGTTATCCTTTCGTACAAACTCGGTATTTCTTCAAGAAGCGCCAAACCAATTCGTGAGCCGGTTCCGCCAGTTACCGAGCGGTACAGAACGAAGCCCTGGAAGTTGTCGCATTCCTCCGCCTTGATTCTGATTTGATTCAAGGCCTCTTCTACGAGAGCTGGTTTATTCTCCAATGAGACTAGAGATGCAGGATCGAAAAGGGAAGAAGCTCGAATTTGATCGATTGCAGCCGGGTATGTATCCACGAACACGGCTCGCGGAACGAACTTATTGCCCTGACTTTCTGCGAAGAAAGATAGAAAATCTGATTCTGGACAATATTGATTCTTTGAATATTACTAGCCAGTAATATCTATGCAGTGCTCGATGCAGAACAACTGCCAGGAACAGGCGCCGATGTTGGTGCCCGCTTGGCCAATGTGAATATTGATGACTTCTCTCATTTTAATATTAGAGGTGGGTAAATACATTTCTTTTTCAATTTGACTACTAGTTCATATAATTAATCAATTAATTTATACCACTTTCATGCAATGAATTAAGAATATGATGAAATTATGATTTCAAAATACAGTAAATCCATTTAAGACAATGACACTCTTGTAATACCAATAATATAGGCATAAGAAGTCACGTCACTAACATTCATTTAAAAACTAAACTTGCAATAATTGAAACTATAACTTTGCACTAGTGTGACTTTTGCTTAACCACCGTTAAATATCACCGAATTGTATCTTAGCTAATGTAAAAATACAACATTTGCAGGACTAGAATAGATGACACAATTACAGAAACTTGAGATGGTCTTCAGCTAAGTTACAAACACTGAAATACCGTTAATTGGATGTTTAATAAATTTAAAATATCTGAACCTAAGAGGTAATACAATAACTGACGTTTCTTAATTATTAAATCTAACTAAGATAGTGGAACTTGATATGTCAAGCAACTAAATCGATAAAACTTTAGATTTTGAGAATTTTAATTAATTGAAACAGCTAAATATTGCTAGTAATAAACTTTCTGACATTCCAGTTCTCAGATGTTTGAATTTGGAAACATTATCTTTGGAATGGAACAAACTAATTAACCTTGAATTTCTTATACGTTTATAATCACTTACAAGATTGAATTTGACCGGAAATAAAGTTTAAAGCATATCAACTCTTAGATATCTGAAGAATTTGAAGGAATTAAGTGTCGCTGCAAATCTCGCAATATAAGATATAAACGCACTGATGTACTGCAAGTTGTCAAATTTGAAAGCTTCTTACAACAAAATAGTAGACATTTCAGCTTTGAGATTCTAATAAAACTTGTAGAAGCTCTCAATTGAATTTAACTAAATTATCAATGTAAATTGCATTCAAAATCTTAAATTCACTGAGCTAAACTTGGATGGTAATAGTATTCTTGATAATACAATATTTAAATTGGGCGATTAAAAAGTCCCAACTACTTCTGAAATATTATTCGCTAATAAAATGAAGCATATTAATTAGTTTTAAGAGATTTACAACCGTGTAAAAAACTCCTGTAATAAATTGAGTCGTTAACTAGGCACATTTTAAGGCTAAGTTAATTTGAAAGTAGATTATATTAAAATAGAAGGAATTAAGTTTTAGGAAAGAGCAATAGCTTTGTTCGAGATTGTTTAATATGGATCACAATGAATATAATTCTGATTATTAATATAATTCTGATGTATTTAACATGTGTTTGTTCTTATGTATACATATTTAACATTATTTAACATGTGTCTATTTGTAATCATCAGCTCAATAAATTGATGAATTAATAGTTATTGATACATATTTAAAACGATTAAATATGAATAAAACAAATCAGAGGTTTACTTTCGTTACCTATTATTTCAAATATTATTGTATAAAAAAATTATTGTATAAAATAGAGTATTCCATAAAACAATATACTATGAAGATAAAAAGTACTTTTTATATTATTGTTATTCTAGTAACAAAATACTTTCATTTCACTCCATAATAATGTTATTTTCAATTTCTCTGTTAGCATATCCTGATCCGAAAGAACTTCGTAAGCGTCGCGTTTATGAAATAGTTTCAGATCGTTTTGCGGGTACGTCTCAAAGCAAATGCGAGTCAAGCGAGGAAAAGAAGCAGTATTGTGGTGGTGATTTTAAGGGTATAACTAGCCATTTGGACTACATCAAGAATCTGGGTTACAACGCGATTTCCCTTTCTCCAACTATTTAGCAGGTGGATTCAAATTATTCCTTCCGCGGCTACTGGCCAGCTGATTTCTACAGCACCAACCCTCATTTCGGCACAGACTAGGATTTAAAAGATCTAGTTAAGACTGCTCACAGCATGGACATCCTGGTCCTTGCCCACGTGCAGTTCAACAGTGTGGGCCTCTGCGATGAAAATATTCCTGATAATTTTTCCTGCATAAAAACGTTCCCTCACGCTGAGTACTACCACGAGAACTACGACTGCTACGAGCACGAGAGGAATCTGTGCAGAATGAACGGCCTCCCTGATTTGAATCAATCGCACCCGTTCGTTCGCGCTGAGCTTTTAAACTGGAGCAAATATTACCAGTAGGAATTCAATTTTGACGGGTTCAGGTTCAGCGGGTACTACGATTTGGACGAGTCCTTTTTGAAAGAGCTCGGGAAGGAAACGCCCTGGTTCGTCATCGCTGACGTTGACAACTGGGACCACTGGCAAAAAGAAAGAGAGGGACAGTTCAGCAACGTGTACAACTATTATTTACACACCACACTCAAGCTCGTGTTCAGTGAAAGCTAAAACTCAATGACATTGCTTTCACAACCGTTTTCAGCTGCAATGGAAGAACTAGGCGATGACGCAAACGGACTCGGAATATACCTGGACAACGCAGAAACGTAAAGAATCCTGCAAAATATCAACGGAGATAAAGCTTTGTTTAAAAATTTAATCATTTTGCTACACACTTGGATAGGAATTCCATTTCTCACATACGGAACAGAACAAGAAATCGGATTGGACTCAATATTTGAATTAGAGCCACTGTGGAATAAGAACCCGGAGTTTATACAAACTAGCGAGTACTACTAATTAATAAAGAAATTGAACGAACTTAGAGACAAGACGAAAATTCATCAACTGGATCAAAGAGAACTTGAATCATCAGATTAGTTCTACACATATGCCAGAGGAAACTAAATACTTGTCGCACTCACTAATGTTGGCAATACTGATTCTAACATTAATATAAAAATACTAAACTCACCATTTGAGAAAAACACAAGAATCTGCGATATTTTAAGTGATCTTTGCATCAATGTGAACAACGACGAAAGTGTTGATATAAATTTGATTGATGGACAACCAAGAGTTTTCGTAAGATACGACATGATATGATTGAAATCATTACTAAATATTATTTATAACGATTCAAATAAATATCTCCAACTGATTATTTCAGCATTGCGAATCTGTGTGCGAGTTTTTCATCAACTTATATCTGCTGGTCTGTGTCAACTGATCCCAGTTCTGCGTTAAGTATCTTCTGATTCTACAATATTGTGTCGAAATACCCGTTTATGGCTAGGTTTGCGTTGAATCTGGTGATTTCGGTGTCGAATATTCCGCAAGCGAGCACTTGTCTTAATTTGGGTTCATTTTGGGGTTAATTGAGGTCATTTTCTTCTAAATTAGATTTAATTCAACCAAGAAATCATTTTATACTTAAATGTAAGACCGTTTAAAATGTAACAGAGGATTATTCGGCCGAATAAACATCGTTTTCAAGGCTCAACCCGTTTTTGAGCGCTCTGGAGGAACAATGGACTAAGTTGGAACCAAATAATGTCCGAGTTTAATTTCGTTGTCGACGAAGACTTTTATTATCGAAATGTTGTGGTGCACAATAATGTTTAAGTGGAGTTTCTTTAGTGCTAGAATTACTTATACGAATGAGTACTTTATTTACTGCTCAGAAGTGTTGCAAATATATGGATGGGCGTAAGCTACTCAAAATGGAGGTAAAGAATGCTGTTTTCAGAGTACCAATTAGTTAAACGCTGCATGCACGGGATTTAATTTTAAATGTACTTGTTCACCTGAACCTGCAAATTAGCTGAATACGGAAGAGAAAAGGAAACATACATCACTACTAGTATACCACATTTGAAGCGGGGGAATTTACGCACTCACAGTATAAATTAACATATATTACCCACCTCTAATATTAAAATGAGAGAAGTCATCAATATTCACATTGGCCAAGCGGGCACCAACATCGGCGCCTGTTCCTGGCAGTTGTTCTGCATCGAGCACTGCATAGATATTACTGGCTAGTAATATTCAAAGAGTCAATATTGTCCAGAATCAGATTTTCTATCGTTCTTCGCAGAAAGTCAGGGCAATAAGTTAGTTCCGCGCGCCGTGTTCGTGGATACAGACCCGGCTGCAATCGATCAAATTCGAGCTTCTTCCCTTTTCGATCCTGCATCTCTAGTCTCATTGGAGAATAAACCAGCTCTTGTAGAAGAGGCCTTGAATCAAATCAGAATCAAGGCGGAGGAATGCGACAACTTCCAGGGCTTCGTTCTGTACCGCTCGGTAACTGGCGGAACCGGCTCACGAATTGGTTCGGCGCTTCTTGAAGAAATACCGAGTTTGTACGAAAGGATAACTAAAATTGAAATGGCGCTATTTCCCTCGAAGAACATTCACGGGTCGCAGCTAGAGTCGTACAACACAGTCCTGGCCTCGAAGTATCTGATAGAGTCCGACGCCGTGTTCGCGTTCGACAACGAGTCTATTATTGATATTTGTAGGAGGAATCTGGGCATTGCGGCAAAGCATTTAAACGTGAACAAACTTATTGCGCATACAATTTCAAACATAACGGCAGCCATAAGATTTGATGGAGCGCTTAACGTGAACTTAAAAGAAATTTAAACCAATTACATCCCATACCATCGTGCGAATTGCTTGATATGCTCTAACGCGCCATTTATGAAAGAGACATATTCGTATAATAGAAACGACGAAGAATAACGCACCACAGCGGCGATTTCGAGAGCAATATTCGAGCCGGCCAACGTTATGATAGGATGCAACATAAACACCGGAAAGTACATGGCATGCAGTATGGTTTATCGAGGAGATGTAGTGCCGAAAGACGTTGGAGCTGCGTGTTGCTACTTGAAAACCAAAAGAACGGTATAATTCGTGGACTGGTGTCCAACTGGATTCAAGATGGGAATAAACTACCAGGAACCCAAGATATTCCCGGAAAGCGACATCGCCAGAGTTTAGCGCGGCTGCATGATGATCGCAAATCACACCTCCATCTCGAACGTCTGGAACAGAATCGCAACTAACTTCGATATTCTCTTTGATCAAAAAGCGTTTGTGCACCATTATGCCAATTAAGGTATTGAAGAGAGTGAGTTCGTAGAAGCGCGCGATAATCTTGAAGAAGTGCAACTAGATTTTGATGAAATAATCTAAGAAGAGCCACTTGGCGAGGATGATTTTTGACTATAATGCATTTATTAATTAGTAATAATTTGTACAATTTGAACAATAGAAGTTATAAATGTAGTGTATTATGCAATAATTGATACTTTTGACAACAAGAAATGTGATGATCAGAGAAAAAGGGTGACCAGTATAGACGTAATTTACGGTGAGATGTTTTTCTTTTGACAACTAAATTTTAATACTGTCAATGTAATGTCTATATGCATTATCTAGTTTTCCAATATACCAATTCAAATATCTATTTATCTATAATATCTATTTTACGTAATTTGGACAACTATTAAATGTATAGATATCAATAGATTTCGTATCAAATTTTTGTATTTTCAATCAAATTGTTCATAAATAATGTTAATAAAGAATAAATCACGGATTTATCTAAAATTACTATTTTCACCGTACAAAATGGGTCATCATCACCACCATCACCACGTGAATCCGGCTACAATGACTCCAGCACAACTATAAAGTTATAACATCCATGTGCAGTCTAGGTAAGTTGATCCCGTGCGTTCTTTCGAAAAACCAACTTGCTGGCGAGTAATGTCATGGGTTGTTCCGGCTATGATTGCTCTCGGATTGATTCTGATTATTTCGTTCGTATCCACGTATGCATCTTTCGGCTTACTTATTGTTGGTATAATTTTCCTGTTCTACTCCGTGTTCATGGGTCTTATAACAGCCATACAGTGCTGCATGATGGGTTCGGTCAGATTTTACATGTGCCCTTGCAAAATGACCTAGTAAGAACTCGATGCACTCAGAACACAGTGCGAATAAAGGAGAGATCAGATGCTCGCAATGCGAATGGTGCCTGGCTATCAGATGGTTCCTGCTGGATACCAATTGGTTCCTATTCAATAAATGCAAGTTATCCCAACTCAGTAGGTTTAAAGTCAGGTTGTTCAGTAAGTTTAACTTCAGGAAGAAAGAAGAGTTGAAAACCCGGTTGTATAACAGGTTAATAACACTTTCGACCTGCCAGCTGTCATGTGAGTGAGATTTAACATTTTTATGATTCTTAAAATTTGATTATTAACAATTATTAAATTTAATCGAACTGGGTTACTTTTACTATTTTTTATTAAAGTGCATGCGCTTGATATGAAATAAGAAACTTAAATAATAGAACTATTTAGTAATATATAAGATAAATCATTAAAAGCATTAAATATAGCTCCAGAAGATCACTAATTCAAAAAAGAGTAGAAGTTAATTTACTATATAATATTTTCAAATAATATATAATTTAAAATTGATTTTGTCACATATATTGATTGGCGGATAACTATATTATGTTATGTTTCAACATTTTTTTGTTATTACACTTAGGTTTCTATATTGCGTGTGGTTTAGCGTATACTAACTTTATAACTTTCCCTTTTTTCTTTTTAATTATGTAAACAAAAATAATTGTTAACGATAATATCAGAACGCCAAAAGATACTCCTATAATTATAATTGTTTTGTTTTATTATTTAACAACACAATGATTTCCGTCTAAAAAAGGAGCTGCATCCGGACATTTAGCAACGCATTGCTTTAAGTTTGTGTTAGTTGAGTTCTTGTAATATAAAGTACACATTGGCTAACAGATAAATACACTAAAAATGATTGAGTAATATCCAGAAGAACAAGAAAGTTAACATTATGTCCCATTCATAAACGGGATCAAAGAAGAACAAGTTGCGATGTGGGGAAACACAAAAGGTTATGTTATTACTGGTTTAATAATCTCTAGCTTATCTCTGATTAGTGTAATCCAGTCACTGTACAGCAATCCTTCTGCTTGACCAGTGTTAGGATTTAATGCCCAATGAAAATTATCAGTAATTTTATTGAGTATCATCCATTATGCGAAGTTTTATATAAATTAATAATCTGCAACATCGCCTCCCCATTCTCCTATAACAACAGCTGGGCCTAATTTTTGTGTTACTATGTATCCAAATCGAGACTCCCAATTTTCAGTATCATTATTGGGCATTCCAGATACCGCCATTCCATAAACATGTGGAGAGTATACAACTTTATCCGGTATTTTTAAAGTGACTGGATTTTCTAACACTCCCTATAAACTTTCGCCCCAACACGAATAATCCCAATTCTTCCATTTATGAATTCCTTCAACAAAAATGAGCAGCTTTGGATTAATTTAGTGAATTATATCACCAGTTCGTTGACAATAAAGATTAAAGTCAGAAGAAATGTTCCCAGTTCCCCAAGTGACTTCATCGTGTGGTTCATTTTTAATATCAACACCGATAACATTCCATTGATTATATCTTTGAACCATATTTTACCAACCCTATATAACTTTGTTTTCGGTTAAGTTTGAGTCGTACCACAGAGGATCAATATTTCCAGCACCATAAAGTCGATGCATATCAAGAAGAATGACGATACCTCTAGCTGCAGCTGCGTTAATTAAGTAATCCAAAATTTCAGCAGACGATAACCCTTTAAGTTTCGGATTTAGCTCATAATCTATCACAAATTAATTCTTTTCATTTACTGGTTGTCTCTGTGTTAGATTTAACGCGAGTTCACATGAAAAAGGTATTCTAATGGCATTAAATCCTTCAGAATAGGTTTAATCTAATAGGCTTTCTAAATTCCTACTCCACAAACCATGAACTACTGCAACCTATGTTTCAAACCCGAAATAGTTATAACCTTTTATATTTACCTTGACACCATTTTAGTCTTCTAACTAAGAATTTCTGGAAAATAATTGGAAGTTATCATTTTATAACATATAATAATATAGTATCATATAATAATTTATGTGGTGCGGTTACTGTTTAATATTTATTTAAGTATTTGAAAATATTGGTCAAAATTTGAAATTACATGAAATGTCGAATTAAATTATTTTGTACATTTGTAAATTATTGCGAATATGTACATAATATTACAATTATGGTTATCGGACTCAATTTACCATAGATTAAATAAGATTTATTCACACTCAATATCTCATGATTTCAGTTTCAGATTCACTAAAAGCTTCTTGTCGAACGTGCTTTTAATATCTTTTAATTATAACATGACTCACTCAACAGCAACAATCCTACAATACATCTAAAAGCAATAAATATATATATACTAATTATTTTACTATAGCCAAGTAAAAATAATATATATTTTAATAATTCTTGTGGTTGATAATATTCCAGTTTATTAAAATGGCTTTCATCTTTGTTTCCACTCTAAGTGATTATGCTTCCTCATTTATGTAACAGCTTTAATGTATAGTTCTATATATGATTGTATATAGTTCACTTTTTAATTTCACTCCATATCCATCAAATCCAGAGTCGAAATTAAGATCACTCATATTATGTACAACTAGAATACTAAAAGCATACTAAAACTGCATGCCTCAATTATAATATATTTCTATGAATACATTATGGTTAACACAATGATACATTTTCATAATCTTACTAGTTGTTTTTTCTTTACCGTATTCGTAATTGTTACAATCATTTTCTTTGTTGCAGTTAACTTTGGTTTATTACAGTATAGTTACAGTAGTTTCTTTAAAGTATTTATAATGTTTTATCGCTGGTACCAGCTAACTTATATTGAGAACAAAATTGAAAATATTTAACTTTACCTACTGTAGTGAACAATAATAATAATTTCGAAAGCAGATTATCGCAATTTTAATTGAATATAAATACATATTAAATTATTAACTTGTCTTAAAATTGTTTTCTACATGGCAATTTTAGAATTTGACTAAATTAGTATGATACAGGTGTGATGATATAGTATTCAGTTCATATTATAAGTTATCTGTACTAATTCCGCTTATTAGAAGCAAGATACGGATATGAAATATTTTTAAGCTTCAAGTCTTATATTTCTCATTTTCTGTTTATGAAGTGGGGTCTGAAATTGAAAAAACTGAATTGTCGACTTACTATATAATGTAACAATATATAAATTTTTAGAACTATAGAAAACAAAAAAACCCAAATTAACCCGACGGGTTTTTAAAGATTAAAATGGTTTTGATCTTTTTAATCTAAGTGAATCTACGTAATCATTTATGTAACAGCTATTATGCATTCAGTTTTATGTGTGATTTAACATGTGAGTCTACTAATTGTACATAGTTTACTTGCATATACCTCTTCAAACATCATTGAGTTCTTGATAAAATTCGTTTAGCATTTTATTGATCATTTAATCATATATTTATTATTTTATTTCTAACATTCATCAGGTTACTGAGCAAAAATATTTTATAATTTTGTACAATCCAAAATCTTACTATGAGTCTCACAGTACAGTTATCACAGGTAACTATCACATAATTTGTGTATATTTGTAAAATATTGAGTTGGTACAGCTCATTGTAGCCTGTGTTGTTACATTTAATGATAATTTATTTCAAACAACGACTTTTAACGAACTTTGTTTTCTAACGGGATTTTCTCAAATAGAATTCGTTTTCTTATCCTTAGCTTTAATAAATAGGTCAGCTCTGATACAATAAAAGGTACCAAACATTGTCGACAAAAGTTTACCTTTTTGTAAACTTAACAAAAATGCTCTAGATTAATTGGTTTGCCAGTGATAAATTGTTCATAATGCTTGATATTAAACATCATGTGGAAAAAATAATCTCAGAATACATTAAATAAAAAATTCTTTCAAATCTTCCTTAAATATAAAAACGGAACATATTTATTTCTGAGAAGTAGAAAACAACATATCGAAAACCAGTAGTAATATTTATCTCTGTGATGCCGTAAAAACGAAATTCTATCTGTGAATAGCTGTTCAAAGAAGCCTAAGATTCTACCTTAGGCGCTGGAATGTTCAAATATGTCCACTACAGTTAAAAACAGTGATAATTTTGAGTACAAAATTGATAAATATTTATGACGCCAAACAACTCTCTATTTTCTCCTTACGAGTAGTGTATAATAATAAACACATTTTGATAGCCATACCTTTACTATAATTATCAAGTTGATGTTTAGTTTACAATTTAAAGATTCCATTTTGAAGTGGAAGGTGTATACACAGTTGTAGATAAAATATTATATTAATTTTTTACAATTGTGTTACTCTATGTTCGAAAAGACCAAAAACAAAATATAAACCACATCACCTTACCTTCCTTGACCGAGTCTCCTTTACTTTGCCCACCACATAGGTAGGTAACTTTAACACTAGTAAATTAGCTTAGTAAATTAGCGCCTTTAAAATTTCAAAAATAATTTATTTATGTAAATTATTATTTATACATATTATCTCACCTAATCCCCTTGAACGCCTGCAGTGCGCAGTAGCAGAACACGTAGCAGCAAACGTCGTCGGCCGTTTTCGCGATTTGTTCGGCCACCCTCTGGACGACGAAGTCGAACGGGTCGCTCACCGCCTAAATTTGCTTCAGACAGAGCTGAACGACGAAGAGGAAGTCGAAGAGGAACTGCCTGTTGTTCAAATTCGCGGTCACGAACCCGGCGCAGTATTTTAGGAAGGGGTTTATATTCAACTGAGCGAACTCAATCTGGTCCACATCAAAATCAATCGAGGACAAATTGAACTTGGCCTGTGGAGTGGTGGCCTCAATTAAGAGCTCGTTCGAGTCAACGTAGACTAATTGAACAAAGCCAGTGGATTATTGTAAGTGCGCTTAAAATTGGCCGGAAACGGCTAGGAGGACGAGCGCCTGTAGCTCCTGAGAGGAGGTAACGTAATAGCTGCCGTATGGAATATCGGTGTAAATCTAACGCAAAACCTTCTACGCATTGGATAAGCAAATAAGTGGCAGTGGGACAGCAGTCGGAGAAATCTGAGCCGAAATTATAGGATCAATCACTTGCAAATGATTCGTTAGCAGATTCAACACCAATTACTCACGAGAAAGATTATTTATAGACTGAGACAGAATGCGCTCGAACTATAAACACCTATTCGTTATTTCCTGCTGAATCTGCTTCACAAACGAATTAATCGTGTTATGCGCCTCCAAATTGTACTTATCAAGCTTCTCAAAATACTTCTACGCATGAGTACGAACTTATTGCACTGACCTCACACCAGTCATGCACTTTGACACCTCTTTTATATTAGAACGACCATATTTCTACACATACTTAAGAAACTAGAAATGCTCTTCTTGAGTCCAAAAAGTACGCTTCTACCGAGCACCCTGCAACTAATCCGTCAAAAGCTACTCTATACGGGTCATGGTTTTTGCAATTTAACGCAAGTTCTATTTAAGCTTGAAAACATCCAAAGGATCGACATCTGACGTTTTAATGTTTGTAGGATCATCATTCAAATTTTCAAACGCAGTATAATCAGGTTATTGATAGTCTGTAAAAAACGGGACCTTTGACAGGTCATACTCATCATCCATTGGAGTGAAATGATAGGAAATACTAAGTTAATACATATAAATGTCGATACAATACCAAACGCAATCAGATAATAACTTGTTAAAATTTTGAAAGAAGAATTCTTGATTGAAGCCTTGAGATATGAGTAATTAATGTTTCGATATAGTATTAATACATAGCATTTTGATTCAATCGCCACTTCTAATGAGCGAAATCACATTACATGACTTAGTTTAAGCAGATGACTATGAACGTATTAAAAACTATTATTAATCGACTCGTTGCTTATTAGACTCTGACGGTTTTACAGCGTCAATGCTAGCAGCTCATTTAAATCGTATGAACTGTTTAAGAGCAATTAGAGGTTGTGAACTACAAGATAAATCAGATATAAAAGAATTCAGAAGACAACATGCTAAATCGAAAGAGACTGCATTAATTATGGCGGTTAAGCAACGTAACGAAGAGTCTGCCAAAGTTTTAATATCTGAGTGTGGGATGATAGACTAATATGGCTTTACCGCTCTAGCATATGCTTTGATGGGAAAACATGACTCTTTAGTTAAACTTTTGGCCCCTGCCGAACGCTTATGCAACATATAAGGTCTAACTGTCTTATAATTTACTGTGTTTTCAGGATTACCCAAGTACTTTAGCATGTTTAAAGACTAGTTGGGATAATTCTCAGTACCAACAGCTAATTCATTCAAATTTGAAAATACCGCACTAATGATTGCAAGTTTATCAGCTAGAACAGATTTTATGATGCTTTTAGAGGAAGAGGCAGGCTTATAAGATTGTGATGGTGTTACAGCTTTAATGCGTGTTATTGGTGTAATTTATAAGTTAAATTAAGACCAACATAAAAGAGAAAGTAGAATTATGGATGAACCATATGTGACAAAAAATGTGGATGATTTAATTAAAGCTGCAGAATTACTTATTAAATATTAAAAAGAATTGGGAAAATAAGACAAAAATGGAGTTTCAGCTCTCATGAGAGCTTCAATGTGCAGATTACAATGCGACTCATTTTATGAAGTTTTAGTTTAAGCAGAAAGTGAACTAAAAGATGACAATGGTAGAACGTATTTAGACTATTAAAGTGGACATTTATTTGAAAATGACCTTGATAAAAAGAAAGACGAAGAAGGAAAATTAGAATGAAATTGAATTCCTATCACTATTTTATTCATAAATGCGTGCTGGTGGGTGATGAAAGAAACTGCAGTGAGAAAAAAAATGAAATTATTAATGAATATTCACTATTTTTGTTTCATTACAACTAATGGTTTGTTTATCGCCATGCTAATTAAATCATCTAGACTTTGTTTGATTTCCATTGGTTTTTACTATATATTCAATCGGACATCGTAAGGGTTTGTGCTAATTTTATCAACTTTTACAACAGGTATTTGCTTTGTATGAGTTTAAAATATGTTACTTTTGTATGCGTCTGGAAAACATTCGCAGTATATTTACCAAGCATTTTTCATCATTTTCCTGTCAATGTGTGCACGAATGTGTTTTTGTATAACGATTATTTGCTTCTCCATATTTTAGAGTGGTAGTTCATAATTGTATTAATTTTAAAATTATTTATCGTGTTCCACTCCCCCGCTTCAATTTGTAATATGCCTTTTATGCTCACTCTAGGCAATGATTCCGAGGTATAGCGCCGTTTGTAAAAGTTATAGCAAACTCGTTTGAACCGTATTAAGGAAATGCGGAAGATTTACTCTTCAGCGCAGCACGAGATGATGCAGTGGTACTAACAGGAGTCTAAAATGCAGACCAACGATTTGAAGAACTACAATCAGCAGGTGAAAACGGCCGAACTATAAGGTAAGCTCCTTTAGAAAGCGCTCGAGGAGCGTGCGTGGGACAACGTGGCCACCGCGAACCACGTCGCGAATATTCACCACGAGAAGGTTCTCACAGATGTTCAGAAAAAATAGCAAATGACCAAACTGAGAAACATGAGCCAGAAGCAGCGCGCTGAAGAAGCTTTCGACCTTATCAACCAGAAAAAATTAGAAGAGCAGAAACAACTCCTTCTATAAAAAGAAAAAGCAAATCAACTACATGACAAAAACGAAACGATCAGAAAACAAGTGATTGAGGCCCAAAAATTTAGAGACAACGAACGCAAAAAATACTTCCTTGAAGAAGAATTGTACAAAAACTCGCTCGAATACAAAACGCAATAAGCACGGAATGGAACCTTCGTTGAAGTAATTAAAGAGGATGGAATCCCCTTATATGTTAACAAAAACAAACAGAGGAACGTTCAAATATTAATAGATAATGAAGGGGAAAATGAAAATGGGTTCGCAGCGGATGCGTTCCACGAAGCGATTATTTAATAATAGAATCCTAACGTAAAAGAATATCCGGTTTTTAACCCAAGCCAGACCATGATGAAGAACAAAATAAGCAAGCTGGCAGAAGAAGGGCTCAGCATTCTAGATGTCATCGCCAAAATGTGAAAATATTTGATAGATATAAAGCTGGTGTTATTCTTTCAGTTATTCTTTCATATTATTTCCAACCTCATCCTACAAAATAACTCAATTCATCTTAATTCAGTACCTGTACAACATAAAGTAAATAAAATTCACAAAACTGAAGGCAATAAGTCGTCTATCTTTTTTATAATTAACTTATAGTGACTGTCATCCATTAAACTACAAAAATTGTTCCACTGAGATTTAGAAACAATGAAATTGTGAATAACGACCGTATCTTAGGTTTCAAACTGCGCTGTAATTTATTTCTTTGAGGAATAGTGCTAACGCAACATTTCTTTGATTCCAACCATTAATTTTGTGTTATATTTGAAATTTTACTCTTCTTTTACTATAAACACTGCAGATGAAAAAGCATCTTCCCAACAACATTCTGCTAGTATTCTTCTCACTCTTTCTTCCATAGTTTCTGTATTAGGAATGTAACGCGTTATAAAGTAACCATAACAATAATTTACGAAGTCAGTAATTGGAATTGGCATGCCATCTTTAACAGGAAATACATATTTTTTGATCATATTATTGTAAAATGATTTACATTATTACAGTGTTCTATTTGGAAATTAAGCCTATACACCAAACCAATTAATGTAGGTCTTTTCTCTATTAAGACCTATAATATATAATATTGATCGTATTTCTTCGTCAGTCCATGGTGAATAGCTTACTCGTTTCTAACCAGCTTTTTAAGTAGCAGATTACGTTTGGTGTGGAATTACTATATGTATTCATTTTATTTCATATATATTCTTTTAGTGGCTATTTCGTGTTTTATAGTGTAACCAGTATAAATGTAATTATAAACACAACAATATAATGTATCAGCTTGAGACTTTGAATATAATATGATAATATAGTAATATACGTATTTATTTTATGTATACATATTTATTAGATTAAGTATCTTATTCAATAATTATCTACAATAATGAAAAGTGTAACAATTTCATTATTTCAAGATCGTGATTCAATTACATTATACTTGTAAAGCTCTGTTCATAATAATAAAGAGCCGATATATAATAAATGTGAATAAAATAAAATAGATATATCTATAGAAAGACATCACACGTAAATTACGTCTATACTGGTCACCCTTTTTCTCTGATCATCACATTTCCTTTCCTTTCTAAACCAATGATCACTAAGAAACCAACAACATTCTTCTCTAACCAAATATCTCGCGTTATCACACGTCACTATATCTATATATCCCTATAATTATTTGGTAAATTCAGACATTGAACTAGCATTTTTTCGATTGAGCAACAAAACAAGACACAACAATTAACAACATTAAGCAACATTAATTAACATTAAGAAGTAACATAATTCTACTTCATTTTTTACCCTTATGACATCTTGCTTAATGTTATTACAAAAAATTACAATATTCTATGGATATACATTTAAATAAACACTCCACAAATGAGTTTTAGTTAACAACAGAAGTTATTGAATGTGATTTCGCTAGCTAAAACAGCTCTTTCATCTTTTTATCAAATTATTTTAAGTTCAAAAACTAATTCCGATTCTTTAAACGATTTAAAAATTTAATTAAAACGGTAAATTTAATTTACTCAGAAACAAGAAAACGAGTAAAAATCAAATCTCCAGAAACTGCTCAAAAGGAAACCTGACTATCAAAACCTCATTGACTACCGAATCCAGCAAAACGAATCTCGAATTCAATTCAATTCGGTTCTCTACAAATAATGCTTCAAAGACGTATTTGGAATGGATTATAAATAACACACCGCGATAATGCTGTGCGAATAAATTGATGCACTTAACAGAGTAGATAACCTGCGATTCTGGACACACGTTAAGTGCATGCTGCAACAAAAATAAACCATTAGCCAGCTGAAAACGTACTACAAATAAAGCTTCAAACGAGTACAAGCAACTAAATTTCTCACAGATGAAGATAGACACACTATCGAAAACTTTTGCCAAAATAACTTAGAAAGCACCAACATAGAAATCATAAACTAATTATTAGAAGAAAATTTATACCTTAAAGAATACTTCTACCAAGATATATATCAAGTAATATCGTCATATGTGTTCAAGCACAAAAATAAAACTACTCTAAATCACAAACAAAAAATGAGCTAAGAAAAACTGGTATAGGCCGTATAAATGTACAAATAATGTTTGCTTGAAGTATTTAATATAGATTGCTCGGAATATGACCACAACTAACTTAACTAACAAATTCTTAAACTTGATCCTAGATAAAGCGTTTTGTTTTGGAAATGTGTTCAGAAAAATAAGAATCCGCGATAACGGTTAAAGTGCTTACAAGAATACTTTAATGTAAGCTTTTAACGATCATTTTTTACTGAGCATTTAACTGATTAAGATAAATTATATATTAGATAATACTGTTTGTCACATGATAATATTCCTGTTCAACAAACAGAATAAATTATGAAAGATTATATTAAAGATAGAGATATTCATTTTTACGAAGTTCATTATTATATTGCTTAAATACATAGCAAGTGCTAGCAATCATAAAATATACTCAAATCTTAAGTAAGTTAATATTTTTTAAGTAAATCACTAAAACAAGATCAATCATGGACAACAATTTATTAATCTGGACTTTAGTACATTTAAATAGTTAAACAAGATGAAATTTTAACAAATTAATAAATATGCAATCATATTAATTCATTAAACAAAACACAACGTAATCAGTTTTGGAAATATTTAACTTTAAATGTTAGACCTTGTAGAACTGTTAATTCTTTGTAAGCATATTATAGACACTACTATTAAAGAGCACTATATGATGATTAATTAACATAGAACGATAAAATGTTAATAAAATAATATTGTGCAATTTAATGTTAACTTTAACATAGTAAGAAATATGTCATTCGCATAAGTTAATAAATTATTAACATTTATTTCAGAGATAGAAATATATTCCCGTAGGATATTACAATGGAAGTAAGAAAATATTTTTCTGGATAGATTTCAAAAATGAATTAAAATCTTACAGACGAAGAGAAATCAAACAATAAATAAATAAAGAAAATGAAATCCTTAAAATAATAGGAACATAATATTTCAATAATGGCAGATTTTTATAAAAAAGCGTTGTCTGAAATATAAATTCATTATGATGATACTATAACACCAGAATAATAATCTGACGTAATAGATTCTTTGAGTAAACACCAACTTGTATAATTTTGGAAGGCATTATATTCAATTATATAACCGTAAAGAATAATTGAAGTGTTAAAGTAGCAATACAATTAAATTTATAAACAAATTTTGTACAAATACCGCTTAAACAGTATCGACAAACAGTATATATAGCAATACTGCGATGAAAACTACATATCAATGTCTTAAATAGACATAACAAACAAATTGATGCAAAATTACTTTAGAGATAAAAATATTTTTTTCTATGAGGTTTTGCGATAAGTGTAATACTCTCACCAAAAATTAGTTAAAGAGAAATTGTTTGAGTAGAAAGAAGTCACAACAATAAACGCTCTTAAATAACACTAAGAAAATGTGCTCCGTTAGGATGCTATCTGCTACTAAACATCCCTCAAATAATTATTAAACAATGACTTCAGCGCATTCACTAATTAGGAACTTTGCGAATAAATAAACTAACTAGACGAATCGCAAAGCAAAAACTTTTGGAAAATAGTTCAACAAGTGGATAATACGCGAAAATTACCGTACAAATAAAAACAGCACTACCTTAAAACATTTCAATAAGTAATGTACACGGATCACTTAACTGATGACGATAAACAATACATAACCAAAATTTGTGATGAAAATATTACTGACTAAGAAACAAAGGAACTCACTAGAAGCAATTTACCTTCTGAATTAATGAGCACATATTTTAAAGATAGACGCATTTTTGATGTTGAAGTTACCCGATTTATAATCAACCTTACTAATAGAAAATACTAATTTTAAAACTATGAAGATAAAAATGAAATACTACACAAAGAATACACGGTTCTATACCAAAATGCGCTTGAAGAGCTACTAGATAAAACATTTTCGAACCATACACCTAAATAACTGTGTTCAGTTATCGATTCTCTAAATGAAAAATAATAATTAAATATTATGCGATTCGTAAAAAATAATAACACATTTGGAATTACAAGAACTGACTAGTTGCGCTACTATTACGATGGAGCGTATAAAAGATAACTTTACAACTATAAACTGACAGAGGACGACTTAATTATTATAGACTAACAGTGTGACAACTAAATTTATGATACCAAAGCAAATGCTAAATAGATAACATCTGAAACAATAAAGAAATATTTCAAAGATAAAGATGTATTAGAAGAATCTGTCTTCAACCGCGTGGTAAGTATTCTCAAATCAAATAAACGTAATCAACAAATAAAGAAATGAAATTGTGTGTTTAGTAATTGTTTAGTAATATATTTTTTACTTTTATGAATGTTATAATTTATTTTTCATTTTGTAACTCCCGCCTTGGTTGAGTTCTTAATTTACAGTGGTATGCTTTATTTTCTACTATTATACTACTTTTAATTATTATTTCTTGATTTAAGCTTTGGACCAGATATTACCTTTAATAAATATATAATAACAAAACGTTGGCAGCACTTCATTATATACTAAATTGCATTTATACACAAATACAATCCTCTCTAACCAAATATCTCGCACAGTGTTATCACTCGTCGAACTCATAAACAAATATTAAATTACTAGCTTAACAGGAAATCGATTGTCTCTGAATAATCTCAGACATCGGCACTTGAACCAACATTATAGACCTCGCAAGTTATTTTTGTAACTATCTTTGAGATGGCTGGTATATCTTGGGACTAGCGTATCAGCGGCAAGTCAACCTGAATCAAATTAATTAGGAATATATTTCATGCTTCTTCGTGATTCTTGTCTCCAACTGTTTGATGTGCAACATTAGGTAATCTACTTTTATTGGTTCGTTTACTCTTGAAAGCGAAACCTCTGCAATACATTAACTGATATAATGTGTTTGTGTTTTTAGCAGATGGTCTCATGTTCGTTTGTGCCGTCTCGAGGAAGTGGTATATATAAATGACTCAATTTAATTATTCCTAACTGTTCGGCAAAATATAGTCACATAATAGAGATCTTAATATGTACATAAAATATTATTTTCCATGTATATAAAATAATGAACATTCTTGATTTCACATAACCGCCTCAATCACCAGATCTGTGTGTTTAAACCCGTTTTAAATTTAACCTTCCTTTTGAGTATAAACAAATGTGTTATCACCATTAACATTATCGCCGAGTTAAATACTATTTTGGACATGCGGCTAACGTCTCACTTCCACATTCTGTTAAGCACCATTCTCCTGACGTTGTAAATAAGAGGACATCTGAACTTGATTCATAATTCCTCCATTCAGATCGATTTATTGAACGACACCATAACGTGCATCGTGACTTTTTTGACATCTATTTTTGAGCGCATCCAGCTCAATTTAATTCATCAAGCACGGACACATAATGAACCGGAACGAACCAAGTGTACAACACTTAATCGACGTTACCACGCCCAGCCCGAAGGAGTACATCAGCAGCACAGCTCCACCAATCAGCATTCCAAAGGAGTCTCGAGACGACACCGCGTAGGAAATAATCAGAGCGAACCCGACGCAAATTACAGTTAAAACTATCCAAGACATTACCCTCCAGCAAGTAGGGTTTTAGAACAAAAATAGAGGATCTTCCGCCTTATTTCTAGTGCCACTCGCATATTGCGCACCTGTATTGTACTGAGACGAATAAGGATGCGATGAGTGGTGCACTGTGTGACTGCCGTGATGAGGTCCTCCATGATGATGCATAATATGAAGTGAAAATATATAGTTGTTATTATATACGTGCAACGTTATTTTGTATCTTTGTATATAGTATCTTGTGATATCTTATGATAACAAATGATATTTGATCATTTTATTCATCTTAACTATTAATAATATAAATAATCGTTTGATGCAAAAACGATAAGAAGTATTGACATGAAGTGATTCAGATATGTTAAGCCAAGATTAAAAACGTTATATCAATAATTATTCCTAACTATTCGGCAAAATATAGTCATTAAATTACCCATTTCAAAGAAGTTTCGGAAGTTTGTTTTGGAGATTTCTGTTTGTTGACAGCTTTTGGTTAACTTTATAATAAAATGACACACTTAACTTTAATCTTATCATCAATACTAAGGTTCAATTTAATTATTCCATCTTAAATCTCATAAATCATGACCACACTTAGTAATTCTTTCTCTAAATCAAAATATTGTTCAAAAATAATGATATCTTTATATTATTTTCATTATCTAAGTTGATTTGCTGCTCGAGGTCATATTGTTATACGACAACATCTTATATATTTATTAAACTCCATTAGCCCGAAAGAGCTAAAGGAGAGTCTGTGAGGAGGTGTGACGTGTGATAATGTCGTGCGAGATATTTGGTTAGAGAAGAATGTTGTTGGTTTCTTAGTGATCATTGGTTTAGAAAGGAAAGGAAATGTGATGATCAGAGAAAAAGGGTGACCAGTATAGACGTAATTTACGTGTGATGTCTTTCTTTTATGTCTAACGTTTGAAAGGAAGGAATTTGTGATATATTTATTAATCTCAATATATAGTTATTTCATTTAATGTTGCATTTTAAATGATGACATTTTAAATGATTGTAAGAAAATAATTGAATTAACTAAGGCTGGAAAAAACCGGGATTAATTCTCAGACCGGTCCGGTTTCCCGGTTTTAGCTCCTGGATATTTATTATTTGTCCCAATCAATATGTTAAATAAATACATTATTTGGCTAAATATGCAAAATAGAACATTACCAATCTACATTATCTTAACATTTAATGTAGTGTAATTAATACAATAAATGGCTCCGTTTATTATATTTCGTTCTAAATTTATTGTAAACACTCCATGAAATGGTTGAAATTAATATTGGTATGTCACTACCTTTTCTAATCATATAATTTATTCAGTCAGTTTTTATATTGTACAACGTGATATAGTATTTTGTTTTGAATAAGAGCAAGTTGATATCGATTAGGGAGTTCAACAAGGTATTCATGTTTTTGCTTCCTTTTGTCATAGTGCACATACCGATGTGGATTTTGGCGAATGTGGCGAATAGTTTTGGCGTACAGGTTTCTTTCAGCATATGCCAGTTGATCGATCAGATAGCCATGTTTTCAACTTAGACCGTGTTCGTAACGGCCATGACTCAGTATTTGATTGAAATTCAGAACGTACAGTGGAAGAAAACGGCGACCATTGTCTGTTATGTATTTTTGACCTGTTTTTACCTGTTCGTTTTAATCGGAATTATCGTTTTCGCCTCAGACAAGTCAAATAACGCCCCAGTTGTTTTATAGAAAACGTCACATTTAATTTCAAAGTACATGCCCGTTTTCTCGGTTGTTTTATTCTTCATTTCGGACTGGATTATTTACAAGACGATAAAGAATCTGGCCAGGCTCAAAAATGTGGACACGCTGTACAAGAGGGCGTTTTGGACGTTTAACATCGGCATACTGATTTACGACACCATAATCATCCTCGGAATTTACTTCTACCCGGGAAACTCGTACGCGGTTCTGAACCCAGGCATCGGCGACACTTTCGTTACATTTGTATTTTTAATGGAACTGTTCGCGTTCTCCAGAATGACGAAAAAGAAGCAGCAAAATATTTAAAGCGTAGCGTTCGGGCTCGAATTCGCGAACACGGAGCTGACTACCTATATTTGAGTGAGTTTTGAAATAATATATGTCCGAAGTAGCTACAATTTGGAATGGATACACGCGACTAAACGGTGCGATTCGCGACAATGCCCTCAGACAAAGGTGAAAAATTATAAAACGGAAACACACTAATTTTCAAACACTTCGGCAAACTGGCACTAAACGCTGCAATACCTATTAAGTAGCTAAATAGCATAAATAAAAACAAAACCCATTTATGAAATTTATTCACATTACTTTTCAAACACTTTCAGTATACTAATTATCATAGCGCGAGATGCAGCTAAACTACGCATTTCCAGCTGTGTTAGAATTTCCACGCTTCTCAATGATAATCTCCGACGACCAGTTCCTCTCCGTTTCCTCTCAAATCTTCAACTAAACCTAGCACTCCGCAGACAGCCTGTGCTTGAATCTTCTGCAGCTAGACGACGCTGTGTACGAGCAGTTCTGGGCCCGCTTTTCCCTCTTTACTTCCATAAAACCATAATATCTAAAGTACTATTTCCAGCAGTTGTGCGGTTCCGTCTTCTCGACGAACCAGTAGTTCAGCTCGGTTTCTTCTACTTCGACCTCAGCACAGCCATAAACTAGTTCCGAACCTAAAACCGACTCAGACCAAAACGGGCTCTTCAAGTTCCGCGAGTCCGTTCAGAGACGGAAGTCTCCTAAGCTGACCCAGAAAAGAGCTATGTTCACCCAAATCATGAAGACAGCTCTCGCCCGCCTCAGAAATACCTCGTTTGAAGACAAAAGCGAAGCGGAACTTTGTGATATCATCAATGAGGTGAGGACGTTTGAAAAAACAGGGCTCTGGAAGGAAGTCGCCCAGATGAATGGCACCACGAGCAAACAGGCCCTTGATTACTACCACCACACGTACTAGAACGTCCTCTACGAGCAACTCAGCATCCACGACAAGGGAGTTCTGCGAACGTTGAATTTGCAGCTGCAGCACGAAAAGCCGACGCAAGTCACCAACAGGTTCATGGAAATGACGGGGAACAAGTATTTTAAGCACAACGTTACCATGTACATCGTGAACCTGCGAAGGAATGAATGAGCGCTTTCATCATTGGCATTTTATGTTATTTAAGCTTCATATATCGGCTTTCACTGGTATTGCGAATAATCAGGGACGCTAAACATGTGGACTGCTTTCGAAGACAACTGCAGTTGCTTCTGCGAGATCAACGCGCTGTTTTGAAGAACAAAGGTTCTAAACTTTTTGAAGCACTCGTGCACATGTTTTTGTTTTCTATGGAAGACGCACTTCTGGCAGTAGGCATCGTAGATAACGCTCAGAAGGCGCGAAAACTGCTTCTGCCATTGCATTAATACTAGTTATATTCTGAAAATGAGTTGGAATAGATCTAGAGAGTCAGAACAGGAATTTATGTAGGCTATGACTGGTATGGCGTTGTTATCAGAAGCTTAGGCTCAACTTATGCAAATATATGAAAATCAATTATTATATAACTGTAAACAGACTACTACCATATCAAACAAAACTATATAACCCCCTTGTTGGGAGTTTTAAAGTTGTTAGTGAAAGTTTCGACAGGTATTCGTGCAATTGTCTTTGCTGGATTCCCGACGTCACTTTCATAAGAGGATGAAGTGGAATATATTAACAGTATATCATTAATTTCCTGTTAAAATGTTGTTTAATTTGATTAGTATTTGCGAACACGGAGCTGACTACCTATATTTGAGTGAGTTTTGAAATAATATATGTCCGAAGTAGCTACAATTTGGAATGGATACACGCGACTAAACGGTGCGATTCGCGACAATGCCCTCAGACAAAGGTGAAAAATTATAAAACGGAAACACACTAATTTTCAAACACTTCGGCAAACTGGCACTAAACGCTGCAATACCTATTAAGTAGCTAAATAGCATAAATAAAAACAAAACCCATTTATGAAATTTATTCACATTACTTTTCAAACACTTTCAGTATACTAATTATCATAGCGCGAGATGCAGCTAAACTACGCATTTCCAGCTGTGTTAGAATTTCCACGCTTCTCAATGATAATCTCCGACGACCAGTTCCTCTCCGTTTCCTCTCAAATCTTCAACTAAACCTAGCACTCCGCAGACAGCCTGTGCTTGAATCTTCTGCAGCTAGACGACGCTGTGTACGAGCAGTTCTGGGCCCGCTTTTCCCTCTTTACTTCCATAAAACCATAATATCTAAAGTACTATTTCCAGCAGTTGTGCGGTTCCGTCTTCTTGACGAACCAGTAGTTCAGCTCGGTTTCTTCTACTTCGACCTCAGCACAGCCATAAACTAGTTCCGAACCTAAAACCGACTCAGACCAAAACGGGCTCTTCAAGTTCCGCGAGTCCGTTCAGAGACGGAAGTCTCCTAAGCTGACCCAGAAAAGAGCTATGTTCACCCAAATCCTGAAGACAGCTCTCGCCCGCCTCAGAAATACCTCGTTTGAAGACAAAAGCGAAGCGGAACTTTGTGATATCATCAATGAGGTGAGGACGTTTGAAAAAACAGGGCTCTGGAAGGAAGTCGCCCAGATGAATGGCACCACGAGCAAACAGGCCCTTGATTACTACCACCACACGTACTAGAACGTCCTCTACGAGCAACTCAGCATCCACGACAAGGGAGTTCTGCGAACGTTGAATTTGCAGCTGCAGCACGAAAAGCCGACGCAAGTCACCAACAGGTTCATGGAAATGACGGGGAACAAGTATTTTAAGCACAACGTTACCATGTACATCGTGAACCTGCGAAGGAATGAATGAGCGCTTTCATCATTGGCATTTTATGTTATTTAAGCTTCATATATCGGCTTTCACTGGTATTGCGAATAATCAGGGACGCTAAACATGTGGACTGCTTTCGAAGACAACTGCAGTTGCTTCTGCGAGATCAACGCGCTGTTTTGAAGAACAAAGGTTCTAAACTTTTTGAAGCACTCGTGCACATGTTTTTGTTTTCTATGGAAGACGCACTTCTGGCAGTAGGCATCGTAGATAACGCTCAGAAGGCGCGAAAACTGCTTCTGCCATTGCATTAATACTAGTTATATTCTGAAAATGAGTTGGAATAGATCTAGAGAGTCAGAACAGGAATTTATGTAGGCTATGACTGGTATGGCGTTGTTATCAGAAGCTTAGGCTCAACTTATGCAAATATATGAAAATCAATTATTATATAACTGTAAACAGACTACTACAATATCAAACAAAACTATTTAACCCCCTTGTTGGGAGTTTTAAAGTTGTTAGTGAAAGTTTCGACAGGTATTCGTGCAATTGTCTTTGCTGGATTCCCGACGTCACTTTCACAAGAGGATGAAGTGGAATATATTAACAGTATATCATTAATTTCCTGTTAAAATGTTGTTTAATTTGATTAGTATTTGCGAACACGGAGCTGACTACCTATATTTGAGTGAGTTTTGAAATAATATATGTCCGAAGTAGCTACAATTTGGAATGGATACACGCGACTAAACGGTGCGATTCGCGACAATGCCCTCAGACAAAGGTGAAAAATTATAAAACGGAAACACACTAATTTTCAAACACTTCGGCAAACTGGCACTAAACGCTGCAATACCTATTAAGTAGCTAAATAGCATAAATAAAAACAAAACCCATTTATGAAATTTATTCACATTACTTTTCAAACACTTTCAGTATACTAATTATCATAGCGCGAGATGCAGCTAAACTACGCATTTCCAGCTGTGTTAGAATTTCCACGCTTCTCAATGATAATCTCCGACGACCAGTTCCTCTCCGTTTCCTCTCAAATCTTCAACTAAACCTAGCACTCCGCAGACAGCCTGTGCTTGAATCTTCTGCAGCTAGACGACGCTGTGTACGAGCAGTTCTGGGCCCGCTTTTCCCTCTTTACTTCCATAAAACCATAATATCTAAAGTACTATTTCCAGCAGTTGTGCGGTTCCGTCTTCTCGACGAACCAGTAGTTCAGCTCGGTTTCTTCTACTTCGACCTCAGCACAGCCATAAACTAGTTCCGAACCTAAAACCGACTCAGACCAAAACGGGCTCTTCAAGTTCCGCGAGTCCGTTCAGAGACGGAAGTCTCCTAAGCTGACCCAGAAAAGAGCTATGTTCACCCAAATCCTGAAGACAGCTCTCGCCCGCCTCAGAAATACCTCGTTTGAAGACAAAAGCGAAGCGGAACTTTGTGATATCATCAATGAGGTGAGGACGTTTGAAAAAACAGGGCTCTGGAAGGAAGTCGCCCAGATGAATGGCACCACGAGCAAACAGGCCCTTGATTACTACCACCACACGTACTAGAACGTCCTCTACGAGCAACTCAGCATCCACGACAAGGGAGTTCTGCGAACGTTGAATTTGCAGCTGCAGCACGAAAAGCCGACGCAAGTCACCAACAGGTTCATGGAAATGACGGGGAACAAGTATTTTAAGCACAACGTTACCATGTACATCGTGAACCTGCGAAGGAATGAATGAGCGCTTTCATCATTGGCATTTTATGTTATTTAAGCTTCATATATCGGCTTTCACTGGTATTGCGAATAATCAGGGACGCTAAACATGTGGACTGCTTTCGAAGACAACTGCAGTTGCTTCTGCGAGATCAACGCGCTGTTTTGAAGAACAAAGGTTCTAAACTTTTTGAAGCACTCGTGCACATGTTTTTGTTTTCTATGGAAGACGCACTTCTGGCAGTAGGCATCGTAGATAACGCTCAGAAGGCGCGAAAACTGCTTCTGCCATTGCATTAATACTAGTTATATTCTGAAAATGAGTTGGAATGGATCTAGAGAGTCAGAACAGGAATTTATGTAGGCTATGACTGGTATGGCGTTGTTATCAGAAGCTTAGGCTCAACTTATGCAAATATATGAAAATCAATTATTATATAACTGTAAACAGACTACTACAATATCAAACAAAACTATTTAACCCCCTTGTTGGGAGTTTTAAAGTTGTTAGTGAAAGCTTCGACAGGTATTCGTGCAATTGTCTTTGCTGGATTCCCGACGTCACTTTCATAAGAGGATGAAGTGGAATATATTAACAGTATATCATTAATTTCCTGTTAAAATGTTGTTTAATTTGATTAGTATTTGCGAACACGGAGCTGACTACCTATATTTGAGTGAGTTTTGAAATAATATATGTCCGAAGTAGCTACAATTTGGAATGAATACACGCGACTAAACGGTGCGATTCGCGACAATGCCCTCAGACAAAGGTGAAAAATTATAAAACGGAAACACACTAATTTTCAAACACTTCGGCAAACTGGCACTAAACGCTGCAATACCTATTAAGTAGCTAAATAGCATAAATAAAAACAAAACCCATTTATGAAATTTATTCACATTACTTTTCAAACACTTTCAGTATACTAATTATCATAGCGCGAGATGCAGCTAAACTACGCATTTCCAGCTGTGTTGGGAATTTCCACGCTTCTCAATGACAATCTCCGACGACAGTTCCTCTCCGTTTCCTCTCAAATCTTCAACTAAGCCTAGCACTCCTGAGCAGCCTGTGCTTGAGTCTTCGCTTCGACGCGCTGTGTACAGAGCAGTTCTGGGCCCTTTTCCCTCTTTACTTCATAAAACCATATCACAAAGTACTATTATTTCCAGCAGTTGTGCGGTTCCGTCTTCTCGACGAACCAGTAGTTCAACTCGGTTTCTTCTACTTCGACCTCAGCACAGCCATAAGCGGTTCGAACCTCGGCGACTCAGACCAAAACGGGCTCTTCAAGTTCGCGAGTCCGTTCAGGAACCGAAGTCTCTAAGCTGACCCAGAAAAAACTATATTCACCCAAATCAGAAAGACAGCTCTCGCCCCGCCTCAGAAATACCTCGTTTGAAGACAAAAGCGAAGCCGGAACTTTGTGACTCTATATCATCAATGAGTGAGATGATTTTGAAAAAACAGGGCTCTGGAAGGGAGATAACCCAGATGAATACTTCCCGAGCAAGCAAACCACGCCAGTTACTACCACCACACGTACTAGAACGTCCTCTGCGAGCAACTCAGCATCACGACAAGGGAGTTCTGCGGGCGTTGAATTTGCAGCTGCAGCACGAAAGCCGACGCAAGTCACCAACAGGTTCATGGAAATGACGGGAACCGTATTTTTAAGCACAACGTTACCATGTTACATCGTGTTATGCGAAGGAATGAATGAGCGCTTTCATCATTGGCATTTATGTTATTTAAGCTTCATATGGCTTTCACTGGTATTGCGGGTAATCAGGACGCTAAACATGTGGACTGCTTTCGAAGACAACTGCAGTTGCTTCTGCGAGATCAACGCGCTGTTTTGAAGAACAAAGGTTCTAAACTTTTGAAGCACTCGTGCACATGTTTTGTTTTCTATGGAAGACGCACTTCTGGCAGTAGGCATCGTAGATAACGCTCAGAAGGCGCGAAAACTGCTTCTGCCATTGCATTAATACTAGTTATATTCTGAAAATGAGTTGGAATGGATCTAGAGAGTCAGAACAGGAATTTATGTAGGCTATGACTGGTATGGCGTTGTTATCAGAAGCTTAGGCTCAACTTATGCAAATATATGAAAATCAATTATTATATAACTGTAAACAGACTACTACCATATCAAACAAAACTATTTAACCCCCTTGTTGGGAGTTTTAAAGTTGTTAGTGAAAGTTTCGACAGGTATTCGTGCAATTGTCTTTGCTGGATTCCCGACGTCACTTTCATAAGAGGATGAAGTGGAATATATTAACAGTATATCATTAATTTCCTGTTAAAATGTTGTTTAATTTGATTAGTATTTGCGAACACGGAGCTGACTACCTATATTTGAGTGAGTTTTGAAATAATATATGTCCGAAGTAGCTACAATTTGGAATGGATACACGCGACTAAACGGTGCGATTCGCGACAATGCCCTCAGACAAAGGTGAAAAATTATAAAACGGAAACACACTAATTTTCAAACACTTCGGCAAACTGGCACTAAACGCTGCAATACCTATTAAGTAGCTAAATAGCATAAATAAAAACAAAACCCATTTATGAAATTTATTCACATTACTTTTCAAACACTTTCAGTATACTAATTATCATAGCGCGAGATGCAGCTAAACTACGCATTTCCAGCTGTGTTAGAATTTCCACGCTTCTCAATGATAATCTCCGACGACCAGTTCCTCTCCGTTTCCTCTCAAATCTTCAACTAAACCTAGCACTCCGCAGACAGCCTGTGCTTGAATCTTCTGCAGCTAGACGACGCTGTGTACGAGCAGTTCTGGGCCCGCTTTTCCCTCTTTACTTCCATAAAACCATAATATCTAAAGTACTATTTCCAGCAGTTGTGCGGTTCCGTCTTCTCGACGAACCAGTAGTTCAGCTCGGTTTCTTCTACTTCGGCCTCAGCACAGCCATAAACTAGTTCCGAACCTAAAACCGACTCAGACCAAAACGGGCTCTTCAAGTTCCGCGAGTCCGTTCAGAGACGGAAGTCTCCTAAGCTGACCCAGAAAAGAGCTATGTTCACCCAAATTCATGAAGACAGCTCTCGCCCGCCTCAGAAATACTTCGTTTGAAGACAAAAGCGAAGCGGAACTTTGTGATATCATCAATGAGGTGGACGTTCGAAAACAGGGCTCTGAAAGAAGTCGCCCAGATGAATGGCACCACGAGCAAACAGGCCCTGATTACTACTACCACCACACGTACTAGAACGTCCTCTACGAGCAACTCAGCATCCATGACAAGGGAGTTCTGCGAACGTTGAAGTTTGCAGTTGCAGCGCACGAAAGCCGACGCAAGTCACCAACAGGTTCATGGAAATGACGGGGAACAAGTATTTTAAACACAACGTTACCATGTACATCGTGAACCTCGGGCGAAGGAATGAATGAATGAGCGCTTCATCATTGGCATATTTATGTTATTTAAGCTTCATATATCGGCTTTCACTGGTATTGCGAATAATCGGGACGCGCAAACATGTGGACTGCCGAAGACAACTGCAGTTGTTTCTGCGAGATCAATCAACGCTGTTTGAAGAACAAAGGTTCTAAACTTTTGAAGCACTCGTGCACATGTTTTTTTTGTTTTCTATGGAAGACGCACTTCTGGCGAGTAGGCATCGTAGATAACGCTCAAGAAGGCGCCGAAAAGAAAGCTTCTGCCATTGCATTAATACTAGCTATATTCTCTGAAAATGACTGGAATGGATCTAGAGAGTCAGAACAGGAATTTATGTAGGCTATGACTGGTATGGCGTTGTTATCAGAAGCTTAGGCTCAACTTATGCAAATATATGAAAATCAATTATTATATAACTGTAAACAGACTACTACAATATCAAACAAAACTATTTAACCCCCTTGTTGGGAGTTTTAAAGTTGTTAGTGAAAGTTTCGACAGGTATTCGTGCAATTGTCTTTGCTGGATTCCCGACGTCACTTTCATAAGAGGATGAAGTGGAATATATTAACAGTATATCATTAATTTCCTGTTAAAATGTTGTTTAATTTGATTAGTATTTGCGAACACGGAGCTGACTACCTATATTTGAGTGAGTTTTGAAATAATATATGTCCGAAGTAGCTACAATTTGGAATGGATACACGCGACTAAACGGTGCGATTCGCGACAATGCCCTCAGACAAAGGTGAAAAATTATAAAACGGAAACACACTAATTTTCAAACACTTCGGCAAACTGGCACTAAACGCTGCAATACCTATTAAGTAGCTAAATAGCATAAATAAAAACAAAACCCATTTATGAAATTTATTCACATTACTTTTCAAACACTTTCAGTATACTAATTATCATAGCGCGAGATGCAGCTAAACTACGCATTTCCAGCTGTGTTAGAATTTCCACGCTTCTCAATGATAATCTCCGACGACCAGTTCCTCTCCGTTTCCTCTCAAATCTTCAACTAAACCTAGCACTCCGCAGACAGCCTGTGCTTGAATCTTCTGCAGCTAGACGACGCTGTGTACGAGCAGTTCTGGGCCCGCTTTTCCCTCTTTACTTCCATAAAACCATAATATCTAAAGTACTATTTCCAGCAGTTGTGCGGTTCCGTCTTCTTGACGAACCAGTAGTTCAGCTCGGTTTCTTCTACTTCGACCTCAGCACAGCCATAAACTAGTTCCGAACCTAAAACCGACTCAGACCAAAACGGGCTCTTCAAGTTCCGCGAGTCCGTTCAGAGACGGAAGTCTCCTAAGCTGACCCAGAAAAGAGCTATGTTCACCCAAATCCTGAAGACAGCTCTCGCCCGCCTCAGAAATACCTCGTTTGAAGACAAAAGCGAAGCGGAACTTTGTGATATCATCAATGAGGTGAGGACGTTTGAAAAAACAGGGCTCTGGAAGGAAGTCGCCCAGATGAATGGCACCACGAGCAAACAGGCCCTTGATTACTACCACCACACGTACTAGAACGTCCTCTACGAGCAACTCAGCATCCACGACAAGGGAGTTCTGCGAACGTTGAATTTGCAGCTGCAGCACGAAAAGCCGACGCAAGTCACCAACAGGTTCATGGAAATGACGGGGAACAAGTATTTTAAGCACAACGTTACCATGTACATCGTGAACCTGCGAAGGAATGAATGAGCGCTTTCATCATTGGCATTTTATGTTATTTAAGCTTCATATATCGGCTTTCACTGGTATTGCGAATAATCAGGGACGCTAAACATGTGGACTGCTTTCGAAGACAACTGCAGTTGCTTCTGCGAGATCAACGCGCTGTTTTGAAGAACAAAGGTTCTAAACTTTTTGAAGCACTCGTGCACATGTTTTTGTTTTCTATGGAAGACGCATTTCTGGTAGTAGGCGTCGTAGATAACGCTCAGAAGGCGCGAAAACTGCTTCTATTTTTACGTTGGAACTAATTACGTTTCAAATGTCATGTTATTCAACAAATAATTATTTATATACATTTTTTGAGGTATTTGGCTCATATTATAGGCTAAATTCAAACATGATATATTTCTCATTTGTAACAAGGGCTCTATGATCACAATTTAATTTCTATATAAAAATAAATTTTATAGATTTCGTAAAGAACAAAGAGGCTAAATATCTATTATTTTATTGCATCCTAACTCCAACGTAACTAAATTTTCAAGCTTACGTAAAGGGTGGAGTTTTATAATATGATTCTAAGCTAGTGTTAATTCTTCTAATTATTTTAAGTAACTTAGTGGTTAAATATCTTCTATCTAATTATAATCTAAACGTAAAATTCTTAAATTCACCAGACTTGATAGATGAGAAATATTTTAAATATTATTTTAGCCCAAATCCAATTTTATAAGTTAAGTCATCAAATTAATTCCAGTTAAATTTCGTAATTTTGAATTTTATACGGCTAGATTTTGCACAGTATGTGACGCATTTGAAAATTATAAATTCAAACAATAACTTACATTCAAGTTTGTTATGTTTAGATTATCCACAAAATGAACCGTTTTTAGCTACTTGTTATTTTAAATTGTTAATAACTGGTTTTAAATAGAATACCTATATTATTTAGTCATTTCTTGTTCATACTTACTCAATTTTAAATATTTTTGTCTTTAGAAATATTTTGCAATCATTATATGGATTGGAAATATTAATAATGATAATGACAAATATTGTTTTCACAAATAACATTCACTGAGATACAAAAACAGAATTGCTGCAATTTTCTGTTTAGATACATGTAGAAGGCTAAATTTGTTTCCCTCTTTCGACGTCATCATCATTCTATTCGTCATTCTATTGTTTAATTTTCTTTTGTAATATCATTTTTATTGAATTTTCTTACAGTGTCTAGCCCTTTGTTTCTGGAAGCAGTCCTATTAAGTCTATAAACATCATTAAAACCAGAACTACATAAATAATTATATTTTATGTTAATGAAATAATCGGAAAGATAAATGTTAACACAATCAAACTTGTCCAACTAATTAACATAACAAACACCATCATTTATGTTTTGATCTCTAGTGGAAATACTTCTGAAGATACTATATAAAATAAAGGGCCTGCTGAAGTCGAATATGCTAGGGACAATAAGCAAGTTGCAACTAAAACTAAAGTGTTGCCTAATTTTGATGAAATATAAGGAGCTTGTGAAATGAAATATAATACGTATGTTATAAACATAAAAGAAAACCCAAATGACAATAAAGATTTACGTTTGAATCTCCTAATTATTGGCAATGCTATAATTGATGCTATCAAGTTGATTCCAGTTGAAATAATTGACCCTATAGAAGATGATCTAATGTTATCAAAACTATTTTTAAATATTATAGTTGAATACTGTAATGCTGGATTAATTCCAGTACCCGAAATAAGAAACCCTAAACCGATAGCAACTAAGAAACATTTAATGTATTTATATTAAAATAATTTTTCTGTTTGTTACACTATTCCAATATTTTAATTTATTTCAAGAAGTTTGAAACTTATAATAAATGTTAATAATGAGGAAAGAACTGGTAACAACATTATAATCCAGTACAACTTATAATTTAGACAGATAAAATACTGTATTACATTTGTTATAACTATTCCACTTGAAATAGCTATATTAAGCACGCTTCCAATAGCACCTCTTTAAATAGGTTCTAAAAATTCTGCACATAGCATAGGAACTGATGTTAGTGTAAAATTTGAAGCGATTCCTGCTATAATTCTAAATATACTTAGATATATCCAGTTAACAGGAATAAATGTAAACATTTCTGATACCACTTAAATTAGTGAGAAAATAATTAAAGTTTTTCGTCTCCCTAGCTTTTTGATAATTGGAGAAGCAATAAATGATCCAAGCGCAGATCCAACTAAAACTGACACAGAAATTGTTGATATTATGGGTTTAGTGAGATCAAATGGATAAAAACAGCTTTATGAGTACATTTTTATTGTAACTGTAGATACAGATGCAATTAACGAACCGCGTGATAACCCACAATAAATATATGCTTGTATTATCAAAGATTTATTCATATTGAAGTGAAAGCAATAATATTAATGATAAATATTGATATGTACAATAATGTGTCTAATAGTTTTAAATCTCAAATTTTAGTTTTTGTTATGTGTTACAAGTTGTTAATTTTAATAACGATTGCTTTATTTAACTAATAATATTGTGTATAACGATATTAAAATTTTTTGATATATAATAATTTGATTTGGTAACACAAACTAATAACTTTGGTAGGTGATGTTTAACACTATTAAAATTGTGATTTTATTGTTTTTTAGATTTTCAGTTGTACTAATGATCTTGCATTGTAGTTCACTTTCAAAACACTTAGTATTAGTGAATTATTCATCAAAGTTTAATCTCACTCGTTCATGTCAGGTACTACCTCCAAAGTCTTCAATTGTCGGTGGTCACTTCGAGCCCGTTTAATTTATACATTATTATTCGTTTTGATTATTATTTTGTTTGCATTTATTCAATCAGCAATAGGGAAAACGTTATACCATATATTAAACTGTAACTTTTTTCATTGAATAAAATTAAAATAATAAATGCTAATATATCACTATATGATAAATAAATCGATATTTTCGATGATTCGTTCGAATTTCGCGTTAGTGTCTTCGAATTGTTGAAATGTTAAACATTTCATTAAATCTTTTTCGTGTTCTTCTCTCGTTTTAATCGCTTCGTTGAAGCTTTGCGTTTTCGTGTTCCCTTTTATTTTCTGTTAAATGAGAATCGTTTTCAGTTTCTGAATGTTTTTCTGAATCTGTTTTTGTTTATTTAGTTTAAGTTCATTGAGCAAAAGCACATCCGTTTTAAAATCGAACTAGTAGTAGTGTGAGAGATTCGAATTTAAGTTCTGAATCAGATAGAAATAATCAAGTTGTTTATTTACTAGAGTTAACGCGTGCAAAACGGACTAAACTACCTAATACAGAAAATTGAATTGAGAAGAAAATATTTAGTCCGGATTTAAAGGTAAAGAAGATCTGAAAGAGTGTAACTAACTCTGAAAATGCTAAACCTATTCAGATAATGTGGACTTATGCAATAGTATAAAGTGGTTGATTTGTACACGCTAAGCACGGTTGTAAGGATCCAAAAACTACTGATTCTACTTGAATGTAGTTAATTGATTGTTAAATTAAGTTAACAAAGGCAATAAGGTCGTAGTTAATTCCAAAACCAGCTATTCAGACAATGTTGACTCCCATTCTAGTCTCTTCTTCTCGAGTTCTTCAAGTCTCTTCTTTTCAAGTTCTTCAAGTCTCTTCTTCTCGAGTTCTTCAAGTCTCTTCTTCTCGAGTTCTTCAAGTCTCTTCTTTTCAAGTTCTTCAAGTCTCTTCTTCTCGAGTTCTTCAAGTCTCTTCTTCTCGAGTTCTTCAAGTCTCTTCTTTTCAAGTTCTTCAAGTCTCTTCTTCTCGAGTTCTTCAAGTCTCTTCTTTTCGAGTTCTTCAAGTCTCTTCTTTTCAAGTTCTTCAAGTCTCTTCTTTTCAAGTTCTTCAAGTCTCTTCTTCTCGAGTTCTTCAAGTCTTTTTCAATTTTCAAGTCTCTTCTTTTCAAGTTCTTCAAGTCTCTTCTTTTCGAAGTTCTTCAAGTCTCTTCTTCTCGAGTTCTTCAAGTCTCTTCTTTTCGAGTTCTTCAAGTCTCTTCTTTTCAGTTCTTCAAGTCTCTTCTTCAGTTCTTCAAGTCTCTTCTTTTCGAGTTCTTCAAGTCTCTTCTTTTCGAGTTCTTAAGTCTCTTCTTTTCAAGTTCTTCAAGTCTCTTTCTTCTCAAGTTCTTCAAGTCTCTTCTTTTCGAGTTCTTCAAGTCTCTTCTTTTCGAGTTCTTCAAGTCTCTTCTTCTCGAGTTCTTCAAGTCTTTTCTTTTCAAGTTCTTCAAGTCTCTTCTTTTCAAGTTCTTCAAGTCTCTTCTTTTCAAGTTCTTCAAGTCTCTTCTTTTCGAGTTCTTCAAGTCTCTTCTTCTCGAGTTCTTCAAGTCTTTTCTTTTCAAGTTCTTCAAGTCTCTTCTTTTCAAGTTCTTCAAGTCTCTTCTTTTCAAGTTCTTCAAGTCTCTTCTTTTCAAGTTCTTCAAGTCTCTTCTTTTCGAGTTCTTCTAGTCTCTTCTTCTCGAGTTCTTCAAGTCTTTTCTTTTCGAGTTCTTCAAGTCTTTTCTTTTCAAGTTCTTCAAGTCTCTTCTTTTCAAGTTCTTCAAGTCTCTTCTTTTCAAGTTCTTCAAGTCTCTTCTTTTCGAGTTCTTCAAGTCTCTTCTTTTCAAGTTCTTCAAGTCTCTTCTTTTCAAGTTCTTCAAGTCTCTTCTTTTCGAGTTCTTCAAGTCTCTTCTTTTCAAGTTCTTCAAGTCTCTTCTTTTCGAGTTCTTCAAGTCTCTTCTTTTCGAGTTCTTCAAGTCTCTTCTTTTCGAGTTCTTCAAGTCTCTTCTTTTCTTAAGTTTTTTTGTTCTTCAGCGAGTCTCTTCTTTTCAAGTTCTTCAAGTCTCTTCTTTTCAAGTTCTTCAAGTCTTTTCTTTTCAAGTTCTTCAAGTCTTTTCTTCTCGAGTTCTTCAAGTCTTTTCTTTTCAAGTTCTTCAAGTCTTTTCTTTTCGAGTTCTTCAAGTCTCTTCTTTTCAAGTTCTTCAAGTCTTTTCTTCTCGAGTTCTTCAAGTCTTTTCTTCTCAAGTTCTTCAAGTCTTTTCTTCTCGAGTTCTTCAAGTCTCTTCTTTTCAAGTTCTTCAAGTCTTTTCTTTTCAAGTTCTTCAAGTCTCTTCTTTTCAAGTTCTTCAAGTCTTTTCTTTTCGAGTTCTTCAAGTCTCTTCTTTTCAAGTTCTTCAAGTCTTTTCTTTTCAAGTTCTTCAAGTCTTTTCTTTTCGAGTTCTTCAAGTCTCTTCTTTTCAAGTTCTTCAAGTCTCTTCTTCTCGAGTTCTTCAAGTCTCTTCTTTTCAAGTTCTTCAAGTCTCTTCTTTTCAAGTTCTTCAAGTCTTTTCTTCTCGAGTTCTTCAAGTCTTTTCTTCTCGAGTTCTTCAAGTCTCTTCTTTTCAAGTTCTTCAAGTCTTTTCTTTTCAAGTTCTTCAAGTCTTTTCTTTTCAAGTTCTTCAAGTCTTTTCTTCTCGAGTTCTTCAAGTCTTTTCTTCTCGAGTTCTTCAAGTCTCTTCTTTTCAAGTTCTTCAAGTCTCTTCTTTTCAAGTTCTTCAAGTCTTTTTTTGTTTTGTTTTTTTTTGTTTTGTTTTTTTTTGTTTTGTTTTTCTTTTCGAGTTCTTCAAGTCTTTTCTTCTCGAGTTCTTCAAGTCTCTTCTTTTCAAGTTCTTCAAGTCTTTTCTTTTCAAGTTCTTCAAGTCTTTTCTTTTCAAGTTCTTCAAGTCTTTTCTTCTCGAGCTCTTCAAGTCTTTTCTTCTCGAGTTCTTCAAGTCTCTTCTTTGGGTTTGTTTTTTTTGGTTTTGTTTTTTTTTGTTTTGGTTTTTTTTTTTTTGTTTTTTTTTCAAGTTCTTCAAGTCTCTTCTTTTCAAGTTCTTCAAGTCTCTTCTTTTCAAGTTCTTCAAGTCTTTTCTTTTCAAGTTCTTCAAGTCTTTTCTTTTCAAGTTCTTCAAGTCTTTTCTTTTCAAGTTCTTCAAGTCTTTTCTTCTCGAGTTCTTCAAGTCTCTTCTTTTCAAGTTCTTCAAGTCTCTTCTTCTCGAGTTCTTCAAGTCTCTTCTTTTCAAGTTCTTCAAGTCTCTTCTTTTCAAGTTCTTCAAGTCTTTTCTTCTCGAGTTCTTCAAGTCTTTTCTTTTCAAGTTCTTCAAGTCTTTTCTTCTCGAGCTCTTCTTCTAGACGTTTCTTTTCGAGCCGTATCTATCTTAATCTCTTTTCTTTTTATAGTTATTCTGCTTCGCTTTCTATTATATTATTCTATTTTGCCATGATTTATTCAATTTTATTTTAACTAGAATTTTTATTTAATCTACTATTGTTTGATAGTTGTGGTAACGTAATTTACTAATTTTCCATTATTTGGAGTGTATATGTAAAGATTAATGTGTGATATGATATAATTAATAATTAAATAATAGCTCATATCAGCAGCATCCTGATTTACTATTTACTTTTGCGTCATCAACCTTTATTTTTACTGGCTCTTCTTTGTGAACTTAATTTTATTTGATATATGCTTCAGCTAAGCTAGTAAATACTTCAGTTATGTTTTTATTGTCTTTTGCGCTTGTCTCATAAAATACTAATTAATTCATGCTTGCATACTTTTATGCAGAATCGGTATCTACTTACCATGTTTCTTTTGGTAAATCGCACTTATTGCCACAAAGAGCTATTATAGTATTGGCCATAGATTTTTACTTTACTTCTTGAACCCAGTTTTTGGCTCTTTCAAATGAATTAGCATCTGAAACATCATAAGCTATTATAGCGAATTATGTTCCACGATAATACATTGGAGCAATTGATGCAAAACGCTCTTAACCAGCGGTATCCCATATTTCGAATTTGAATTAAGTGGCTCCAACATTGACAACCTGAGTTAAGAATGCAGCGCCTAGTGTTGCTGGTTGTCCTTCCGTAAAAGTATTACGCACAAAACGTAAAGCTATGCAAGATTTACCTACTTCGGAGGCTCCAAGTAAAACTAATTTACCAGATGGTTGATTCATACGGTGAGGAGTGGTTGCCTTGTGTTATAATTGTAAATAATACATGTTATTTTGTACTTTGTGATTTGTAGCGAATTTATTAAAAGCATAAAAGAAAAAGATACTAGATTAAGATTAAATGTATTATGGTATACACATCTAGTATATAAAGTAGCATATAATAATACATCAATATACACGATATTTAAATATTTTAGTTATACTGTAAAGACTAAGGATTCAAAAGTTGTAAGATTGTCACACATTTACTGTTATGTTAATCGAGATATATCATCCGAAATTTAGCCCCAGATATTGTTCAAAACCTTTCCTTTAAAATTCGATAAGTTTATTGATTGAATTCCGTTCATTAGTTCAACCACTTATGTTTGTCCGTTTATCTGTTTATCTTCATGTCAATAACTATCAAATTATCTGTTAATAACTGGTGTATAGAACTCAGGAAAAACGCAAATCAAAAATTATCTGTCCCAAAACCGCTCAACAATTAAATAAAAATAAACAATTAAAAACGGTTCCGTTTTCACCGCTTCATTTCATGAACATTCCGAAGGGAAAATTGGTTCTCTTGGGTTCGTCCTCTGCCGGAAAAACATCCCTGGCCACCAGATTCGTGAAAAACACGTTCAACTTGGAACAACAGGCTACAATCGGAGCCGCGTTCCTCACCCAAGTGGTCAACATCGGAAAGACGCAATTCATGTTCGAGATATGGGACACAGCCGGCCAGGAAAGGTACGCAGCAATAGCGCCCGCGTATTACAGAGAAGCTGCGTTCGTTCTCGTGGTCTACGACGTCTCAGACGCCAAATCGTACGAACGCGCAAAATAATGGGTTGCGGAAGTGAAAAACTCGAACAGGACCCCAAAGTTCATGGCCCTGTGCGGAAATAAATGCGACTTGGTGAAAGAAGAATGGTAAGTAGACTCAAGCGAAGCACAAGTGTTCGCACAACAAAACCAAATGATATTCAGCGAAACATCAGCCAAACTCAACAAAAACGTAGTTCAAGTATTTACGCAACTAGCTGAACAACACATCAAAGCAAACCCAAAACTGCTTGAAAATGATGGCGGTAAGATTAGAATAGACGAAGTTGAGCCCAAAAAAGGATGCTGCTGAAGAATTTATAATGAGGAGGTTATAATTAATTTGTTTAAGATTTGTCCTAATGACATTAAATAATAATTATTTAGTCTGCTTCTTATTATTGTGTAAAGAATAATAGATAGTGATTGAACACAAGAATGTGATGTTGCAATCAAAATTTTATTAATGCTGATGTAAACAATTTGTATTTCACTCCACACTCAATGATTAACAACTAAGACTACATTTCCACATGGTAAAAATAATTATAAAACGGTGTCTTAGAGATCAGCGAAGATATAAGCGATTTGAAGAGCCTATCGCAGGTAGGCAACATCACCAGTTTAACTGTTGTGAAAGCCAAGCAACTTTCCTTAGCTGGCATTGAGGAGTTACAATATCTTAAGATTTTGGACGTTTAAAACTGTGGTGTATCTTCCCTTGCCCCGTTTGCTGGTGAGAATTAGAATTTTGTTATAGAGGAGTTGTATCTTCAAAACAATTTTATAACTGAGTTGAAGCCACTTGAGCGAGTAATGACAGTCAAGCGTCTTAACTTGCAAAACAATCAGCTTAATGAGTCTACCAATCTGTATTTCATCTGCAACATGGAGAATCTTCAGGAATTGAAGTTAAACGGTAACAAAATGATCCAGGATGAGGATTTCGAGTATCGTTTGCTCTACGCAACTCCATAAAACATTGAATTCGTTTCGTACACCACCGATAACAACGACTTCAACGTCATAAAAGACAAGCAAGAAGGAATCAAGGGCTCCTTATCCCCATTCGAGGCTTGGCTGCTCAAGCTCGAAATTGATAAAATGGAAGCTGAGAACAAGAAAACTGAAGACGAAATAAAACGCTTGCAAAAAGAAAACGAAGACTTGGACGCCGAAGAAACTGCCCTCGTAAAAGGAATCGCAGAAATCGCTGAAATGGTCAAAACCACGTTCGTTGACGAAGAACAGATATAATGAATGAAAGAGTTTATAATTAGAATAAATATTTTACTGGGATTAAATTGACTCTCAAATGATTGACTTTAGTAATAGTTGGTGTCATCAAGATAAACTTTTGCCATTACTTTAGTAAACACAGTGTAAACATGATTAATAACTGTTGTTCCTGTGATTTATGTAATTAATTATTGAGTGGATGTTTTTGAGGTGTACCAAAAGAGAGAGAGCCGAAATATAAATAACTGCAAAATCAAAGGAAATGTGACGGTAATTAAATGTTAAATAATTGACCCCTATGTTGCATATAATTATAATACAAGTTTTCACCTATTCGTCTTCTTCTCTTTGTATGTTACAACAACAGTTGAATAATCTTTAATATTTTGTAGAATGTCATTATCATCTAAATAGACTGGAGGGTCCGTTTTATAACGGAAAACAAGTGAAATTTTATTTATATCTATGTTTATCTTGCATTAGTGTACAATTATTTGTTTCAATACCCATACTGTAGAATCAGCACTTAATACAACTTGAGTTTAATCTAATATACATTTAAATTATAATGGCAATTGTAGCTGTACATTAATAGAAATAATGTATTACTTATCTGAGATAGTATCAGCTCCCATGCCCACTTATGAGATGTGAAAATATGTCTTTTAAATAAATTTCTTTAAATTAGGTAAGATTCTAATAATAAAGAACAAACAAAAAATCGCATGGCACTATCATGATAACTATAAGATATTCACTAATATTTCACTGAAAAGAGTTACTCTGTGTAGAAACATTTGTATTAGATTTTTCATCAATCTTCTCCACAAGAATGTATAATCTTTTTTCTTACTCCGCTATAAAATTGTGTTTAGATAGCATATTATAGAACACTTACTATAGTGGGTCTAGTTGTAACATTCCCAGTTCGTTCACTTCAACTTCTTCAAAACGTATTCTCATTGCCTAAAGTCCTTAATGAGCAAGTTTCAAAAATTATTTTTCTTTATCACACAGTTCAAACCCACTTTCTGCTTTTCGTGTAATCTCACAATATTGAGTTCGCCGTTATTCCTACTAAGCTAATTTAAGTCTGAGTTATTCAACGGTAAAGTTCGGGAAATAATTTTACTGAAGAAAAGTCCACTTCTTACCATACACACACGTTAAACTCATTAATTCATATGTCATATCTTTACTCCAGATGTGATTCACTTTTTCTCTGTCTTGGTTATTATTTCTGTATTACAATCTGCACTACGTCGGTGTTCTATCATGCATTTGCTCTGCGACAAGAGTCCAGTTTATTCTATTGTTTTGTCTAAATTTCTCGGCTTCAGCATTCAGTTTCTATTTCTCAATTATTGACCAGCTCTTTTATTGGCGTTACATTTGAAGTGAAAATAAATATTAATTAATAAAGCTGTAAAACGTTTCTGTATTATTAATCTGCCAGTATCGGCTATAGAACTGATATTTGAATACCTATACATGAATATAGAACTGATACTTTAATAAAAATTTATAAATATAAATGTATATAAGTATGTCTTGTATATACTGCTTACTCACTAGTTGTTTTATCTGACATTAGATAAATTAATTTTTAACATTTCGTACATTACTCGATTGAGACACACACCCTTATTTGAATATCACCCAGTTTTCAAAAATAGCAGGGTGTCTATAAACGAGAGCAAATCTGGCTCAGTTAGGTATATTTCCTGTGTCAGATTTGGTTTTCCATTTCAGTTACACCGTTTCTGTGAAGAGGGGTCTCAATTCGAGGTAATGTATATGTTATACACAATGTTCTATTATAAGTAGTTTGATCATCTGAAACTTCTTAGTAATGATATTTGGCTTCTCACGTTGCGCTTATTGTATTTATATTATTAAAACTTATTTGTTTTTTATTTACTTATTATCAGACAAGAATAAGTCACTTAAACTCGGTTCTAAAGGCGTCAAGATTATCACCTTCTCCAAATATAGCGAAACAGTTGATTAGTGCACCTTTTCCTTGAGATATTTCGCTCTTAAAACACTTGGCGACAAGTTTCGGATCGTTTTTGAAAACTCCACATCCAAATGCCCCCAAGATGGCCACGTCAGCGTTGAGTGAATTGACTACGTTCATCACGTTGGTTATTCTGGCCTTCATCAGTCTGCTCACCTTTTCTTTGTCTTGAACTAGATGGGAGCGCACAGCAGCACAAGTAACAAAAGTGACGTTTACAGGTTCTTGTATCAAACTGAAGTTGGATCTACGAAAGATAGTGTTGTCGGAGACAATGATGCGCTCCGTGTTGGTCATGTCCTTTTAAGAGTGATTGTATGTGTAATATTCCTTTTGGCACTGCACTAAGCTAGAATACAAATCCGAGCAACGGCACAACTGTTCTTCCTGAGCTTACGCACCGGTCAAGAATCCACCGCCAGGTTTTTTATCACTTGCGAAGTTGAGGACAACTATGCGTTTAGGAGCGTAGCCTAAAGCCGCGTTTATCGAACACGAATTGATAACAACATTTTCCATTGGCTTGGGTTATTACTTTTAATTCGCTAATGCTTCGAGCATTTCTTCCGTAAATATTTGCGGTTACTTCAAAGGTATCAACTTAATAATTTATTGATTGTATTTGTACTCACGGTCTTGGGAAATCTTTAGGGTTTGCTGAGCCATGGCAGCTTTATCGGTACGATTGGTCATTTGAAGTGGATATTCGTTACAAATACTAAAATATAATTTTAAATAATAATAAATGGTAAAAACAGTCGTTCACATATAAATGAAGAACATTCCCTACATAGTGTAAGGTACGATGAGCACTATATCATTACTACTATATCTTTACTTTAAATTTTCTTTAAATGTATTTTGCAGCTTTCGAGAATACTTCACCATTGATTCTATGATTTTAGCGTTTATTTCAAAGCATTCTACACAATACTCATATCTACTCATTTGAATCTCAACTTAGAAAGAAATTTTAAAACTGAAATGTTTCACAAACGAATTTACGGAGCTGTTCATATATTAAATGATTAATTTGCTATATGCTTTACAAAAAGTAATGTAATTTATTTTATTATAAAATGATATCCAAAGGTTAATGCAGAAGTGAGGTTCTTATTTTGTAAGTCTAAATATTTAGTTGTAAGTCTAACTACAATGTGAAAATATTATAAATGATTTAGTTTAGGATTTTATTAACTATCATATAATATCATTTCAACACCATACCACATCTCAATATTTAAATGTTAGTAATATTATCTTAGCAAAGCAACACTTTTCAAATACCAATGTTCACATTAACGTCCTTTAAATGCACAAACCAGTATATTTCTTAATAAATATGCAGCAATATCAATATCGGAAGCTACAAAAGTAGTGTTGGTTATTGCTTAAAAGAGTCCTATTTATCTTCTTTGGTTCAATCAGGTAGTATAGCACATTCTCATGGCAAACATGTCCACTATACATTATTTACGACGAAGGTCCAAGATCTTTAGATGAACATCACCTACCAGATGGCCGATCTCCCTTCCTTTGCTCTCTTCGGCCTCACGTAGAGTATTTAGCTTCAGAACTCCAATTTCTCCGTTTTTATTCCCCAATAACTTGCTCAAGGTGCAATTGTCTGCTTGTAATGTGATGTGAACGTTTCAACTTCCGATTTCTTGTTTTCGGCTTCTGGTCAAAATATATCCGGTTTAGTTTTAATTCCGTTCAAAATTTTGATTTTAAATAACTTATTTACACAGTTTAGGCTTAACGGCATTAATGTGGGAGGAGTTTTGCTCAACGGCTCTGGCATTGACTATAGTTTGGATGAATGCAATATTTCTGGATATATAGTTAGCTAGAAAGTCTCCGGGTCAATAGCTGCGTTTGTTGGAGTTATTACAATTCATGCAACTAATGTAAGGGTTTGCACAAACGTTGGAAGATTTGGGTAAGGATCTGTAAATATGGTTGGAATAACAGACATCTGTGATCTGTGCCGAAGTGGTATTTACGCTTACGGATTATGTCAGAAGGCATTCAACAACAGTTACTATAATAACTCGTAACTGGTTTGTTTGGACTCTTTTTACTTTGATGGAGAAGAATGCTCGTGTCCAGAAGGACATATTGTAAACGATAGTTCATGCGTTAAAATACTGGATTCTGTTAATAACTTGATTACAAAAATAGCGGGCCTGGAATCTTAAATGAACTATATGTAAGATATAATAGCAAACCTCGTCAAGCAAATAAATTGTACTAATTTAGGAAAGTAGTACATTGGTGGTTCCTGTATTGATGTAAGTTGTCCTATTTTAGGTTAAAAACAGATAAATGGGAAGTGTCAGTGTTCTAACACAAACGCGATAGTCTAGAACTTCATTTGCATATGTCCGTAATATTCAATCTTAATTAGCTCCGTTTGTACTGGTCCAGAAAATTCAGTTTTTATAGATGGAGCCTTTTAGTGTGTAGGTGATCTAATTATGCAAGCTGGTGTTTGCTCGTGTCCAACGGTGGGTGCTGCTTTTTACAATGGAGCATGCACATGTGGAGTTAATGGACAAAATATCTCAAATACGTGCAGCTGTCCTGTTAACTCTGTTTTGGTTTCTGGTGAATGTACTTGCATTGTCTTTGAATAAACCATTTAATCGGGATAATGTGTTTGTCCATCTGGATAATCTCTGGTTAATGGATTATGTTATACTGATGTAATAATTAACGGTTCCGATAACATATTATAATGCAGTTAAAGCATGCATGTTACTACTTTTGATATTTAAACGGTAACGAATCTTTTACCAACGCCGCTCAGTTTCAGCTAATATTTAATATTCACTTCTTCGAATGATATTACAAACGCATTCATTGACATATCGAATAATGTTTACACAACGGTGAATCCGTTATTTTAGAGCTAACTCAGCTTTTATAACATTAAAATTCAAATAGGGACGCAAACGATGACCAGCGGCTCAATTCTCACACCTGATACAACGACCACTATATAGATCTATCAAATGAATATACTGTCAAAAGCTGGAAGCACGCTAACACTGTCTTCATCGTTAAATATTTTCATGGCTTCTTCAACGTGTACTATAATTAGCACATTGCTCGTAAATCTCAACTTCGTGATGTCCAGTGGAAGCATTACCTTGATTAACACTGCAAACGGTATAATGAATATAAGCGGGTATGTTGTTTTAGGAAGCTACCAAAGCTCTTCTGTGGTTGCCATGCTTTCGGTCACAGTTTGTTCGGAAACTGTTTATGTAAGTTATGTCAGTTTCAAGCCGACTGTTTATAATGTTGGAAACAGGTCTTCGTATTTGTTCAGTAATGTAACTTCTAATTCTTTCACTGTTTGTGATATCGCTATTGTAATAGGAAACAATTCTTTGCAATAAGTTCTAACATCTGTTTCTTCAATAGTTATAAACGGTAATTAGTTTGGCGGAATTATTACAAATATTATTAGTACGTCTGAAGTTACGATATGTAATGTTATTTCAGATTGCTACTAGTAAATTAGCACCAGCTATATTAACTATTCTGGGCTTATCCTTGGATGGGGGCATGATAGCTCATCAAGCATTTCAATTACTAATGTGTGTTTGTAATAGAAAATAACGAGCTCAACCCAATTTTAGAATTTAGGTTTGGTAGGTTAACATTTAGGTTATTCTTCACTGTAATAAATAATTGTTACAGTTTCTGCTCAAGGAAATTATTTCAACCATTTTGGGCTCGTCGGACAACAATTTTCTGCTTCCGCTGACGTGGCTAACGTCTAAACTATAATTTCCGTGAGTAACAACACTGGATAAAATATTGGAGCTCTGTTCGGGTTCTAAGGCGCGATAAATTGTTCTATTAAAAACACAAGCGTTTTCAACAGCAGTATAATCTCATAATGTTCTGTTGGTGGACTAATTGGCTGGCTTCGTTATTATCAGAATAATTTGAATATTTCAATTTATAATGCAATGATATTGCAAAGTAATATTTCAGTTTTTTATAGTTCAGTTGGTGGACTAATAGGTTATTGCAACTTTGGAAACTATGATTACAATTCAAATATATCAATATATTATTCAACAGTATAAAATAGTTTTATATCAGGTCTGAGCAACGTTGGTGGTATTATTGGTCATTAGTTAACATATGCTGTAAATTCTACTTATTATACTGATTCCTCATAATTGCTAATAAAGAACTCAAACATTTCCCAGAATAACATATCAGGTTCGAATATTGGCGGATTCATTGGAAACTCAACAAACTATAAAACAACTATAATTGAATGCATAATCCAATAAGTACGCATAACTGCTTAAAATTCTTAAGTTGGTATTGTATTAGGCTTTAATAATGGTTTTAACACATTTTCTTTCTCAAGTTCTTCTTCTATCGTCAACTATATAAATGACGTATTGCAATATGACTGCGCCTCTATTTCAAACGCATTTACATAAATCGGCTGCTGATTGAATGAAAAATTAATAATATTATAATTGATTTCATCATTATATCATTTACGTATTATATATTAATTTCGCTTATCAATGCTTAGTTAAACATTTAATTTCTATATTAGAACAGTTACAGTTAATTGAACAACTGTTTTAGTAAGTATGCGGTCGAAGATTAATTGAGTTGAGAGGTTTATTTTATGTTATTAATTTTGTTGAAACGAAATAATGTTAAGCTTGTCAGTATTTCCACTTCGCAAATAATTAACAAAATTCTCGAAAACGACTTCAACCATTTAATAGGTAAATTACTATTTTTGTGTTCAATATATATTAAAACATATTATTCGTATTTTAAATCACTTTATTCATTTTTTATAAATGTGTGTGTACCCTCTTATGTCATTTTATTCACTAATATGCGTTTTATAACACTCTGGACACAAATGATATCCTTTGCACGAACACACATATCTGCTATTACATTATTTGCAGCCGACACATTACGCACTTACTTTTGTATATACATGATAGTGTTTATATGCTTCTATTACTGGTCCTTTAATTGGGCTTACTACTGGTTGGCTATACTACTGGTTAAAATTAATTATTAATGGTAATGCAAAAAGTAGAAAACTTTAACCATGATATATACAAAATCAAAATTTGTGAAATAACCCTGTTAAATGTAAGAATTTGTAAGTTCTCGTGGTATTCCCAGAGAACAACCTGAAATAGTTCGTTACTACAATAATAATTATAAAGGAGTTGATTATAGACCAACTTACAAAAAATATTAAGTTTCCAGGACGATGTACTCGTTGGACCACAAGGATGTTTATTTATTTTATGTAAGTAATATTAGTTAATGGGTTTTCTTTGATGAAATTATTGCAGCCAGAATATAAAGAAATTAAAATAACGGATTATGTTGAAAGCATAATTGATTAAATGAAAATAAATCTAACAAAATATGAAATTAAAGCTACACCACGAAAAATTGAAGGTTGTAACCAACCAGTAGTAAGCCCAATTAAAGGACCAGTAATAGAAGCATATAAACACTATCATGTATATACAAAAGTAAGTGCGTAATGTGTCGGCTGCAAATAATGTAATAGCAGATATGTGTGTTCGTGCAAAGGATATCATTTGTGTCCAGAGTGTTATAAAACGCATATTAGTGAATAAAATGACATAAGAGGGTACACACACATTTATAAAAAATGAATAAAGTGATTTAAAATACGAATAATATGTTTTAATATATATTGAACACAAAAATAGTAATTTACCTATTAAATGGTTGAAGTCGTTTTCGAGAATTTTGTTAATTATTTGCGAAGTGGAAATACTGACAAGCTTAACATTATTTCGTTTCAACAAAATTAATAACATAAAATAAACCTCTCAACTCAATTAATCTTCGACCGCATACTTACTAAAACAGTTGTTCAATTAAAAGACTTTTACTGTAAAAGTTACGGGCTAAACTGAGACAATTCCTGGATTCGACACTGGTTGTTGATTTATACTTAAACTACACAGTTTAAGCAATAATATGCTACAATATCCAAATGAGTATAATAATAATATGAATAATATATAATATATGTGAATTTTGAGATAGAAACAAATACATTAATTTGATAAAATGCTTTGATGACTCATTCTATTCTGATTTTATTATACACTTTGAAAATGAACTGTAGTTTGTTCTTCGTGTTTGGTAGATTGCAACAGCAGCAATAATCTATAGTTATTGAACGAATCCAACATAAAAATACATTATATTACACCGATCGACTATAATATAAAATTTAATTGATATATTTCCACACCACAATTCAAAATTTATGGATAAATAAATAAACTAATTAGAAATGCTTCAAGAGTAAATCGATGCTGAATCTTTGTATATGGTATAAAAATAGAAAAAATAGCTTGAGCATGTACAAAATGCTCTGAACTAATCATAGTCATAGCTAACATAACTAAATCATAAATCTTAATATGACGAGGTTTAGATTCAAACTCTATAATAACAAATAAGTGCGTAAATTCCAATTATTGTATCGAAAGAACAACAAATTACTGATCTTTAAGCCTAAGTTAGTCATTTTAAGGCTTAGTGTTTTTATCTCTAATCTGAGATTTAGTTACTGTAAGATAAAAATACTCATTTGGAAACAGTTAATCGAGTAAATTTAGACTAATTGGCCAAAAATAACGTAGATTAGGACACATTTGCACGCTTTTAATAACAATTTTAGTAATAAAAGCAGAAATTGATAGAACAAAATTAAATTCAGTAATAAGCGCTGGAGTAAAAGGAAGCTGATATCAACTAACTGGCTTAGAAATGCCATTAATTTATATCTGACAATGAGAAACTAGCATAAAAAGCCATTCTCGAAACATAAAAATGCAATCAAATAGTATTAACCACAAAAGCTACGTTATAGGTGCTTAACGAGCAATTCATAAAGACAAACCAGCTTAAACAGAAAATTAGTTTTCTGTCTTGTTACCTTGACAAGTCTTTGGACACCACAATTTAGATTAAGAATCAGGTGTTTAACAAGTCCAAGGCGAAGTTGATAGCTATTTTGCGTGGTATTTCCTTCATTCAGAAGTTGAAGTAGGTGAAGAACCAGGGAATTGTAAAATTCACGTCTTATGCTGAGCAGAAGAGGCTTGAGTCTGATGTGACTAAAATCAACAATTTGCAGACGATTGATTTGTAGAATGTGTGCACCGCTCCGAATCCGATTCACGCGCTTGGTTTCAGGTACCCGTATGTGCTCAAGCAGCGTCCTTCGTACGCGCGTGACATTTTCTCTTCCATATCCGATTTAATCAAGCAAGAGTAGAAGCAGAACATAAAAATCCTCCCAGAAGTGGTGACCAAGGTCTTTGAGATGTGTAAGACGCACAAGGACATTCAAAATCAGGCGAAGAACCACATAACGAACAACTAAATGATAAAGTCGCAGATGGACCGTTTAACGGCCGAGAACCGCCGTTTATTCTCCGAGATCACAAAACAGCAGGCTTAGATAACTTTGGATAACGAGCAGAATCAAACGCTCTCGAAAACGGTGGAGGACCTTAACAACGAGGTCTCAGACCTTAACAAAAAACTCACCGTTCAGGAGCAGAACCTTAACAGAGAGAACTTAAAACTACAGAAGAGCAATAAACAGCTTAGTACTGATAACTCTCGCCTAAAAGCGGAAGTGGACGCATTATCAGTTAACCTGAACCAGAAAACTAAAGAATACGAACGCACCCAAAGAGATCTGTGCAGGGCAAACGTCAGAGCAAAAACTAAAATGGACGAAATTGAAAACGCTCGGGGAGTGGTAAGCACCATCGCAGGAGAAAATATCCTAGAAGAGAAAAAGAGGCGGCTCAGAGCACTAGAGATGAAAATGAGAGAAATGGCCGTTGAATGAGTACTGTGTTGACATCATTACTATTTAAAGAACTAATGAAGAAACATGTTGATTAAAATTAAGATCAATTTATTTCCACTTCAATCAAAAGAATGCACGTAAATGGAAAACCAAGCATAGACTATAAGATTTATTAGTACAATTAATTGTTAGAAGACGGCTAACTAGGTATTTTGACTGATCAAAGCCTTTAGAGCATGTCATTTATGTCTAAGATGGATATTCGTACATTAAGAATATATTTTTGTTATAATTTGTAGTTAGATCTTGTTAGCGATACTGTTATTAACATAATTATTTTAGAATGCCGTCTATAAGATATAAGCATGCTTAAAGAATGTAAGTAATTATAATAAGTGCATTTACTTTCAAATTTCATATCTAACATTTAATCATATTTAATCTATATCTAACTTATCTAATTTGACAATATTAAAACTTGACGATAATAAAATTGTTGATATATCACCTCTAAAGGCATTATTTAATTTATTGGAACTTAGTCTAAGTATTAATTTGATAATTGATGTTTAACCTTTATAAAATATGATTCAACTCAAATATGTTAGTTTTGTATAAAATTATATATAGAGCTTTAAACCAATTTAAGAACATCCAAATTTTGAAAATTACGTTACAGTGGTGGGCCCTCGAAATGCTTTTTTGAATTAGGAAGAAGAATGAAGTTTATTATTTGAATCTTACTTATATCACTGCCCGGCTCAATAATGAGTGTGTTCTCCCTCCTCATCAATACACTCATTAACTCTATTTACTATTGATTTGTAAAGTGCTTCAATCACATCAAGGCCTGGTTGAGCCTTGGATAGCTGTGCTACAATAATTAACGTATATAACTCTGTATATACTTCAATAATAAGTTTCAACTTTACCTAACGTTGTATAATTTAACAATCAAGAAAATTGATTTCTCATTATGAAATGGAAGTGGAAGATCATAAGTAAAATAACTGTTGTTTTAGAGTAGCATCAATATATTATTTAATGCTGGGCCCGACTAACCCACTTGATTCCATTCTTCAAGAAACAAAAATGCATTCATTATTTGAATATTGAGAATGAAAGCGACTGTAACTACCTGAATTATAATTCTAATTAAGCGAAGTACCAATACTTCATCTTGAGCTCCCGGTTGAGATTGAAAGAAAAAGTCCCCCATTGTTATTCGTGATTAAGAAATACCTAAAATCGTTTAGATTGACCCAGGTGAAGATGAACATGGAGGTCCTCTGTAGGTCCAGTACTTGCGCTACTAGTTATAAATTACATATTGCGTCCGTATACCAATCATTGGATCCTCTTATTCTTTTCTCCAATCAGGCTTAACTACCATATATTTTCGAGATAAAATCTTTCATAAATTAGTTTTGTTGACTAAAACGTAGAAATTACACAGGGACATCTTAAACAAGTGATATAACTAGTTCAGATTGGTACAATATTTTATGAATTCATCCGTTGGACCCAGAAATGAAGAGAATACAAACGCTTCAGAACTGCCTAAGTTTGTTAAGTGAATTAGTTGACCTTCCCTAAACATCTTCTACCGCGTTTATTTTTGTCATTGCCGTCCTTTTATTGCATGTGGTAATTTCTATTTTTCCTTTTTGGAATATTAAATACCGACTTTGAATAGTCGATTATGGTCTAATACGATCGAAATCATATTTTTGGCCCTCTTGTGTTAATGAGTAGTTCATGAATAATCTCCAACTTGAGATTATTTATTGGAATTTGTCATCCGCATTAGAAGTGGCAAAATATTTTAATATATAATTACTCACATAGTAAACAAGAAAAAGCAATTCCACCTCCCATAACTGTAAATTAGGACAAAAAAAGTAAAGTATGAAATAAAAGCGCCATCTCAAGAGAATAACCATGATTTAAAAAGCATAAATCTGTGTCAAATTGATGAGAAGTTTGAAAGTTGTTTGTTATTAAAATTTATCTTAAAAATATTCAAATGCGAAACAGAAAACTTTAATATGCAAAATGTAAAAATATTTATCTGTGTTGATAAAATTATTTAATATATCAGATGAATGAGATACAATTTATATAATGTAATAATTAATGTTTTTAAATGTGATAATATTCAACAATTTAATGATCACTTATTAGCTTCTCTAACGAAGACTCTGGCTTGACCTTTATTGAGATATACGTCCACGCTTCCGTCAGCGTTTGCATTGATGCATTCTCCACTGATAATATCGCATATTCTGGCGTTGTTTTCGAATGGGGTGTTTGGAACCTTGTAGTGCACTTACCCAGCGTTTTGTCCTCCGTTTGTTAAAGCTACCATGACCGTGCTTCCTCTAGCGTATGAGTAGAAGTTGTCAGTTACGTAAAGCTCTCTCTGCCCGAGGCTCTCAATTTTAACTTTGTCCCTCAAATTGTTCATCTTTTTAATGAACTAGAAATGGGCCGAGGTCTCGCTGAAACCAACCCACCACATTGGGTGCCTGTTATCTGGGTCGTTTCCTCCCTTCATGTCCTGTTCTGAACCGTAGTAGAGAACTGGGATTCCGATCCAGGTGTGAATTAAAGCAAGAGCAGTTTCGTACCTCTTCAGGTCATTGTGGAGGGAGAGGAAGCGCTGGTTATCGTGGTTGTCGAAGAAGATGCCCAGGTCCTTTACTTTATCGCCAAAAGTTGACTCGGCCGTGAAGAAGTTGGTGGAAATGGCGTACATCGACTGACCGCTGCCAATCGCGCTGTTGATCGCGTAGTAGAGTGGATAGTGGAAAGCGGTTTGAACTTCCTGATCATTCACGAAGGACTTGAGCAAGTCGAAAGAACCATCAAAAACCTCACCAATGTTGAACCAGGGAGTAACTTTCCTCAATTCCTTCCAAAAGCTGTGGTCAATGTGCTTCACAGTATCTATTCTGAAACCGTCGAAGTTGAACTCCTTCTAATACCACTGAGCCCACTTGAGCAACTCAGACTTAACATAAGAATTGTCTTAATTGAGATCTGGGAGACCGGAAAGTCTGCAATTCATCACTTACTGTTAATTGTTCCAATCAGAAACCTGGCAATTGTTGTGATAATACTCAGCTTTCGGGAAAGTAGTAATACAGGAGAAATCATTAGCTCCACCATAACAGTTGCCAACATGGTTGTACACTACATCAGCAAGTACCAAAATATCGCGCTTGTGAGCCTCGTTGATCATATCTTTAAGATCCTAAGCGGAACCAAAGTGTGGATTGGTTCCGTAGAAGTTGGAAAACCAATAGCCATGATACGCCTTGTTCGAATTCTAAGCTTATTCTACTGTTGGAGAAATCCAAATAGCATTATAACCTAGATTCTTTATGTAATCTAATTTATTGACGAGACCCTTATAATCTCCACCACAATATTAGTGTAGGTCATTACAGTTATTCTAGTTACTGCCAGCAAATCTATCAGTAAGCAACTAATAAATTCTGCGCTTACGAAATTCCTAAGGTTCAGGAAACGCGAATGTTGTTAACAATCCAATCATTATAAGAGGTGGAAAGCGGGACACTCATTACGTTTAAAAGCACAATACTATGCAAAAACAGCTTCTTACTTAATAGTATCTTAATTTGATTGAAATTAGATTTTAAAACAATGAAACTATAAAATATCTTCACCTTTATAGATTATTAATTAAAATAATTATTCAATCAATCGAATTGTACTTTCTGATTGTACATTTGAGACATGTAAAGAATACTATATATCATTATATATCTCACTCACATAACTTTCGTTTATACTAGTTCGGTCTTCTGTACAGGAACTGTAAGTTCATGCGAATGATCATTAGTTTTAGATACACCTATGTACGTTAGGCGCACCTCCGCAGTCAAGGCAACCAACGACTCGGGTACGAGCATCTAGGGGCGTAACGCTGCTGCCGATCCCTGACGGCAGCTCAGCACTTTGAATCGGAGGATTATACCATCCAACCAACCGATTTAGCCGAGCCCCATCTCAGAAAGTTGGATGCAGGGAGGAACGAGAAGCGCAACCGTATGAACCCATCATCGATCACGCTAATCTACTAGTAGTATTCCTTGATGGCATACTCAAATTGGAATATACCCCAAATTTTTATTAGTTTTCATCTTCAAATTGTTATAAAACTTTCATAGGCTTTATCAAACAACCTAAATTCGTTGGAGCCAATTGTTTAAGAATTATCTATAATTACGCAAATACTACATGTAGTACACTAATGAGATACTATATTTATAATAGAAGGTTAGATTAGTTTGTGATAGCGCTTCAGTGTTCTAAGTTTGACATAAGTTAGTGGATGTTTTCATGATTTATGAATGCGTCATTTTATTAATACAACAAGTGTATTCAAAGTTAAATGAGTAATATTATTTGTAATAGAAGGATTCCAATGTTTTTATTTTTTGTTAATTTTCAAAATGTTTTAAAAATCCCAGAAATAATAAAATATCGTTGAGCTGTCATGAATCAGTGTAATAATACTATTTAATAAATTTACAAAGATCGTGTGTGATCGTGTTTTCAATAATGTGTGTTTTCAGAACATCAGATTTTTATGGCGTAATCTTTAAATGTAGCAGTCCACTCCAAAATATATGAGTATTTGTGGCGTAAATCAGTTATTACTTGGCAATATATGCGTATGCACATCGGGCTTCAAGTTTAATGCAAATAATGAGTGTGAATAGTCGTGTGATCCGGCCAATTACAACTATACTGACTGCAACTATTTACAGATTAAGATACCAATTGTAGCTGTGTACTCCTTCACTGCTGCACTTGTATTTTTGGCTGTATGTCTATATCTCTGTTTTTGTCTTAAGTAAAGAAAAACTTAAGTTACTCAGAAATAGGTTATTATCATTCCGCTAAATTGTGAGAATTAAACGCCAATTAACACATAAATCATTTGAAATAGCTGTTCAAGCCATATTATAAAATTATTCTCTGTCATATGCTATGATATTGATCAGTTACAATATGAAAGTTGAAACTAACTACTTCGAGTATATAAATTCTCATTTTTACAGATTAATAAAGATGAGATTCAGCAATAAATGGATTAATAAAGTGATTATTTGTATTTTCTGTTTTGTAATTACCAAGAAAAAACCATTGAATTGCGAAAACATCAAAATAATAATGATTTGACTGTTAGTGTGTGCCATTTAACATGTATATATTCTCTGTGTTATTTTTCTATTATATATTCTATAATATTTCAATTGTTGATTATTAGCTCTTTATATAAGCTAAAACTGAGTGAGTATTAATCTCAATACAAGATTATTAAAGGGTTACATCAATCTTCCACTTCTAACATCATGAGAGAAGTCATCAGTGTTCACGTAGGCCAGGCGGGTATCAACCTCGGCGATTCTATCTGGGAGCTGTTTTGCATAGAGCACGATATAAATCCGGATGGACGTGCTACTTCAGATGTATCAGATGGCGCCAACTCTTTCTTTTCGCAGTCTCCAAGCAATCAATACATTCCAAGGACCTTGTTCGTCGATTTGGACCCTTCAACCAGGCTAACTTTATCAAACCTGAATTCAACTTAAATAATTTAAAGCGAATAAAACGCGTCCAATATTTTCGCTAGAGGAATCAAACTCGGTTCAAACTTGATTGAAGAAGTCCTTGATAATGTGAGGAAACAGGCAGAGAACTGCTCGGATCTGCAGGGGTTCATGTTCTACCGGTCGGTTTGTGGAGGAACTGGATCTGGGCTGGGTTCACTGATTTTGGAACAGCTCACAGAATATTCTAAGAAAGTTAAAATCGACGTAGATATATTTCCGTCCAAACATCAAACGAGCACGGTGGAAGCTTACAATACCGTTCTTTCGTATAAGTACATGCGAGAGCACTCGGACTGCGTGGTGGCGTTTGATAACGAGGCAATCGCCGATATTTGCTACCGAAACCTTGGAATAAAAGCCAGGCACTAAAATATAAACAGAATGATAGCGCACGCTGTTTCGTCTCTAACCGCCTCAATCCGCTTTGGTGGAAGCTTAATTGAGGACTTGTAGGCCATAAACGATAATTTAGTGCCATATAACAATACTAAAACATTGATTGGGTCATATTCGCCCTTTATCAAACAAAGATAGATGGAGTAATTCAAATCTGTCACTTCTGTCTCAGATTTTGCTTTAGAATCAGCTAACGTGATGATATCATGCAATACAGTGTATGCGAAGTATATGGCATTATCCCTTTTATTCGGCGGGGATGTAGTTCCAAAAGACATAGGTGCTGCGTGCTACCATTGGAAAACATACCGCACTATTGATTTCGTTGATTGGTGTCCTACAGGATTTAAAATTGGAGTGAACACCTAAAAACCTAAGTATTTCCCGAATAGTGATATCGCAACAGTTTCACGCACCTGCTTCATGCTCGCTAACAACACGGCGATGTCTCAAGTTTGGAACCGAATTGGAACGTAATTCGATTTGGGGTTTCGAGAAAGAGCATTTGTGCACTCGTTCGTCCAAAATGGAATGGAAGAGGGAGAATTCAATTCTGCGCGAGAGGATCTAGATGTACTTGAAGCGGATTACGATGAAATAATGGAAGAATGCTATAACGATGGTGAAGACAATGAATGATATTTTTATCCAATTTGTAAATACTAAAATCTAAATAAACATTCTGAAATATATTTAATTAATTTATTAATTTTAATTATTCAAATAGATATCACCACTTCAGCAATGAAAACAAGTGTAAAGCCGCTACCTCTATTAAGGAAAATTAGCTATCAGACTATTCCTTAGCGTAAGCTGTCAATCATATAAAGCAGCTCGCAACCTAAGTTGAGAACTTGTTTATCTATAAACCATGAAATCAATATAATAAAGCCAATCCTTTAGAAAATTGACGAGAGCTCAGAAGAAGTGCATCCGCCTCAAGTTTGGAATGAATTATTATCTGAGAGCTCCGAGTTCAACGTGGAGAACATAAATTTGGCCTCGATAATTGCTTAGTTTGACAGTTTGGAGAATGGTTTTCTACCACTAACAAATATGATCAGGCAGGATATGAACGGCCTCGAAGTTAAGAACCAGAGACTGGACGAACTTTTGTATTTGTCCAGTTCGCATGAAGCTTCCTTAGACATCATGATAGCAAACCAAGCCCAGAATTTTCTGAATATTTTAGAGTGAACTATTTTAACGTGAATTATTTAGAATAAAAACTTAGAAAAGTATATTTAAAATCTTTTGATGTCCTTGAACACAACCGAATCGATAAAATTATTGAAAGAAAGTTGCTGGATACGGTTAACAAATATGAATATTTAATATAATATTTAATATAATATTTATATATTTTATACGAACACCAATTATAAACCTTTATCTCTCCTTAGAAAAATAACAACTTAGGACACCATTATAAAATATAAAGCAGCACCCTTACCAAATAACTCTCCATTAAACTGCCAAAAACCTATTGAGGACATGTTTAATAGTTTCTCACGAGATCAACATAGTAAAACCTATTGTTAAAAATAGTTGTTTTGATAAAGTTTAAAAAGCTCAGAATTGGAACTAATTCCTCTCTGAAAG
>CAXDID010001130.1:0-58569 GCA_963988835.1 Hexamita inflata
TTTATACTTGCATGGTCTACGTTTCAAGCGCATGTCTTCGCGGGCAACATACTCAATGTTGGAGAACCGGCCTCATACCCAGTCGTCGATGGAAATATCCATCTAATTCTGTAGCTTCTTGGCCTTCTTCTTTTTGCTTTGACTTTACTTATTTTCCTACTGGGCAGGTAGGGATGCCTGTTTCAGAACATCTTCAATGTTCTAGACTTCTTACAGGCTTTTAATTTTCTATAGGAGTATCTCGCATTGGGGTCGGTTGATGAGTTTACGTTTAAAGAACGCCTTTAAGATCAATATTAAGTTGGATTGAATCTTACTAATTGGCGACTTTGGGTGGTCTTCAACGTAAATGTCAATAACTTCTACCAAATCGCAGCATACCTACTCCTAATATTCTTTCGGATCAACATCTTCCCAATGGCGTCTTAACTCGCTTGCTTGTGCTTCGACTTCAATAGTTATGTTGCACTCGCTGGCTTAGGTTCCGCTGGATACTGTACTCGATTAACTCGACGTTTCGCTTGTGTGCTTTGATTTTACAAGTGGAATTTGCGACTGAGTTTTCTTTGTTTCTTGTGGTAAAGGCGCTTGTGGGGCTTCCTTTGGTTTCTGAACTGGGGTTTTGGTTTAAGAAACTTGCTTCGGTGCAGTTTGTTTGGGGTTTTGTTGATTCTAAGATTTTCTTGCGACTTCGCTCTTGTTGGTACTTTGGCTCTTTGATTAACCAGAAAGACTAGTGTTGCTGCAGTTGAAATTGTTTACAACAACTTGTTTTTAAATATTGATAGCTTCTTGGTTCGTCTAGGTGTTATCAGTATTATGGGTGACCTAAGGTATCCTAAGGTGGTTGAGTTTATGTGTTCATCTAGGCTTGGATCTCTTGGCTGTGTTGCACTTGAGATTTCTACCTAGGTTTCTTCTTAGGTCTTATGCTAGAATTCTGAGTTCCAGCATTTGAGTTTGTTGTCTCATTGACTGGAATACTACTAAATTCCTCTGTTTGATCAATTTCTTGTATGTTTAGTTCTGTTGGTTGATCTTGTGCTTTTCTAGTCTTTTTCCTGAAAACATAGTCTGTTTGTTCTCTGTAGTTGGACATTAGGATTCCAACTTACTGATATAACCATGGCTCTTCGATACCTACTTGTCGAAGTGCGGCTAATGATTCTGGATGGACCGTCGTATCTTTTCCGATAATAATTGGGGTGCAAGTTATAGGCTAACCATTGACAGTTTCCGTTTGATAATGCTTTTGTTTCACAGCGAAGTATCTCTCGGTGTCCCATGATATGCCTATATCAAAGAACTGCTGCTTGCCATCTTTTATGAAAGATATGTCGGCTTTGTGTTTTTGGTCAGTTCTGTTGTTATTATTCTTGCTAACTTCTTTGACTTCTCTAACTTTGTTGGCGTCAATCATTTTATCGGCCAGCTATCTAACAAAGTAATCATGTGTTAAGATGTGATTTCTTTGCAGCTTTTTACAATTAAGCTCGTGGTAGATGTCATTCTTGCAGTTGCAAAGATCACATTTTGTATCTAAGCTTACGTATTTTTGCTTTTTGTTGAATCTCATGTCAACTAAATATTAGAACCCTTTGTTTGTGATTTAGTAGTAGTTATCCAGGCAGTGTCCCAATTTTACTTCTGACTTCACGTTAGTGGGGTATTATTTAGAATTGATGAATTCGTGTCTGTTTTTGGAGAAGAAGTCTCTCGTTTCCTTATTTACTTTAGTCGGGTCTTGGAACGCCATGTCCCTATTTTGAATCATTAGATCGAAATATGCTCCAGGGGTTATTAAGTCTAAGCCCCCGTCGTCCTTGCTGAGTAACATGACATCGAGTAGATCTTTGGCTGGAAGATCTGATTCGAGGATTTCTTCCATAGCTTCTGCTAGCATGATGTCGATGTAATCGTATTTATCTTTCGCATCAGCCAGTTGGGTTTCAGTTATGGAAGCTTCGAGGAAGGGACCGTAATTTGCTGAGGGGATAATGCATTGTTTGAAAATGAGATATTAGTAGAATTTGGGAATATCGTATTTTTATAATGCCTTAATCCTGGTTTGGAGTTATTTCTGTATTTGAACTGCTATCGGTTCAGAGTTGATTCCGATATTTTGTCCAAGGAATTCAATAACCCCTGTTGTGTTTCCTGAGCTAGGGTCGGTTCCTTCGCATTTGTCTTTGTTAATCACTAATCCGATTTTTTGGAACATATTTGCGAGTAACTCAACAGTTTGATGATATTCTCCTCTTTTGTGAAGAACAGTCAAATCATCAGCGTACATTACGGCTCTGTATCCTTTTTCGTCGAGTTCGAATAGTATTGGGTCTACGCATGCCAGAAATAGTTTTTAACTTATGACATCTCCAGTAGATACCCCTTACCTTACTCGCGGAATATCGTCAGCCCACCGTGACTAGAGGTGGTTGAAGATATATCGCCTGTCCTGTAAGCTTATTGCTGAGTTCTCTAGTGCTTACCTAATTTAATCATGGGGGAGTTCGTTGAACGCGTTTTAAATATCTACTTTGACTACGTCCCAGATAGTGTCGTCTTAAACTGAATTCTGAGTGTCAGTTTAAGTGTCATCATTTTATGGTGCAAAGTGATTTTGATTGTTGTTCAGCATATGAGCAACTTGGAGTTTTGCACTTAGTAGTCCTGATTTTCTCCCGACATATTACCTGTGGTGATGAGTAATTTTGGTATTTAGCTGTCGTTCAAACAGTTTATGAAATACTTGTAAGACTGTTTCGCCTAGACAGATACTTCTATACCGTTTTTCCGTTCCCTTAGATTTTTTAGGAATGTAAGCAATTCTTCGAATTTGAAAATGTTATGCCTTGTACAAGGTTATTCTCTCTTTTTTAACTCGTTGAATGCGTCTGTTAGCCATTAGACAAATGTTTCTGTTAGTGTTCTTGTGGCATACAGGATGTGCAATGGGCCGAAGTCGGATGGTCCGGCCGCCTTAAACCATTACAGAGATTAGATTTGGTCTTTTACCTGTTTGATTTATAAGTCCTCCGTAGCTGGTTTAAGCACTTTATCTTCGCTTGTAGTGAGTTAAATTTCTGCGATAGGTTTGCTTTGAGGGAAGTGAATGTTATTCTGTTTGGTTCTTTCTTCCTCTGAGATCGGTTCATATCTTTCGCCTGTAGCGTCTCTGTTGATTTAGTCGCTTGCTCTACCAACAGCTCTAAAGGTTTCGATATGTCTCACAACCATTCGTTCAGTGTACTGCTTCTATTTAGCAGGAGAGTACTCGTAAGTGTCGACCTTTGGGGTGTGCTTTTTTACAAACTGCCCCAAATACTGATTTAAGAAGTTTAGTGCATTATTTTTATTCTCCTTATACTCACTTAACTTTCGTTTATACTAGTTCGGTCTTCTGTACAGGAACTGTAAGTTCACGCGAATGATCATTAGTTTTAGAATAGCCGGACCGGGTATTGAATTATGAACTATTTTAGATAATTTTATAATATGTGTTTGCTTGTTGTATATCAGTGTTTTTATTGTCATTATAATTTTCCACTTCAGGGTTCTTACTCCTTTTACTATATTTGTACGTTTTAATAAATATAATGAAGAAAATATGTTAAGTTAAAATTAAGACGCGTATACTAAAATGAATTAATTATTTTTATGGAAATATAATATTAAAATTATTAATACATGTGAAAAAGGAAAATATAAAATCATTCTTCTGAAGGAAAGAAGTATCATATCACTGAATAATATATCACCGTTATTCAACTTATGCTACTGATATTATATTGCTGCTTGCAATGTTTTAAATATTAACTTATCTCTTGGAATATTAAATATATAGTAGTCCAACAGTTTCTTGACTAGAAGGAATTCGAACCAAATATATGATGATTCAATGCTCTCAGCTTATAACAACTTCAATTAAGAGGGCTCGATCTCCCAAATATCTGTGTTCTTAATTTTGTTTTTTATTCTTACCGAACAAAAAATCGCGGAGGAAATATTTAATACATCGCTGACTATAATACACTCAGACTCAAAAAAGCGAAAAGCTGTACTTAATGGATGTAGCTTATTTTCGTCTCTTTAAAGTTATGAAAATGCTTCAATTTAATCCAATATTTTGATATTGTTCAATGGTTATTGTATTGAAAGCTATGAGAGTGATGTTGGAGTTTAAATGATGAATCATTTAACTAGTTTCCATTTTAATCATTATAGAGTTCTGTTTATTGCAAAAATCGATTATATAGTGAAGTGAATTGGTAGATTTAAGCGCATTTTTTAAAATACGCCAGTTTCTTTCATTCCATGATGTGGGTAACTTCTTTTGAATCATGCTATATTCTCATACTACATTACCTCGAATGCAGACCCCCACCCCTATTCACTTACAGACCCTCTGTTGATTTCCCAAAAAATATCAAAGGGTCTATAAGTGAGAGCAAATCTGGCTGTTTATGGCTCATATTTCATATCAGATTTGAATTTCCATTTCAGTTACAGACCCCTTTTCTTAAAATATTCTTCAAAAATCAACAAATTTTTGAATTTAATGTACATAATGACTTAAATAGTACGATGTATTAAAGATTGTTTAGTTTTTCTCGTTTATATTAGTCTTAAAACACGTTAGAATCAATATTATTTAATCAATTAATTATCAAATCATTTCAGTTACAGACCCCAAATAAAGTTCACTTATAGACCCTATTATTCATAAATATTGATGGGGTCTGTAACTGAGCGCTTTTGGGGTCTGTAAGTGAATAGGGGTGGGGGTCTGCATTCGAGGTAATGTAGTATTGGAGTTCATTTAACCGCTTGTTTCCCATTTGAAATTTCAAATTATTTATATACAATCGCTATTTATTTCACTCTAATAGTAACTTATTTTATTATCCACTCCAGAATTAGAATTTAACTATTGATTACACAGAATTAATTAATAAATATTCAAACATCAACGCCTCAAATTTAATTTTATTTGACCAAGTATGACCGTTGCTTGCAATATATTCACTTTAAGTAAATACATGGGTATACATCATATGTTCACATACGACATAGATTAATATCTTAGTGATAAAAAAGTAATTTTTAGAAGAAAGCTACAACAGTTTAAGTATATTTTAAGAGTCACTATGATACAGTTTCTCACTTGATAATTACAGTTACTTCAAATTACAAAAAATAACTTTGAACCTGCTGAAGCTAATTACAAAATAATTTCAATATTAACTTGTCAGGTTCTGATCTTGTATTTAAATGATTATTTATATCCACTTCAGGGTTATGGTATTAAAAATTGATATAAAATAAATGACAAGATTAATATGGTTATATTCAATTAAACCTGAGAAATAGCTTATTTCCCTTATGACGAATTCCAATAATTGATTTGCTAACTAAAGTTAGAAAGTGGCCATAGTTTTAGTACAATATGGATAAATTATATCATTTTGTATAATAATACTATTATTTATATTATGATATATACTAATAGTGAAATAAATTCGAAAACCGTCCAGGAAATGTTTATTAATTTCGTAACTTTCAGTGAAAATTTGTAGTTTAACAAAGAAAAATATATAAAAGCTCAGGTCTAGAAACATACACAGATTATTTTCAAGTTGAAATAATTAAAGCTATATCGCGCCAGATTGTTAAACTGAATTAATAGTGAATTTCAAGAAATATAGTGAAAAATATCGATGAATGAAGTGAAACAATTAAACATTAAAAAATGAATAAAATATAACTATGTTATATACTGTTGATATACATTAATATTTTTTAATATTAGCCTCCCACCTCAATTATATCAGAGAATTTCAAACCCGGTCCGGCTATGTTTTAGACACACCTATGTACGTTAGGCGCACCTCCGCAGCCAAGGCAACCAACGACTCGGGTACAAGCATCCAGGGGCGTAACGCGGCTGCTTCATGCAAGCCGATCTATACGGGAATCCACCTGCGTCGTACCATCTGCGTTTCTAAGGAATCAATGGAGCGGTTGCCGCTTTCCGATCCTGAAGGCTCGTTGATGGCATGCCCTTAGCCATACCGATCCTTGATGATGCCAGCTCAGCACTTTGAATCGGGGGATTTTACCTTCCGCAACCGATTTGGCCGAGCCGCATCTCAGGAAGTGGAATGCGGCGAGGAACGAGAAGCGCAACCGAATGAATCCATCATCGATCACACTAAACAAAGCTGGTATTTCAGCAATGCCTCTTCAGCTCTAACGTCGAGCGCCGAGCCTAATCGTTCCAGAGGAGTGGATTGGTATTTTTATTCTCCTTATATAGTTTACAGAAGTATTTTCCTTTTCTTTCTATCCAATACTTTTCGTCGTTACACTTTTTAGTGAGTTCTACTCGTCTTAAGGTATTTTTTTCAAAATCGTCTAATAATTTCTATAACATATTTCCTCCCGGATTTTCATCGTTCTGGTCCTGCCTCTTGCCAGCTGTTATGAATCTTATAGTAGACTGCTTGTTTTGTTTGCTCTACTATCCTTGTTACTAACTATTCGGTTATTAATTAGTATTTTGGTTCGTTGGTTGGTTGCTTTGGTTGTCTTGAGCTGTTGATAGATACAGTTTGTGAGTGTTAATAGATACAGTTTGTGAGATGCGAGGAGTGCGTCGCTTCATTAGACGTGAAATGGCCGCACTAGTCACATATGTAGCACTATTTGAGTTTTTCTTACAACTCATTAATGTGCGTTGTGATTTAACCATAGTAATGATTCATAAATTGATGAATCGGGTGAGATTTGTACTGTTATAGAAAATGATAGTGGAGATCTTATAATGTAGCAAATTGGTATTAACATAGGTAACATGTGAATACTCGGTATTTAGTTATTTTTCTACTCGCATCGAGCTATTTTAAGTGGTTTAGTTACATCTCTAGACTAAAGTATTATTTTTAAGCCTGAGATGCGTTTTCAAACACTTTTGGTTAAGCTTGAAGCTATTTGTAGTCGACTAAATTATCCTAGGCGGTCTTATTGGCGTTTGCCGTAGTTACTTCTGCTTTTGAAGCTTTTACCGGTGCTGGTTTTGCTTCTTGAGTAGATATAACCTAAGATGCTGGTTGTTTGGATAGGTGAGCTTTTGCCTGAGTAATTAATATTTCAGGCTAACTTTTTGATTCAATATATATATATATATATATATATTATGCTCCTCGAGTTATGTTTGGTTGATCATAATATGTTGAATTGGACTATATTGTTAAACCGGATGTGACTCTTCATACTCAAGTTGGCTGGCGTATTCAAGTTGATCGCGACATTCTAGTTAATCAGCGTATTCAACTGTCCCAGGGTACTCAAACCGGATGTTATTATTTTCACATTATTGTACTAAATAATCACATTATTATACTTAGTACTATTCTACCTTTGCAAAGTTATTTTACTCAAAGTAGTTGTTCTTTTAGTTACTTTTAACGTATATATAAAATGACTCACTTAACTGTAACCTTATCATCAGTACTAAGGCTCAATTCAATCATTCCATCTTCATCTCATTAATCATGACAATCCACAAATCCAAACTCAGTTACACAATAACGCTACCTCAAAACTAATCTCAACATCATACCTCATCTTCTAGGATTGTTTGCTTTTAACGTATATATATAGTAAAACAAAGGCTCTCGCAATATTTTATATATATATATATATATATATATATATATATATATATATATATATATATATATATTGTAAATTTAATGGAATCAATAAAAATACAATATAAATAGTGTGACAAAGTATTCAATTTTCTTCAGAAAAATAACAATACTTACTATTTTAATATTTTTTCAGTCAATTTATGAATACTTTAATGGATAAAGATGAAGCTAATAACTTTCAAAGTTTGTTGTAGTTAGTGCGATATTTAGAGTGACAATCCCTGAATGTGAGATATGATTGAGATTAGTTTGTAGTAGTGGTTTGCGCTAGTTAGTTTTTGTAAACTAAATATTTTGTAATTTTCATGATTTCTAAAGCGAAAATGAAAAGATTAAAGGAGTCTTAATATTGTTGATACGGTTACAGTTAAATGAGTTATTATATTTCTCGGTAACAATTAATTGAGAATATTGAGCTTAGTTATACATTGTATTTTTTCACTCATGTTCCAAATCTTCAATTGTTGACTGTTACTCTGAAGTGGAGAGTCCACCTTATCCAGCGTTACTTTGAGCCGTTTGTAGCGCTCTTCTTTCGGCAACATGACTCTCTATAACTACATGATACTGCCTTGTTAGTGTTCAGACTGGTGTAATGCATTGTTTTCTATTAATATTCTACGAACGATTAGGCTTGGCGTTTCGACGTTAGAGCTGAAGAGGCATTGCTGAAATACCAGCTTTGTTTAGTGTGATCGATGATGGATTCATTCGGTTGCGCTTCTCGTTCCTCGCCGCATTCCACTTCCTGAGATGCGGCTCGGCCAAATCGGTTGCGGAAGGTAAAATCCCCCGATTCAAAGTGCTGAGCTGGCATCATCAAGGATCGGTATGGCTAAGGGCATGCCATCAACGAGCCTTCAGGATCGGAAAGCGGCAACCGCTCCATTGATTCCTTAGAAACGCAGATGGTACGACGCAGGTGGATTCCCGTATAGATCGGCTTGCATGAAGCAGCCGCGTTACGCCCCTGGATGCTTGTACCCGAGTCGTTGGTTGCCTTGGCTGCGGAGGTGCGCCTAACGTACATAGGTGTGTCTAAAACTAATGATCATTCGCGTGAACTTACAGTTCCTGTACAGAAGACCGAACTAGTATAAACAAAAGTTAAGTGAGTGGGATATATATATTCTATTAAATAATTATTTATTATTATTATTTCGAGTCTTGAAGTAACTTAAGAATAATTATTTAATACCATCCTTATGAATCTGTTATAATGATAATTTATAATAATAACAAGAATAATACTATTAAAATTATAAAAAATATTATTCAGTCAATTATCAGCATCCAGTTTCAGACAAAAAAACGACATTTTCACAGTTCGTAATTTAAGCTCCGTTGATAGTATTTGAGCCTTCAGTATTAGTTTAACTAAACGTAAAAATTGTTGAACCTGCGGAACCAACTGCAAAAATAATTCCTGAATAAATTTAAGTGCCTTTTATTACTATTTAAATTTATTTTATCTATGTTCTAACGACATTAATGTCTAAACAAGTATTAAATGATATCATGCTAGCTACAAATACCGAACCAGTGTATGACTAAGCCTTCAAAATTATATTTGTGATTTAAACATCTGATATTAGTAATATAGTGTTATATATCCATGCTACTAAACCTCCAGAGCTTGCACTAGAAGTAACCAACCCATATGACTAAATATCAGAAGATTTAACAGCTGTTTGTTAAATTATTGTATTAAAATTATGTGCATCACCAATCAGCCCACCAGAAATCGACCAACCAAAAGTATTGTTGGAAAACATTGTTATATTGTTTATTATACACTACTATACAAATATATTACTCAAAGTTTCCGCTATCATTCCTCCTTGTATTGAATAAGTTAAATTGCTTGAATTAAGATAAGATGATGAAAAACTACTTGATATTATAGATCCTTATGATGTTCTAGTTGTAAATAACCCCAGATTAAAGTTACCAGTGAGATATGAATTTTTTACTGTAATATTTTGAGCTGACCATGAATTTGAAACAATACAACCTGATACAACGCCAACACTTTATCCTTGGTTCTGTTTAATTGTCATCTGTGAGTCGATGTTTATCATATTTGAAGTGATACCACTAATAATACCAATCATTCCCACCATATTAACAAGACTTTATATTAATTAGTAATGATACTATGAGGAAATCATAGAAATTAATAGAATTCCATAAACTTGACCAATCATTCCAAAATTACGTATTTCAGAATTTTATATTAAGCTTTAGTACTATAAACATACAGTATATATACTACTATTACCAGCATTTATAGTCCCTAAAAGTTACCCAGATGAGTTTACAAACTACGTTGAAATTAATTCATATAATATTAATTAAATATCGCTTATTTACAATTTTGTTGAATTTTAACATGCAATAAGACCGCCAAATTACATATAATTGGTTGATGTTGTTGAAATTGTTGTTAACTAATTATTAATACTGAAATTTCCAACTTGTATATTAACGTGGCTTATTTTAATATTGCTATTGTTAACACGCGCAATCAAATACGAAGAAAGATTTCCAATTGTGAACTGCATTGGAGCTATTTAAACATAGTTTAAGAAGATATTGCTATCTTGCACCATCTAACTTCCTAATGACACTATGTTAGTGCTAAAATAGTATCCCAAAATTTAGTATCCAGTAACGTACAAATTTCCATTTAGAGTGTCAATCAAATATAGGGATCCTGTTGAAACGGAGCTCATTGTAATATTTAGCAATAAATTTGTTATATTAACAAACGAAGCCAACGGTTGCAATAAGTTTAAAGTAGCTCCAGTGTTCACAGTGATCGAAGTTTCAGTACTTGAAACCACACTCATCTAATTTATAATGATGGAAGTGCTTTGAGAAACTAAAGAACATGATGAGAATGTAAGATTATTAAGCTGTACTTTGATGTTTAAAAATGTTGTTTGTGTTTAAAACAGAGTAAAGCTTGCTCCAAAAGACTATACATCAATGAACACGTTTTATATGTTTAAAGAAGAACTAAATGCATAATTGGACGAAAAATTAGCACTATTTATTGTTGAAGTAACATCAGTTGTATCATATATCTTGAAAGTGTAGAACTGCTGTTAACACTGGAACCAAAGCTCTTGTTCCTATGTATTTAAAAGTGTATTTGTAATTTATGCAAGAGATTCGGTTAATGATTTAATTTGTTGATCTTTAATATTTAAATTAGCGGCCAAAGCAGCATAAATCAAGGCAGAATTTGAGGACAAAGTTTCATTTAAATACGAAATATTATTGTAAATTCGTTGGTCTAAAGAGCTGAAATCGCTTAGTAATTAGGAATTAATTACCGATATATTATTATAAATACTTTAATCTAAAACTTGAATGTCTTGTGTCAGAGAGGTCACATTACCTAAAATATAATTTTCTGATAAATCATTCAATTTATGAAGATTAAGTTTTGTTTGATTTATATCATTTTCTAAATTAATTCTTACTTGATCGACAGATGAATAGAGTTCATCGACTTTTAATGATAATGAATCAAATGACGCATTTATATATTTAATAGAACTTGTTAAAGTACTAAACGTTTATGCTATATTAATGCATTACGAACCATTGATAACGTAATATTCTTTGCAAACGCACTACGAACCATTGAAAACAAACGGATCAATGCATAAATAAGTGTTGTTACTAAATATACCATTTAGTAGTAAATCCGTACAAATACCATACACATAAAAGTTATTCAAAACACAGATATTTTAACAGTCTAAATTTAGATTAGAAGACAATTATAACAGATCATACTATTATTATAAATTTGAACACACATTCACATTATTAATTATTATACTTACAGTTATGGTTGTAAATAATACCAGTAATTATCTATTTTCGCTATTATTCTGGTGTCCAAGCATTTACACATTAATTAATTCAAAAGCTGTTAACTATTGTGTAACATTTACAATTAATCCAGAAGAATAATAACTCATAAATCTATGTTATAATGATGTATTTTAAATGCTTATTGTAGATACTGAGTTAAATAGAAGCCCCGATAACATTTATCCTGATGCAATAAATGCTAAAATCGAATTATCAACATTAATATTACATTGTAGACAAATTAGCGCACTATTATAAGTACTAAAAGTTAGAGTGATGTTTATTGTGCACTCTTTAAGTTGCTATAATTCTGTATTGAATCCAAATATTGCGAAGTTGTTATCATTTGAAATTTAACTGATTATTTCTGACGATTGTATTAATTCAGTGTTTAAGAAAATATGTTATATTTTATTGGAAGTTTATAATGCAATATTATTTAGTATAACTTAATTTAATTATTTGGTTCTTTAACAATACTAATATTAGTAATTATTTAATAGTATATTAGAATTACATTTAGTTGATTGAAAATTATCAACCATTCTACATAAAACAATTATAGAAGATATTGATGAATACATAAATTATGATTGTGGTTCAGACAGACACATCTTTCAAAACGTGGTTCAACATGTTAACTAAAAATCTCTTTATAACCCTTATTTTTCTAATGTAGAATATGTTTAAATATATCAAAAATATCTATGATATTTTATTTTCACAAGTCTAATGTAAATGTAGAGTAGAATTAGATAACAAATCATTTCATTAACATAGTTATTAGCTCAAATGCTGAGGAACAACCAAAATAGTGCATATTTTCTGGTAAATTGATGCATGCACTAAAAATATTGATCAAATCAAGTTATTCTGCGTATTTTTGAAGGGTTCTTTAGCTTAGTTGTGTTTGTAACTAAACTGCTGTTAATTTTTGATGGCTATCAATTTTTACTTGCTGCAGTTATTTCCCTGCTATTTATTTGCAGCTTAAATATGGTTTCATTTCTGCGTGAGTCATTGTTTACTACAATGCAAGCTGCTTGACCTCGTGCTTTTATTTTTGGTAGTAGTCTATTAGTTATTAGCACACATCCGCGTTTGTTATGCGTAGTACGGATTCTAGCTTGTTAACCAGCTGTAACGAGTTGAATTTGGTGGTGATCTCTTCCTTTTGCAGTACTGTAAGCACCACATCAATATCCCATTTTAGCGACTATATCAGTAACGGATCTGTTGCTTTAACGTCCTAGCATTTAACTTTCAACTCTTTCAGGTCTAAACAAGGGGCTTTCTCCCTCTTGAGCTAGTATGGAACGTACACATTTTGGAGTAATTCCGTTTCAAATATTTTCTTCTTTCCCGTTTTACAGGTTAAAATCGCTTGGTTCTCGTTAATAATTTATGAAACGGAGTTCAAATCGCCATAGTCCTAAAAAGAGTAGGGTAACTGGTTACTAATTTGCAAATTATCAAATTCAGCGAGTGATTTATTCAGTAACCACTGAGGAAGGCCCATGAAAAGCTGAGGCGAATTTTAATTGCCGTACACGTTATCTGCTATCGAATCGTCAAGCTAAATGCACTATATTATTTCAGAAGCTACTGTTAAAGCGTGAAGCTGATTCTATTACAATAATTGCAAATAACTTGACTCTTATGAAATAAACTACTAGGCGATGTACTTGATCTTGCACAGAGCATTGCTAATCCTAAATATTACGTCCACACCAGAAGATGCATCTGTTAACTGTTGCACACACTCCTTTTCCTTGTTTTGCACCCCGTTTAAAATTCTGATTATTTACTTCAACGACTTATCAAAAATTCTGTAATATTGCAATTACTCCCAACTTGTGGTAACTGAGTGCACATCAACCTAGTTTTTAAGACGCAAACATTTCAAAAATAGTTAATCAGATTCCAAAAAGTTTCCAAGTATTTGCTACTGCAAATATAACGTAAATGAATACATTTTAGCCAATGGATGGTCCTTTGAATAATCAGTGTATACCGGATATGGCACTAATTTAACAATAGACTGTTTAGTAGATTAATCTAACTTATTAAAAATGGACTAATACATAATATAATCTGCTATAATATATTCGTAGCAATGCGGTAAAATAGAACTAGTTCGCACATCAACAAGTTAAAATGTTTTTTATATTACTAAACTCAACTTACATAAACTTATATACAAAATAGATGATATCTCTGGAATATATTGAAGTGTTTCAAAGGTTAAATAGTTAATTAAATGATAAGCAAGGTTGTTTACATCGTTCAGATGTTCATCAATATATTTACACAAATCTTAGCCTAATAGCGCCTTCAAAATACTTAAAAATTCTCCACTTTGTACTTAGTACAACTTTACTATTTGTTAAATTAAATCTGATATATATCTGTAATACGATGCTAACTTATTCTGCCCAGAAGAAATTTCTTCAACTTATTTTTTAACGCTTTATAAAATTTTAATTGGATGAACCGAGAGGGAACAAAAAGACTGTGACAATTCATCATAAATTTAAGAGGTAAATAGTACTTAGTTAATTGCGTACTGGGAAATATCATAAATATTAGTCAATGCTGAATTATCATAAGAAGTTAGTACTTTGTTTATGCTTTTATGAAAATCAATAGAAACTAAAATATTATTTGTTTGTTTATATATCTATTTAATAGGCATCTACCAAAATAATAAATTGTTTGATGTAAAAAATGAAGGATTTTTAATATGTTATCTGGTATTAAGACATAATGACACTTCGTGATTTGTAAAAATTGGAATTGTTATATCATCAGAAAACAGAACTAATTGCTAAATTCTGTTGCCTTTAAAAGTTTTAACAAATGATGTTGTTCTGGATAACCCAGGGCTTGCATTCGAGCTTAAATCTTCAAAAGATGAAATATTTGTTGATGTCTGAGCACTATTTAGTTATTTATATTCTTCCATAACATCATCAGTACACAATGCCACACACTAACTACTTTCTATTGTTATAGTTGTACTTAAATCTTCTTGAGATAAAGCGAAAAAGTTTTTTGGATCTAGTTTAGTATAAAATTAGTAATCTTAAAGTCGAGAACTATGTTTTGATCCGGCTTAATAAAATTCTTTGTCCTAATTTATAAAATCCAATAATCTTATGTAATTGTCTGTTTATTAAAGTTTAATTTTTTAACATAGTATCATTTCTGTTGGTATTAACGGCAAGCATTTTATTAGATACACTTCCATTTCAAGTTAATTAGCTGATGGGACAGCCCATAGCAAGCTATAACTTTAAACATACAATTTAGGTTATTATTTCGTTATAATTTATCTCCAATATAATGCGTGATAGTAACTATAATATTCCGCCAACTGATTTGATGTAATTTTATTACCAGCTATAAGATATTTACAAATTCGACTTGCGAACTAAGTAGCATCTAATTACTATTATTAAACTTATTTTTAGTTCATTTAAGATGTGTTTAAATATCCTAACAAAGAATCTGAAGATATTTTAGTATGCGAACCGGTTTAAACATGAAATACATGTAATTATAATTTTTTCTACACTGGATAGCTGAAACAAATAACGGAATTGTTTGCACTTAACGCAATATATTGTATTTTACAGGTTTTCGCCTCTATAAGTTCATTAGAGTTACTATTTATTTAATAATTTGTTAAAGGAAGAGATGGTGTCAGAAATGTTAATATTTGTTTAATACATGGTTTTTTCGCGCTTATATCAACTTAATATCCAACTATTACTTTAAATGCGCATCCTTAATCCGAATTTATTTTTTGAACCTATATTAATTCTTTTGATTCTTTGTTAAACTGCAAATAACACAAATTCGATTAGTTTATTGTATTTTCGATGTGATCTATCACTATTTTTGGATTTGAAGAAAATATACAAAAATCTTAAAGTGAACAAAGTTTTCTATCATACTTTTTATTTATGTACTGTATTTAGTCTACGTTATCAATATCAGAAATTGTCTATAATATTAATTCGTCATATTCTACATGATGTTCTAAAACAGATTGATTTTAAACCAAGCAAAGAATTCTTAAATGATAATTTGTTTTAGAATATAAAATTTTACCTCCATTTTTAATCTCTTATTATTTTTATTATTGAGAACCTAGTAAATACACTTCAAGTTTTTAAGACACTGAATCATAAAGTTTCAAATATTATTTTTGGTTTTATAGATAGATATTAATCTCTTCTTCTTATTGTTAGGGATAAAATAAATACGCTGAGTAAGAAAATTTGTTTTGGTTAAATTTTTAAAATACTACGGAGATAACCTTTGATTCTTCAATCATAGATCCAAATACAGGATATTCATCTTTAGTTTTAATCTTTAAAATATCTTTTTGACCACTCTAGCTTCTTATAAATAAAATAACATCTAAATATTCTTTTGTTAAACGAAATCTGGCAAATAAATCTGTGTGATCTGTTTATGTTTCAACCGAATCAAGAAGTCGAGTTGTCCACACATCAGTAAAGTCTTCAGGGATACGGGGAAGATAATACTTATTTTCCAACTAATTTACGGTTTATTAAGACGTCAGATTTATAGTTATTTCAGGTTAAAGTGAAATGATTTACATTTAGTGGAGTGGATTCTTCAATGATTTATATTAAGCACTCAGTTTCTAATAATATTTAAATCATAATTTTACATATCATTAGAATCACATAACATTAAATTTGAATAATAATTAACGCAACATCCAGAAGCGTTAAACACGGTTTCCATTAATAGCTGATGATATTTTAATTGTTTTCAATATACATGAAACGATATACATATATCTAAAAATGTAAAAGATCTTTTGTGTTTAAAGGATTATATAAATATTTGTTTCACATATCAATCATTTCCCATAACTGTTCAGTACCATCTAAATCATCACAATATTTAATAGGTTTGGCTATTTCTTCTGATAGGACATATCCAGTTTCATCGGCATCCCAAAATACACCAGTTAACTAATGGTATAATGCTAAAGCTTATTCTATTTATTGAGCTTCAGTTAGTTTAATTTATCCTTGACTTTCCTTTTGCTCTTTTAATTTGTTTAGTTATTCCACACACTAATTTCTTTAATTTCTTAGCTATTCAACTTACTTTTACAATTCATTTGCTTTGCCTATAAGTGATTGTGCTGCTGGAACTTTAGTTTGTGGTTCTATCGATGGTTGTTATTATTTTAATTAGTTCACTACAGATTGAATTTTTTATTATTGGTTAATTTAGCGCTTTACAATATCCTTATTTAGTTGTGATTTCATTTCTATTACTTATTTTAACAAAGATAATTCACCTCCAGAGCTGATATCAGTTATAGATTATCCTAAACAGTTCATTAGTTTATTATAGTCTTCCATAATTTAGAAGTGAAAATTGCAAATAATTTATAATTTACTATATAAATGTTAAGATAGCTCATTAACAACATCTACTTCTTTATATTTTTACTAATTCTTACTTTGAATCATTTTCATTGACTTAGCAGGAGTCTACTATTGATAAAATTGTACTTTCTATACCTTCACCCGTCTTTGCTGACGTTTTAAATAATGGAATCTGATACTGTTATGTAAATTAATTAAGAATAGAATCGGACAACTCGCATTCCATTAGGTCTATTTTATTATATATAAGAGCTATTTAAACATTTTCATCCGCATATTATCGAACTTAATGATACCAAAACTGAGCTTTAGCTAGACTATCTCGCTGATCACCACTACATACTATTGCTATAGCCTGGCATGAACGATAATATGTTGGTGTTATTGCATCAAAACGTTCTTATCCAGCGGTGTCCCATAATTATAAATGTACATTGTAGTTATTTCGTTCAAGTTAAAGTTTTTCTAAAGCTAACGATAATGTGGTTGGAAGCTCGCTGAAAACACCATAAACAAATCTTTAAATTATGGAAGTTTTTCCAGTTGCTGAAGCTCCAACAAATACGAGTTTAATATGTTGCTCTTTCGTTTGAAGTGGATAATTATCTTATTAGTAGTACATATTAAGAATAGTACGCACACAATTTTCATACTATCTTTGATGTAAGCTTTGCTCCAGAAGCTTTGACTACTTAAAAAAACCAATCCTCATGAACGACCCAAATTCTGAAACTCGTGTTCCACAGGTCCCTGGTTAATAATAAAGAGTATAGAACTTATCTGACTAATAAGTATTAAGACCGCCGTCATAGGCCCAACAAATTAACCACACCCAACAAGAATCTGGACAAAATCCCAGAAAACCAACAACCTTCTAATTAACCCAAGTAAACGAAGCAGAGCAGCAGAAATTCATATTAAGATGCGTGCACCTGACTTACGTCGACCCAGAAGAAATTTAAGATTTTTGCGCAATCTCTAAAGAGCGTGTCCCAATAAATATAGATTAGGCATAAGCGCTATATCAAACCTATACTGTAGCATATCATCAAATTAACAATGCCTTGTTCGTCTCAGCTAACCTTGACTAAGTTAACTGCAGAACCACATTTGGAAACCCAAAGAAAACAGAATATGCCAAAGTCCAAGTAGGATATATAGGGGATATGATATATATAGAACATAACAGATCACTAATAGAGAATATCCAAGCCTACCTATTCAATCTAGTTATAGTCTTGGAATTCCTTGATAGAATAGAGATAATCCCCATCACAAGTTGTACATCTATAGACAATAACATTTTCTCCTTTAAAATAGGGCAGTATGAAATCCTTTAGAACCTGGAAATTCAATACTTGATATCCGTTCACGCTTTAATCCAGAAACAAAAGGAAATTGCAGGATATGTCCCACCTGCTTTAAATTTCTCGCTTACTGCAAGGAAGATATTGACATATTAAACATTTCCAGATATCTTTCAAATCATGATGACTACTACGATGTAGCGAATTACCTACACGCACGATTTCTTAGATGCTCGGGAAAGCTCATGGAAATGCTCGTGCGATAATACCGACAGAGCACTAAGCGACATGATATAGCATATATTCTCAGCTGATTCAACTAAATGGCACTCTATCAGTGAAGTGGTACCAAAATAAAAACATGGATCATAAATTGAAAATAATTTTCTACTATATAAATGCCCATACTCGAGTTGCAAATAAATTATGCACGACACTAAAGGCATAGAATAACACCTATTACGTGCTATGAAATCAACTAATTCATTGACCAAAGAAGCACACACAGTAAAAGATGTATATACGCCTTAATTCTATGTCCTTCATTGCAACTCCAAAGTTATAGATGATACATGGCTGAAGTACCACACAAATACTGCAAATCTTCCACCAACAAGATTTACCCCTATGAATACAAGAGTCCCAGACGTAATAATTGATGATACGTGTATAAAGCAAGATTGTACAATGAAACCAGAAACTTTGAGAATCTTAACTGATACACAATTCACAGAGAAAATTACATATTCGTTAAATGAAATAGCGAATCAACCAACTACGGAGTTCTTTAAAAGGAAATTAAAGTTCATAATGAATTAATGCAATAATGAACTATCATTGAATACATTAAGGCGTATCCTTTAAAGCTTCCGATCATGTCACTTCTTCAAAAATAAGAAGAAGAAAAATAAACCAAGACATGACAAAAAACCTGGATTAAGCAGTCTAGACCTTGATAGAGCCGTTTAATTGGTATAGTACAATAAAAACATCTCAAAAACCTATAATTTCTTAACAAGAAAACTAGACTGCCCAAAACAACTTTCTGAAGAAGAAATTACAGATTAAATGGATAAACTATTTCCACAACCGTAATATGTAAAAATTCCAAATTGCGTCGCACCGCAAGGAATAAGCAATCCACACTTTAAGCCAGAAGAAATCAACAGAGCGATAATGAGTCTCAAGTCATCGAAAGAAAGTGGTCCAGATGGAATAAACCACGTCCTCCTAAAAAGGGCTGCAGCTTCAAACCCAAAAATTTTGGACCTACTATCCAACTGTTATGAACACCTACTTACGTACCCGTAAGACATAATCCAAGTACCAGAATTGTTTGAATTCACAACAACTTTTATCCCTAAAGGAGATGATGGTATAAGACCACTATCACAAGTTAACTCTTTCTTATAAGTGTTCCACAATCTACTGTTATAGCATCTGACTCCAATGATAGATCTGGACCCACATCAATATGCAATGTAGAAGCAATCAATGGTGAAGTGCGTTATCAAAGCTAGAAAAATGCATGAAACGAAACACCTTCTTAAACTGGATATATAAGCAGCATTTTCATCAATAAACTGGAAATATCTAGAATATGCCCTCAAACTTGCAGCCGTCCCACTTAACATTATTCAATATATCATGAGTATGCTAGAACTACGCTACTCGAGAGCTACTGGCTAACTCAAATGTGGTTCTGGATAAGGAGACTGTCTCTCGAGCCTTTTATTTAGTTTGTATATAAATACGGTAGTCCAGAAGCTCTCTGAAACATATGATGTTATAGCATACTGTGACGATATATTACTGGGTCTTGATGCAGATTAATCAGATGAATTAGCTCTAAATACCGCAGATGCAGAATTCCGTAATATTGGGCTCACCCTAAAACAGGCTAAATGTTAATCAACAAGGAAGGGACATAAGATCAACTTTATGGGTGTCGAATTTGAACCATAGCTTGGAGCATCAAAGGCAATTATCGATACATCCATATCAGAGAAAGCCAAAAAAGTAATGGAAAATCTGAAGAGGTTACATTAAAATAAGGTAAATAGCCATGTTATCCTCAAATTCATACAATATATCCTCGTTCCAAAAGCAAACTGGGGAGCTTTTATCGACTTAAACGATTCCAAATCAAAGTATGAAATATTAGATTAACAGATAGCAGAATACGTCAAAGAGTTATTTGGTGTCGAATGCACCACACAAAGAATATATGAATTCTTATATAACCCGCATGATGCATAGGGCCTTCAACTATTAATGCCTGGACAAGCATTTGATACGTAATAACTTGTAATGAGTTGTCCCAATGATGTCGACTAAGGCTTTGAACAATATCATAATAAACGTAAGGAATTCATTGACAATGCCACCAAAAAATTCGAAGCGAACCTTACTATTTAAGCAAATAGAGCCTAAGAATACTCTAATGATTCAAGGAAACCCAAACCGGAACTCATCAATATTGCACACATGAGTTTATTAAGCAGTCGAATCTTAACCAATGAATAATTCGATTTAACATGCCAAAGCATTTTTACACCAGAGAAATTCTTCAAACAAAATGAAGAAGGAATACATATTTTCTGCCCCTGCTGTAGAACTGAAGTTGTTATGCAAAATCATCACATGTACTGTAAAGGTATGAACGGTTTGACAAAGTAAATACACAATGCTCAAGTAAGCAATATCATCAATATAATTGATAAAAACACAACCCAATGGTATGTAAAACAGCCAGACAAGTCAATGACGACGAATAATCCAAGTTATAACCAGATATAGTCACCAAAGATAATCAAACCTTTGATTTCTCAGTCAGCAAGAACCCACTTGCTATGTACAAAACAAAAATCGAGAAATATGGCAAGATCTTTGACAAAAAAACGTTATACCAATAATAATAACACCATGGTTGTAAATGGATCCACGTTCAGTTATTGAAATGAGTCGATACTGCAAACCTGATAAATTGTTCAAATCTTTAAGCTTTTGGACAATATACATGGAATCATAAAAGCTTGAAAAGTACAGTAGTTACTCAAAAGAAAACAACTTGAATCACTTCGACACTGAAGTACAAAGAACAGCTTAAGCAGCCTAGTCATCTGCGAAGAAAGCGCAAACCAACAACGATGAAATCGTTATAGAGATTGAACTTGAGGAAACCCTCAACAGAATCTCTCAGAATGAAACCGTCCCTGGAAAGAGTCAATCCAAGGGACTCGTGACATTCTGAACGTATGTCGGCTCACTCAGGTACGTCTTAAACATCTATACAATAACAGTAACCTGAAAATCAGAACTATCATGCACAGGATAAAACACAAAAAATGAACAACTCAATAAAATACGTGAAAGCCACACGTTTTAGATAGTTTTAGTCTCATAAATTAAGATAATTTTAGAAAAAGATTATAAAAAATATAAAAAATTGTTTTATAATTTGGAAAAATAAATAAATAGTGAAATATAAACATATATAAACACTATAACTTCACCAGAAATAAATTCTAATTAAAACAGACCGTCACCTTTAACGACAACTCAATATTATATTGTAAATACATAACATAATACTTCAGAGAATGCAATAAATACTACACCTTAATGAATATATTTTAATAAGAATAAATATACAGTAGCTGTAACATCTTACCACCACCATATCCACACCCATCATCTCTGAAAAGTTAATAACCTAGCATGTAATAATGTTATATAAATATTTACAGTAATAACGCGATAAAATATAAAACAATACTATCATTTCTGAATCGATATAATTTGATGATATCTAAAAAATTAACACCAAAAATATAGAGTCCTTTATGTACATAGTTACAGAAGTAAAGAACGCATTAAAATGAAAATATCATTTTAAAATGTTCCTGTGATTGAAGTAATCGATTATTGAGTGGATGTTTTTGAGATGTACCAAAAGAGTGAGCCGATATATACTTACATATCAAAAATCTTTTTGTGACTTAGAGCTAACTTCATTCCAAAACACAAAATACTTCCACATTTTTCTACTTTGAAAGATTTTGAAAGTATGAGATATTGTAATAAACACTTATGGTGAAGATATTGTAATTTATCCATCATTTTAACAAATATTATCATAATTGTGATTTAACAATTTTAGGCCACACCCTTCATAAAAAATGGACTTTTCTGAATTAACACGTACTGTGGAAGCATTCAAAATAGAAGATTAAAAGTAACGTTAACTTTTATAAAATTAATTGCGTGAATATAAGCAAGCATGCATGGCCTAAACGACGGCATCAGTTATGAGTCCTTCTGTATTACCATCATTGCAAACTCAAGATTTTACTGTGATACCGGGTCAGCATATTGAACAATCTGATTTTGACACTACTGTATCTCGTTTAGTTAACGAGTATTAAAGCGAGTTCAAAACTCCGGAAGTATAAAATGCGCGAACTCTTATGCTTGACTTTTTTGAGAAAGAAGCTGATAATTAAAAGAATTTACCAGCAATTCCACCGTTTATGGGTGATATTATGGAGTCTGAGATTATGTAGAATTAGCAAATTCCTATTCCAGACGCGCCTTCGACAATTTCATTTATGTTGCAGGATAACTTGAAGTATTATCAAATGTTGCAAACTCTTGAGTAATCGTTGTTTATCCATATCAGGAGGTAGCATCTTCGCACGTTTAACGTTGAAAAATTGTAAAAGTTTACAGCTGAAATTTTGGGTTTAAAGGCGAATACTAAAAATTTAATTGAGAGACTGTGTGCGACTGCTTCAGCCGCCTTTGTGAAGATACCGAATCAGATCCAGCAGGACGTTTAGAAGCTGTTTCCGGGCAGTTTGGTCAAGTCCAACGACTCCTTCATTACAAAGGAAGACTTGATGCGTTCAATATACCACAACAACAAGGGTTTGTCCTTCATTGAACAAATTTACTCCCAGATCCTGCACATTGGCCTCACGCGCAGGAAGGAGCTCATTTAAAAGTCCTTCACGAAGGCGAAGTAGATGGTCGAGTTCAGCTACACCTCGCAGGAGCTCATAAGCAAGATCCTCAAGAGGGAGAGCATTGACTTCCTCCTTGAACCCGGACTCCAGTTCAAGCCTGAGCAGTTCATCGCCTCCATTCAAATCTGCAGTTCTTTCAAAACTGAGTTGGACTTCACTCAACTGTTTGAAACGAAAATACCTTAAAACTTGCAAGAACTCGCCCAGAGAATTGACGGGGAATCGGACCCCTACGGAGTAAACCAGGTGGTAAAACTGAGCGTCGAAAACCTCAGGGACCAGAACAAAATATACGGAAGGGACGTACAGAAGGAAGCCACCTGCTCGAAACTGAGGCAACAAGCAATGTTCTAGTTCCAACAACTAGGGAAAATGGTGCCCGGATTCGCTGCTGCAGGCCTCAAAAACTTCAATAACGAGGATCTGGTTGAATGCTTGCAAGCTGGCAAAGAACTGAATAAGGAATGCGTTTTAAAAGACTTCCAATACGAAGTGTTCGAAATGGAAGGCAAAAACTACCCAGAAGAAATACAAAATGAATTTAGAACCACTTTTGGATTCACCAAATCCAATTAAGGTAAAATGCAAAAACAAACACAAGAAAAATAGATTTACGTTTGGAAAGACTGCCTGCGCTCATTTGATATCTCAACTGGCATAAGCCCAGATGAATAAATCGGCGTTATTCTGGGATTAATTTCCGCCGTTTCACCTTCAGAAAGAGAAACACTTAGCAAAAAGTTTGTAAACGCATAAGTTCAAAAGAAATTTTAAGCCATTGAAAAAGAAGTCAACGCTTCATAAGGGTTATTATAACTTTGCTAGGCTTCTGAATACATTCGTTTTGTAGATATGAATATACTGTATGCTAAAATGTGTGTTGTTATATCAAATACATTTGTTATTCTTAAACAAATATTAGACTAAATAAGAATGACTGACAAATAAAATATTAACTTCAAAAATGAAAAAGAATTCAGTTTTGCAAACTATTTTAAAACAGAACCTGGTTATGACTCTTGTCTTTAACTCTAAAAGTTGTGGTTACAATTTATTTAGGGCAAATAAGGAAAGTTTATTGATTCTGGCAACTATTTTGTTGAAGATAATAATGTTGTAAATGAAGCTGGAGAGAAAATAGTATTTAACTAAGCTGTCTAATTTGTTAACTAAATATTATATGAAGATCATTTATCATTAACAAATTACATAAATAAATGCTGTGAAATGATGTAAAGAGACTATTTAATCAAAGCCGCCAGAGAATCAGAAAAAATTAAAGTAGAAATCTAAAATTAAAAGTAGATGGATCCTTTCAAGTATCTTAGGGATAAAACTAACAACGAATTATTTGAAAGTCTGAATGAAGACGAATAGAGAAAATATAAATCGATTGATTTTAAGGATTATGTAAATGTGTCTCTTATTGTACATTAGTGTTTAAAATACGAACTATTATTAATGGAAGAAAAATATAAAAATGTATCATTACTTTTGTAATCTGTATAATTCGAAACAAACGGGGAATTGCTATCATAAACGTATCAATAAATGTTACAATCTATAAAGTAAAGACCTGATTACTACATCGATTTTTCAAAATATAGCTCAATATATTAAGAATAAAAACTATAATTCATTGATTTGAATGAAAAGTACTCACCAGCCGAGTATTCTATTCAATCATTGAAACAAATTAATTGTCCTATTCATCTTTTATAAAGTCAATCACAATATTTAGCTTATACCAATGCTACTATGGCGACACTAATCAATATTTAGTTTTAGGAAAAGAAAATTAGTAAGATTTAACCTGGAGAAATACCTGTATACATTGATGAATAATTAAATTATTTCGGATTTGATTAACACTTAAAATTGGTGTCAAAAATTCCAAAAATAATGGAGGCATTAACAAAAGAAATACATTCAATATTTATAAGCGAATCATATCCTAAAGCATTTTAATCAGTATAACCTAGACCTAATGGATAGTTATGTTATAAAAGTTATAAAACATATTTAAGTAAATAAAAGAGTTCTATCTAATTATCAATTTCAGAGGTAATTTTAGAAGATTTGATAACATATATTTCACAGTACAGAGAATTATCTTGCGAAGCTTTTATTTTATCTCATAATATTAGACACCTAGCGTAGTTTGGTTTACTATCGAACTAAACATGTATTACTAATTTAGTATAACAATCAATAGATAAAATAAAAAATGATGATGATTTAAAACATTAAGTAGAAGGTCAAACTTCTCAGTATAGAGAAAGACTATATTCTTCTATTGTTGGATTAATGTGCCCTGCTGGCGGTGGTATATCTTAGAATGAACCTGGAATTTTGACAGAGACTTTGAGCTAAGTTTTAAGTATCAGAGAACTTTTACTATGTGCTGATCAAGCCTCTAGAATTTAATTGGATTAACTTTCATAAAAAAGTTGTTTTGATATGTGGGAAGGAGTTGGTGAACTTCCACTTCCATTGAAAGTAATTGCGTAGTTAATTAATCATTTATTCTCAGTTAAACTGTTTTCAAAAGAATTATTAATGCAAAAGGCTCTAAATACTGCCGCTGTGAGACTATCCAAATATGTGCAAGGTTCAGATCTTGATGAAAATGTAATCACTATGTTTTCCAGATTAAAGTTGACAAATGATATTCAAAAACCAGATTATAGATCAATAATAGGAAAACAAGCTCTAAGCTCTAATCTTCCGTTTTCATGCTCAGTAGATCCATATTCTGCTAAGTATTTATTTAACTACGATTCATATTCTTAACAGCATTTAATTACTTTGCTTTCCTCATAAAATATAACTGAGGTGGATTAATTAGCATTAACTTAAGAAAACTTGCCTAGTTTTGAAGATATTTTATCAATGTCAACGGAATAAATTGGTCCAATATATTCTAAACTCGTACCAGCTTATATTGGAATATATTTGCGTGCAGCATAAACTGAAAATGCGGTCAATAAACTTAAAACGTGTTGTTTACGATGTTCTTAAATCGGAGCTAATTTTGCTATATTATCATAATTTTATTAAGGCAATTTAGATGATTCACAAGAGATATCTGAATAAACTATCGAAATATTTGATTAATATGATATGTTTAGACTTGAAGATAAGTATTAATCCAATACTGATAATATTTAGAAAGGTTCATCAACTATGTCAAGTTTATATTTTTGGAATTGTGAAGATTGGTTGTTTAATATTGCTCACCAAGCGTAAATAGATTACTAAACACGAATCAAATAATTTTCATAAAAAGATCTCAATGATTTGGTTACTTTTTGCTTATCTCAATATTAAACTACCACTATTTAGAAATAATGTTGTGAAGAAGTCAAAAAACTATCTGCGTAGACTCAAATCAAAGGGTATATGTCGATAATAAGAACTTACTTAAATGAAATTAATTAAGACACCCAACCAATAATGCTTGAAAGCTAACCAATTTATAGAGGTACGTAATAAAATAAGTCTGATTCTTTATAATTTGGCTTCTTTTTGAATGAAATGGGCCATGTTGAACACATAAACTCTATTCCTCATCCAGTTTTAGTACAATTAAAATAGTATTCTTAATAATAATTAGATATGATTTTGATGCTACTGATGTGCTTTGAAAGTATTTTTAGATATTCTGCGTTGAAGGCTAATCTTCTTGGTTAGGGATAATATGAATCTGGTGTTAAATTACAATAACTACTTGACTTTGTGTTTGAGATTTAAAAAGTTAAAATATCCGAAACTGATGGGGAATTAGTATTCCCAGGCTTGGTATATATGGAGTCATCTGATGTTGCATTTGTGAAAAAGCAGGTTGCAACAACAAAAGATATGAATGACTAAGTAAATATTTTGGAAACTACAAAAGTAAAGTTGATAATACAAAAAGGCTTATAGTTGAGAGACTCCTTAGAGTTGTTAACTGCTGCCGCTTTGGTTTAGTCAGCTAATTAATCTGAGCGCAAGGGTTTATTCCAATAAAATATATATTTCATGGAAAAGCTGAGGTAGTACGCATAAAAAACCAAGATGCGAATAAAGGACTTTGATTAGAGTATTTAGGTTGATTATTTCTAAACGCTATTGAATGAGACGGAATTGAGGTTGGTGAAGTAGAATTTGCAGACGGCTCCGTTAACAATGAAGCCGCAGATGGATTTGCAGGGCGAGTTCGTTTCTGAGCTCTGGCCCTTGCATGTAACGAATCTGATGATTGAAAAGAAAATGGAGAAGAAGGACGAGGACAAAAGCGCTTACACCAGTTTCGCGTAACAGTTTGAGACCCCGCTGAACACGTACGCGGTCCCCTTCATTTCCTACGACCCGCAGTTCCCGGTATCCTACCAGGACATAATTATGTCAATTTAAAGGGCGAAAATAGGCGTTGACCACCGAAAGCAACTCATAAGGCCCTTCTTCAAGCAGGTCTCGCACACGAGCTCGGAATCCGCCTGCTTCTCTGCGAACGGGCGCATTCACGTTTCACAATTCCCCCTCTACGAAGAGGAAATGGAATTCGCAAGAGTTGGAATGAACGCCGACGGTTCAGAGGGCGTGTACAGTCAATTTGGAATCTCACAGGAATTCTACGAACTGGATCAATAACAGAAATTCTACACCACCATGAGCTCATCATTAACGCAGCTGGAGCTGGACTCGATCTACATCAACTCAACAGTGAGGCAGACAAGGCAAACGAAAGAACTACAGAATCAGTGGAGCTTCATCAAATACCAAATCATACTCAGCCAGAAACAAATCGAGCAGGACAGGCTCGAAACACTGTTCATGGCACTCAGCGGCGCGGACAGAGAACAAATGTGCTCACTCTCCACCATGTTCACCGAACCTGAAAAATTCATGAAAAAAGGATTCGAACAAAGAATAGAAGAAATGGTACCGCCAGAAAACGGAACCGCAAAAGCACAACAAGACTTCCAAAGAAGCATCATCGAGAAAAAAGGACTGCAAAAGAAAATGCTCAGCCAAAACATTTTCCTCATGCTCGACGAATAACCACTTGATGGCCTTCTCACCGCTAACGCTATATAATCATTAAAAGAATCAACACATTTCCTCAAATTCTGGTTCTCCAACACAATGGGAAATAACTACAAAATATTCGTTTTGCAATACTTACACAAATAATTGAAGATCAGAACACAAACTGTAACTGATAAATTAAAGTTTGATCTGAAACTTCCTTCAATATCATAATCATCTATGACTGAACTTAACGAATCATTTATTAACTTCATGTAATCCCTAAAGCATGGCAACTACATTTCAGATATGTTAAGCCCCTACTGTAAGAAAAATCCTTCGTTAAACCCATTTGTAACAAACATTCAATAAGCTCTATAACCTTAAATACTCTAAGTACTTTGTGGTATACTTGGTTTAGTTGATTTTACAGCTAGGCGTGCAACAGAAAGCTTCGCGAATAATTAGAAATTGTAATAAATGAAGTAAATGATGAAAATATTATAAGGAGAAAATAATTCTGAATATGCAAACAACGTAATGGATATAATGTCTGTTATATAAAAGGCTTATCTTAACTATTCTGTAATGAAAACCTTCACAAAAACTAAATTTGATATGAACAATATGTTCGATAAATATTCTAAGGTTATATATGGTGCTAAAAAGACATCAAGTAAAATATTAACTTATGGAGAACTGTCACTATAAATGGCTCCAATGGGAATTCATGTTGATGATTTAATAATATTAATGAACCGCATATACACGAACCTTTAAGATAACTTACTCTAATATAAAGTTTATAACAATCAATAAAGTAACAAGTTCTAACAATTTTTCGCAATAACTAAGTAAAACTTAAATATGTAAGACAATATGTTACAACCAAAAATCAAATAAACAACTAAAGAAATTGACACTAGATCACTCGCGGTAATGTTGAATCCTGAAGCTCTAAAATCTATTCAATAAATAGATTCGATGCAACAAGACGTTTATAATTTAGGTTATTAGTTAATAGTTTAAGAAAATCAAGAAAGAGATGCGATTCATGATGTTTATCATGAAAAATTTGCTAATTTACTTGAGTAAATATTGCAAGCTAAAGAATAGTAAAAAGCTATTATTACCAGGAAATTTAGAATAACCAGGAAAGCTGTGGCTGAAGTTAAAAATGATACATCCGATTTATATCGAAAATTAACAGACTTATCAGAGTATTGTAAACTTCCATACGAAACAAAACCTGATGAGCTTGAAGCAAGATTCAAAAATATGATTGAACAAACTGGAACAGATCAGCCTTTTGTTCCAGATAGATAATAAATTGTTGAATAATACTAAGAAAATTTAAAGTTGGCACGTGACCAGTAATATTAAATCCGCCAATAAGCTATTTTGCAAAAATAATATACGAATTATTTAATATAAACTAAGAAAATACTTTTAGAAGCAGTTAGTTAAAAAATCAGTGGAAGTTTGACCTCACAGTCGCGTGAAATATGGGAACATTTAGGTGAGGCTTTTGTAATTGATCGAGAAATGGAGTAGCAAATGAGTTAACTTACTTAACTTATTGCTTAAAAAACTTCATCCGTATAGTTAATGAAATAAAAATTAGAATCTTCGGGCCGTCATGCTAGAGCTAATATAAAATCAACACCATCATAAAAACGAATATAAACAGGGAAATCCGCTTCTAAAGTAATCAAATAATCCCTATATACATAAACTGCTATGAAAATGCTTCCAGTTCTAACAAATGTAGCCGTAACTAAAGCACTTAAAATTTGTAACGAAGGGGAAACACTGGTAGTTTTGTACAAACAAAAATTAGAAGAATTAACAAAAGTAAATTTAGAAAATCAATAACTTGAAACCCTTATAGCAGCTTAATAAAATTAGTTCAAGTAAGAATAAAATGCTTTGAAGACTCAAATGATGAAAGAAAAAGATATATTAGACCGAACTGAAAATAGAAAGGGAGAAATGTAAAAATAATTTGTTGATTTGCATAAATAATTGGAATTGTAAGAATAAATGAGCAAATAAAAAGCATAACTTGTTTTAGAATCGAAAATAACCTAACTTAGTACAGAGAAAGAAAATGTAACTGGAGAATTGAAAAATGTTGAGAAAAAGATTAAAATACTCATGGAGTAAAATAAAAAGCTTTTTGATGCTGTTGGTAATAAAATGGAAGAAGTAGTTTAACAGTTTGAAGCTACTGAAAAATATGGAATTGGTGCGAAAGCCAACAGAGCAAAAAGTGGGAAAAGAATGTGAATGAAAATAACTAAAAATATTTTATTAAAACTATAAACGCATTTATTAATACTTTACCAATACTTACCTAATCTTCTGTATCTTCTTGATATAGTATATATTTAATATTAGTTATTTTATAACCCTACAAGCTAGAATATGAAGTATTTTTTGGTTAAGCTGTTCATCAAATGATGAATTCACATTGTCTTAGAGAGACATAATCTATGTTTATACATTTATAATATTATTGAAAAATATACTAATATAATATTGGAACCACTTCTTGAAATGTAAAATTTAAACAGATCCATCCATGTAGACGATCTTTTAAGTAGTAACAACAGCACCGTCAGATCTAATGATAAACAGAGCGTTTGGTAAACAGATGAGATATATCCATAAACAAAACAATAAGAGGACCATATGGGCTTGCCTTATGGATTGGTTTTTTAGCCCTTCGTAGCGGATCCGGATGTTCCAAAAGAGTCTAAATAGGAATTTGCGAAATGTTAGAACTGCGGCGCGTATGTAAACATGTATTGTAAAATTATTAATGATTATGTGCAGTGCTGTTTTTGCAATAAAACTGTTTAAACTCGTTTGATACCGCAATCATCTGTAAACGATTATGCTATTTAATGCAGGTACTACTAGAACCCGCTGATGCTGTTTGTAATTGATATTACAGAGTAAAGTGGGTTTGAGATGATCAAATCGCACTTTCGGAGGCACACTTTCAAGAACCTGATGGAGTAAATTGAGGGTCTCCGTGTATAATTCTGCTTCTTCGGCGCCCAGTTCCACTATATCATTCCTGACCCGTTTTAAATGCTCTCCTTCCCAGAATTCACAAGTTACGAGTTCGAAGTTCCTCTATTCACTGAAACGTACGAGATTTACAAACAACTTTTCAACAGCTCCAGGTTCAAAACGCAATTATTCAACCTGGACACTGATACTAGGTGCTCCAGAATGGCACTTGAAATGGCCTCGAGCATTATGTTACAGAGTGATCAGAACCCTGATTAATCATGCGGAGGACTCGTTTGCTACTTCATCGCATTCGGACCTGATGAACTCATAGATAACGTTCGCGATATCAGCGATACGGCAAACGACCACGCAAATATTGACTGCTTGTAAAGCTTTATCCCAGAAACAAGATTCGATGACCTCAAAAACAGCGTTGAATCCAACTTTGCCTTTCATATTTTTATACAATCGAACTAATTTATTGACGCATCAAATTACGAGCAACTCTGCAGATTTGGATCATTTAACTACTATCAAGACGAAAACCCATCATTTGAGTACTAATTCGGCATCGCACTCATTGAATTCGAAAAAAGCCTGGTAAATATTAATTTGAAAATAGTTTCAAAAGCTTATTAAATTAAAGAAGTTTACGGAAAACTGCTTCAAGTTTCTGAAAATTTGTTTTATGCTCCATTCACTAACAATAAAACATTTTATTCAATAGCTTTCGGATTAAATCCTAAAACAAAATTATCAGGACCATAATACTTATAAATACAATTTGTATATACAGATTTCTAAAAGTAGTGCTATATGCGTATAATAACAGTTTAACTGTAAACAGGCGATTCAAGCAACTCAAATAAATATCATATGACCACAAAATTATTGTTGCTTGCTTAACTTGCAGCATAGGCTGCAATGCCGAAAATAATTAAGGAAACTGATGAATGCTTACGTATATCTGGCGGGTTTATAGATGTACGAGATTAACTATACAACACACTAAAATTATTTATAAATAAATAGAACTTCACCATTTCAACCATTTCTAAAAATACAACAGTTTTATTCAAGAGTATATTTAGTTTAATGAATTCAGATTTATTACGTCACAATGTGCCAATAGATTTTCGCGTTTTGGCAATGCATAATGTACGTTACGGTTCTCTGTAAAAACTCATAAATATTATTTCACCTATAACATACATATGTCCTTTGGGAGGCGATACTACTAAAAATTACACCGGATCCCCAAATGTAGGCTTATTAAGCATGAAATCAAAATTTGCCATTAGTAATAAAATTACTGATAATTCTATAGCTGTTCTTTTAAGCTAAAATTTAACCCAAATTGTTGTGGTTATTGATGATCTAGATGAAAATGTATCACTTGACGATTCTATTTATATGGCGGATTAATATGATAACGTCCCTGCTGATACGAAAAAATCTTCATTATCTAGATCTATGTCTATGGCTGAAGACTCCTACTTTGATCCCTATGAAAGAAAAATGTCAATTACAAGTGAAATTGAAAACAAATTAAATTCATTTGAAATCACTGAAAGTATAGTGAGTGATGAAAACTATTTGAAGAGGGAGTCCAGTTCAGATATAGAATTTTCAGATTCTGATCAGATACAAACAATAAAAAGAACAAAATTCAAAATATCTAACATTATGTAGTAATAAAATGTTAAAAAAGCTATAGATGCGTTGAGAAAAAACTATTAAATAGATAAAAGGGCAGTATATGTTGTTTAAAAATCAAAACATGAAGGACAAATAGATTGTTTAATGTTTGAAGGAGGGGAATAAGGATTAGAAAGTTTTATTTAATAAATGGTTGAATGAAGTTAGTTAAGTTAGTTTTATACTCATATTCTAAATACAACACGTAAGTTAGAAAATAACGTATATAATAATTGATTATTATAATGTACGGTATTATATTTATTTTGTATCTTTTTGAATTCTAGCCAGTTAAACAGTAAATATATATTATATTGCATAATATCCTTATATATTAAAACAGTGTTAATTGGGACAGGATTGATCTTAAAAACTAAATCAATCTTTATTATATTGTATAATTATGATTAATACCGTTATAATCGAGTATATTTACTAACACTCCTCAAAAATGAACTCATTTGATGACAATGGATTAGAAAATGAAAGTTCAGAAAACTTATTGATTTAATAATAGATATCATTTAATAATACAGAATTTGTGGAGAAATATTCTGAGTAAGCTGATGAATGTTATATATTTAATAAATTGCAGTTAAATTCACGTCGAAATTCAGAAATAATATCTTTAGATGACGATTTTTGTTTGGATTTGACATTAAAAATCGATTTTAAGATAAATATAAATTATAATAAGGCTTTGCGCAAATCATCAACTTTTAGTAAATGAGTGTATAATTCTATAATTATTTTGTAATTATATGATAAATATTCATTCGTTTTCCAGTTTTTGTTTTATTCATACATAAAATAACTCGTCTACCCATGTTTCGAATGTATTTTCACCTTCATATTCAGTTTCAAATAAAATTGAATAAACAACCCCCAGCTATACACTTGTTCGTACAACCATAACATCTCGTTTATCAATTCTAAAGCATCTAGAAAAATAATCAATAACTTCTACCACATTGGCTTGAGATAAAATAGTAGTTTAATCCTAGAATATTGAAGGGTCAAAATCTTGGTATACAGAAGTAGGGGATGAATCTGAAGTATCTTCAATCAGTGAATCTACCGGAAATACACGAGACATTGTACTAGAAAATGATAACTGTTAATCAAATCTTTAACTTATTTGCTTAGAATGATGTGAAATTTTATTTACGTCTACTTTAACTGTACTGTGTTTATCTCTATCATCAAATATTATTAATATACTGTGTAGATTTCGACTAAGTGCTATTGCAATTTAATGTTTTCGTTTCGATCTCATCTTGGATTCTCCTTAATTATAGCTTAATAGTCTTAAATCTAAGGATCCCTACTCGTAACCAGTTTCTCCTATTGGACAATAAAATACTTTAGGACAAACTAAATTTTATATTTAGTATAAATTACCATATAAGGATTTGCAGACACAAATTGTGCGCAAATCAGCTTTTGTTGTGCAAAATATATCGTTTCTAAATAGTTTAAATATTCCTTTAATAAATTCAGTCTGATTTTCGGGAACATGATTTTCGCAATCTAAATTTTGAATATATTATCTTGTTGCAATTTTTGTACCTTAAATAACTTCAAAGAAACCTCCTTATATTCGCATAGTATTTTTTGAATCTTAAACCACAGTGGGTGTTGCCCCAATTGCTGCCATTTATTATATTAATATTAACTTAGGTACAATATTGAAATGAGAAATCAGTTACCTAAAATCAGATGTTGTTTAAATCATAACAGTGATGACTCGTATATATGTTTCATTTAGCATAGTTGTGAAGGTGATTTATGCTTAAATATAAGCTGTTTTATTTGTTGTAATATCTTGTTCAATTTGTATTTTCTATAATTTCTTTTTGGATTGTTATTTTTCTAGTTACTAAGCCACAGGTCCTAGAACAGTCCCGAATATTTATTATTTTTAGCAGCTTGGGGAGTATACGATATTATCTTTTATTTTTAAGCCTGGTCCTGTGATTTGGTGAATTTCTAGCTATTGGCTGCAAATTACTTTAAAGTTGATGTTTACCAATCTGTTTTTGAATCTGAATAGGTTATGTTTAATTTCTTTGAAGAATGAGTTGGAGGTGCTTTCGAATAGGTGAATTTGTCCACCGTATTGGCACATTTGCATGAAGTTTATTGCGTCTATGAATTCGTCTGTTTGGAAGAAGAAGTCGAATGTGTAGTTTCTGCTGATCACGGGTTGCATTTGTAGTTGAAAGCGTTCGTCTGGCAGCATGCATTGCACAGCGTCTATATTTGGGTATTATTGGTCGAAGTCTTTCATATTTCTGTGTATTTGAACATTCGCGTCCGGCCCGAATGCGATTACGAACGAGAACAGCCCGCCTAATTATTTATTCTGCGATTTGTCGCACTGCCTGAGTAGCAAGCACGTAAAATGTAGTGCCTGGACTAGGCTGCGTGTCTAATGCGGAAGCTATAGTATTTGCTCTCTGAATTTTGCGTTTGTGAACGCTTCAGTGTACAACTCAAGCACCGAGTCTAGTTTTGGAACCGTTAAAGGTATTTATTACAAATCAATTATTGAGATTAAACTAAAACCACTTTTGGTCACGTTCAAGTAGTGAGTGAGCTCACCGAAGAAAACGAAGCCCAGGCGGAGGTTTGGAACGTTCTAATTCAACTGAGCGAACTCGTTCTCGCTGAAGTATTTTTAAATGAAGTCGAATCCGGAGGGGTTCGTGATGTCAACAGTTAGAATTAGGACCGGGTCCTACCAGAAAACGCTTTGTTGAGTAATATCAACCGTGTCAGTGGATGGAATTGAAGTGAGTGGGTCTAATTTATTGCAAAACGGGCACTGGGATTATTGGTTGAGCTGAATTTGGTACTGGCTGGTGTACGCACCGCAATCGCACTTTTTACACGATTAAACACTCCCGGGCTTGATAAAGGGCTGGAAAATGGCGCCAAAGGGGAAACACGCTCTCTAATCCTGCTACTAAGACTCGGGAAAATAATCGTCAGATAATAAGTAATTATCCAACTCAACATTTTCAAATTCAATATTCATCTGAAGTGGATAAACTGTAAAATATGTGGTATAATTAAATGTAATACATAAACGCGAATTCACTAACTTATTTAAGACGATCTCCTACTATACAAAGACGATTTATTGTTATACTACTTCTTGCTTCTCTCAAGCAACTTTTTCCTTAAGTCACTATCTATCAGCGCCAAATTTTCATCAAATATATCCACTTGAGAATCTTGAGCATCAATATCTGTTGTCCCAGATATAACTATGCTATTTTAAAATATATAGCATTCTTCGCTAGGCTCTGAAAATCTTTCCATTAAATCTGTGTTTATAGCTGAAATGCTTGGTATTAAGCTTAGATCGCTTGAACTTTCATCTATTTCGTCCATATTCATCTGGAGTGGATGATGTTATTTCAATATAGTTAATTATATTATATATTATAAATTCAATATGAATGATGCAAATTTACATGAAGTTTACATTAACATTACTTTAACATTATCAAATTCACATAAACAACATTAATACCTTATTGGTATGCTTCTATGTGATAATGTATTGATTATACAAAATAATTTATTGTGTGTGAGCACACATACTATTCACACACATTTTTTAGTGTGACAAAATACACCACATGTTAAACATATATTAACTGTATATTGTATGTGTGATATACTTTATAAGTGAATTATAGCTGTTTAACAAATTATTACAGGTATATATAGCATCAAAAAGATACATATCCAAATAAACGTAGTAACATCGATATATGAAATTAGAATCACTCTTCATCCATAAAATCAGCGAAGTACAAACCAGTAATCTTTTGGTCTTTGTCCTTTGCAGAATTTGGCTTGTTAACTCTTGGTCTAAGGCTTTCTGGGTCTCTTCTGAAAGTAACACCGATGAAACTCAAGAATTTGTTCATACCGACGGCGAGACTGCATGGAGAGTTGGCAGTACATTCTTTCCCTGGGACACCTTCGAAGAGGATAACTCTGTCGGCTAAGTACAGAGACATGAGGAAGTCGTGTTCGACGATATATCCGCACTTTCCAGTGCTCTTGATGAATCTCTTCATGACTTTAGCAACGATGAGACGTTGGGTGGCATCTAAGTATGCGCTTGGCTCGTCGATCAAGTATAAATCGGCAGTTTTACCAAGGGCTAAGATGGTGGCGACTCTTTGAAGTTCACCTCCGGATAAGTGCTTAACGCTTCTTTCAAGGAGGTGCTTGATGTTGAGTGGGGTGACGACTGCGTCTTAGAATCCTCTGTTGGTGAAGGTGGATGGGATTTTTTCGTTGAGCATGTCTTGAACGGATCCGTCGTAGCTTGGGCTGAGTGTCTGTGGCTTGTAGCTGATGGCGAGGCTTGGGATGTGATCGTTTTCGTTTTCATAGACTGGGTCGTATCCGCGAGCACCAGCGATGGTCTTGATGAAGGTGGATTTACCGGTACCGTTTTCACCTAAAATTAAAGTGATTTGGTGAGTGAAGAAGTTACCGTCTTTGATGTGGAGGACGAACTCGCCCAGTTTGATGGTCATGTTCGGATATCTGTTGAAGAGGATTGGTTCGGCTTCAACGATTTCTTCTTCTGAGCCTTCGTCTTTCTGTGGTTTGCCCTTCTTGTCGTTCTTGCCTTTCTTTTCAGGTTGTTGTTGTGGGGTGTCCTGAGCTTGTTGAACGTGGAACTTGATAGGGGTTTCTCTGAAACGAACGTTTTCGGTTGGGATGTAGCCTTCGAGGAAGACGTTGATACCTTCTCTCACACCATATGGAAGGGTGATGATACCGTAGACACCTGGTTGACCGTAGAGGATGGAGCAGTAGTCGGAAAGGTAGTCGAGAACGGCTAAGTCGTGCTCAACGACGATGCAATACTTCTCGCTGTTGTCAGCGACAAGCTCTTGGATCATCTCGGCGGCTATAAGTCTCTGCTTAACGTCTAAATAGGAAGATGGCTCGTCAATCAAGTAAACTGAGTAGTCCTTGATGGCGTTGTACACGAGGGCGAATCTTTGCAGTTCACCACCAGAAAGCTGGTTGATTTGTCTTTCAAGCAAGCCCTCAAGTTGCATTTGGGAGATAAGTCTGTTGTACTTGGCTTCGCTCTTCTTCTTGTATTTTCTGAGCATATCTTCAACAGTTTCTTCAGCCTTATCGGATTTAGTGATTTGGTCAACATATTGGATTTTGAGACCAACCTTCAATTCGTCCTTATACAATCTAGAGAAATAGTTCTGCAACTCAGTACCTCTGTAAATCTTAATGATGTCGTCGGTATTCATTTTCTTGGTGAAATCACCGAAGTTTGGTTGCAATTCATTGCTCAAAATTTACAAAGCAGTTGACTTACCAGTACCGTTTTCACCAACCAAACCAAGAACTTAACCTGGACGTGGAGATGGAAGACGATGCAACTTGAAAGCGTTTGGCCCATATCTAAATGAAACCTAAGAATCAAGAGCAGAAGGCAAATTCATGATACGGATAGCATCATTTGGACACTTGTTTACACAAATATTACAACCGATACACATTATTTCGCTTATTTCAGCTTTTTTAGATTTAGTATCTACAACAATACACTTTTTCTGCATTTTATTAACTGGGCAGGCATTTTTGCACTGCAAACCACATTTCTATGGTCTGCAACGATCTGGAATGATAACTGCGATTCTCGTTACTTCATCGGTTTTTTACTTACCTTTTTATGACATTAAATGAAGGAGGAGTGGGGTTATAATAATCAACGAATAAAAAATGAAGGTTATGTTTCCACACCCCCTCATGGGACATGATTGGAATTATTCAACCAATATTGACAGTCTTCTATTCATATAAAATGGATGACAATAAAAAGATTACCAAGGTAAAGGGGTATGATAGCAAGTGCGATGTATCTGTTAACTTCATAGACAGAAATGAAACCGAAGCTCTTCACGCATTAGTAGTAAACACATCCACTGCTATTCCAGACACCAAGCAAGCTTATATGGCTGGTTATGCTGAAGCTGATATAACTTCTAAGCTCATTGAAATGCATTTTGAGAACATTTTGTATGACTAAAATCAAACAACAATTGATGGTATACCAGCATGGGATGCTTGGTATGTTGATCTTGCTAACAAATAAATAGAATATTTGAAAAAATAAATTGCTGAGAATCCACAAGACAAATGGTGGTAAGGTGTTAATTTAATTGTATTCCAATGGTTACAAGGATTAACTGATGGTTATAACAGCCTTCATGAAAAGAAACGTCCATTCATTGATTTCTATTTAATGAACACTTAAGGTGATATGGACGATTTAGGTTTCTTCCATGATAAATAAAAGCACAACGCTAAGAAACAAAATGGTGAATATGATAGATGTACCGGTAGCGTTCGTATTAATCCAGAAATAAACGATATCTACTTCTCACAAGATACCTGGACAAGCTTTTATGCTGGCTTTATAAGAATTGCCAAGACATATTTATTCAATTTTGATATGGGAGTTACTAAACACTAATAAGTAACTTTCTCATCTTATCCAGCATATTTCTTCTCTATAGATGACTTCTATATTCTTCATAACAAGAATGAAGCTGGTAAAGAAAACAACTTAGCTGTTCTCGAAACTACTTTCCATACATTCAACGAAACTTTGTATTCTGAATTCGTTGAACCAGTTCTCAGCAAAAGTGTTTTAACTTGGGTTAGATGCTAATTATCAAACTTAATGTCTTTCACACAAGAAGATTGGGTCAACACCTTTGAAAAATAACAAAGCTGGACTTATAATAATAATTATCTTGTTTTAGATTACTAAAAATTAGATAATGTTATATCCAACTGTCCAAAATGTGACGCTGAACGTCGCAAAAACTACATCATCGAAAATCATGTATAAATTCTTCTTACACTTGAGGTTGTTCCAGGAAACAATAAACATTGGGACGCAACCCCAGCTCTTTTAAGCCAAGGTTACTATCTTTCTATGAATACTCCAGTTGATAAAGATTTATATATAATTTCTGGATATTAAGCTGAAAATGAAGCTGATGGTAATAATTACTATGAACATGGAGCCCGCAAGTGCATAACTGATAAAGTTTTAACTAAAGCCAATGATTTAGAAGCTTTCAAATCTTTTGTTCGCTTTAATGATTATAAGAATGAAGCATGCCAAAACGGTGAACCAGGTGCTGCTGCAATTGCTTCAAGATATGACTTAAGAGATCCAGCTGGAAAACGTAAACCTACTCTTTTCGGTTGCACCGACTCTAAAGTTACCACTCTTTCTATGGCTAAGAACTTTTCTTTCATATTCCTTGTCGGACAAACACATGGTGGACCAAGCAATCTTCCCAAATTCAATTTCTCAGAACATACCGATGAAAAGAGACACCCATTAGGTGTGCACGACGTTTTACCAGGTGTTTGGGCAACAATTAATGGTTTTGGTGAAATTTACAAAAAAGACATTACCGGAGTAGTTTGTGCTATTGTTATTCCATGTGCTTGTATTGCAATTGGTCTTGGAATATGGGCCTTCATCTTTTATAAGAAAGGTGGTTACTAAAAATATCTCAAAGCTCAAGGAGAGGAGGAAGTTCTCGTAAGCGAATCAGACAAGTTGTGATCTGAATTTCATTCTTCAAATAAACAGTATTTTAATAAGTTTTACAACTATTTGATACATTTTTCGTTATTTTAATACCAAAGTTCCAAGTCTTCTTTTTGACTAATTAATATTTTGACTAATTAATACTTATAATTAAATATTAATGTTAAAATGATATAAAAATTTGGTCGTTCTGGGGATCGAACCCAGGACCTTCTGCTTATCAGACAAACGCTCTACCGGCTGAGCTAAACGACCATATGTATTTATATATTATAAGTATTGTGGTATAATTATATATTCTACAACATCGTTAGTCAATGTTTTCTATTTAATTCTATTAAATTGCTAGTGTAGAAGTAGTAGTAAATTAAATACAATATTGAATCTCACACAAATATAAATATGAGTACAAGTACTATTAAATTAACTAAGCTTGTTCCCATAAATACTAAATCTTTGTTTTTCTTTAATGCCGCTGCCGCTTATCTAACCTTAGAATTTGCTAATTTGTTGTTTTCTATGTTATCTTTAGTTTTTTCTTCCAAAACATTAGTAGCTATTTGTCCCTTATCAAGGTTTTCTTTTATGTCAAGCATAGTTGTTTTTAATTAGCGAACTCCACTGCCAATTTCGCTATTGAAATTATTCATGTTTTCTTTTTAATCCTGAAGGAATTAATTAGTGGTTTATTTAGCCAGTGAACGTTATTTGAGAGTTAATTGAGCTTGCTAAAAGTCTAACCTTTTTTATTTCATTTTTATTTACAGTTCTTTCTCAAGTTATTGTATTTGTTTTACATTTGTTTAAGTGAATTAATCTAGTTAATTGAGTTAATCATCAGTGAGCTAGAAGACGGCACGATCATAAAATGAAACTGCGGCTAAGAGTTACAATTCTTCGGCGGTTGTTAATAAATCGTGAACGTCTGAAAGTGCACCGTCAGCATCTGTTTCTAATTCAGAAGTTAGTTCAACTTGTTGTATTCTAGCTAAAAGAAGCTTAATACGTTGAGTTGTAGTATCTAATTTTTGTTAAGCATATTAAAGTTTTTTCAAAGCTTCCATGATTGAAAAGAAGTGGATTGCAAATGAATTTATTATTGCAAATGTAAATTATTAATTAATCAACATATATTTGAAAATATTATTTTCTAATAATAATCTAGTAATTTTAATCATAACTATATAAAGCTCACTCGCGCATGTGCCAGATCTTCAATCATCAACGGTTATTTCACTTTATTATTCTCTTCGCGAGCATTAGTGAGCGCAAATCATTTTATTTCATTTTTTAATGGTTTTGATGCTTTGTTTAACGTTCCATTCGGTGTTTTCTTGGGCGAATCCTGCGAATTGCTTTGTTTATTCTTTAACGAAGCGCTCGAATTCTTCTCCTGTGTTATTGCTTTCCCATTCTTGCTCTGCGTTGGCCCATTTTGCTTTCAATAGCACGAGCCCTTCCCCGGGCACTAGTTTTTTGATTTTCTCTGTTTTCTGCAGAACTTATATTATATTCCCCTCCAACAGGGCTGACGCGATGCACCTTACCTAGTGATACGCGAACGCCTTCCCGCAAATCTCCATCACTGTTATTTTGTGTCCGATATACACTTATAAATTAAACACTGTTATGTGGTTCACCGTGCGCACTACCTCCTTGTTTTCGTAGCTCAGGTTGCAGAAATCGTGCGTTCCGACCACGCACTGGGCTTCTTTGTTCAGTACTTTAACCCTTTCGTCGCTCAAAGTGCCCAGAAGGAACTGATAGGTCCTGAAAACGCAGTCAAAACGGGGCGAGAACTGTTTGCATTAAATACTTTTTACACACATTCTTGGCATTAACACTTTGTTCATAAACTGCTTAATCAAACTGAAATTACTTGAGCTGATTCTTAAAATAACAACCTGGTCAAGACAGGCCACGTTTGCATCCGTCCTCCCAGTGCGATCGAACTCGAAACGATCGTCCGCGTAAATACCAAGAGCTCTTAATACATACACAAGCTGATTCTCAACGCAAAAGGGATTGTCACGTTAAAAAGCCGAACCAGGAAAGGAATGATCGTAAGAAATCGCAAACGCAGCCTCAAAAACGGTAACGGAATCTAATTTGTAATCGCCCAAAACGGACCTGATCTTACCTATCACACACTAATCTATGTAATCCCTATTCGCAGGAGATAAATACAAATGATGAAGCTGCTTATCCAACTACATAATATTTTTGAAATGAAAATATACTATGTATGCGATATTGGCGAAAATATACTGTTTTACACACCTGTGAATGGATAAATATGAAGAAGCTCACAAATTAGTTATTCGGCCATCTGGATGCCGGATAGTTCTTACAAAACGAAAAGAAGACGGAAAACACGTAGTTATCAAACAAATTCCATGCAATTTCGTTGATTAAGACGCAATAACTGAAGAAGCCAAAATTATCAAATCAGTGCCTGCACATCCATATATTATTAAATATTTAGGCGATTTTAGAACAAACGGTGTATATAATATGGTTATGGAATTTGCCAATGGCGGGACACTGTTTTCATACGTGTAAAAGAGGATTACCAATGATAGAATATTTACAGGGTCGAAAAGCGCTTTATAGCAATATTATAAATCGATACTGAAGATTTTTTATTAAGTAGCACAGGCTTTGGATCATTTGCATACAAATGGTATAATTCATAGAGATGTTTAGCCAGCGAATATTATGTTACACAATGATAACAAAGAGAAAAAATCACTAATAAAGCTAATTGATTTTGGTTGTTCTACATCAAAAAAATATGCGCAATCGGATAAAGGTACACTATAATTTATGGCCCCTGAAGTTATATAAAATAAACCATACAGTTATAAATCTGATGTTTATTCACTAGGTTGCAGCCTATATTTTTGTGTTACTGGTAGAGAACCATTTTAGGGACGAGACGCTAAACCAGCAGTTTTATTTTCAATGAAACAAAAATGGGAACAAAGACCTAGTTAAATGCTTGCACAATTTCAGCTTCCAGAAACAGTAAGTTTAATTTTAGATGAAACTATGAATCTTGATGTAGGTAATAGATGTGACATGAACTGGGTTTTGAATAAACTCCATGATGAAAATGTTGAATGATTTAGATATATGATGGAAGATATGCAACTTGATTCTGTTTATAAAACGTTTTCATATGTTTCAAAGCAATATAATTATAAAAAATGCTTAAAACGTGCTATAATTATTATAACATATCATATAAAATATATTCACTTTAGTTAAATTTACAAATAGAATAATATTTATTATATTTGTAAGTATGTTGAATATTTAGTATATTTCACACCAAATGAAATACAAAAGGTGGTCTGAAGAAGAAAAAGAACTTCTAATTAAGTCTGTTAAAGATAACACTGTAAATAGTCGTACTAACTGGAATATTGTAGCAACATAATTGTCGGGTACACCAAACTAATGTAAAACATATTATTCAAAGGTAATCTAGAAATAAATACCAAAACATTGTACAATGAAGTGGACAGCTAGGGAAGAGGGCTAACTAATAGCTTGTGTTGATATACATGGGAGAAAGTGGGGACTTATATAGCGTCTTCAATTTTAAGATTTTACACCAGAATAGGTTAGATAAAAATTTTCTAAATTTGAAAATCGATTTAAAAAGAATTTTTCACTTATTTCAATGATAAAAAATGGAGATGATGTTCCTCTTGAAAAACGGGATGATTTGTAGCGATTATACAAGTATTTTTCTGAATTGAAAGCTATTTACGATAATAGTGACAAAATAGCATATTTAGAACGCAAAGCGATTATTAAAGCCTAAGAAAGCTTTGATTTAGATCAAATTGTTTTAAAAATAACTAATATTTTAGAAATATTAGAAAATAAGAAAAATTTAGCTCTTAATACTTCAAAAAATATTAGACGTGAATGAGTGATACTTTATTACAGATGTTTACAGTTCATTTGTCTCTTAATTCTTACCCCACTTACAAATATATACATTTAATTGATATTAATTTACATTTATATATATTTAAATATAAAATCAATTTAAATGTATATTTACCACCTCTCCTTCATTTAATGGAACCAAAGAACCAATTATTAGAAATTGAACAAAGATGGTAACAAAAGTGGGAATAAGACAAACAATTTGAGTCTAACCCACCAGAAAATTACAAAAAATCAGATCCAAAGAAAAAGTTTTTCGTTACTTTCCCATATCCTTACATGAATGGTCGTTTACATTTAGGCCACTTGTTTACTGTTTCCAAGACAGAGTTTGCTGCAGGATGGCACAAAATGAATGGGTATGAAACTTTATTCCCATTCGCATTCCATGTTACTGGTTAACCAATTTGTGGAGCTGCTAAAAAGTTACAAGCAGAATTGCAAAAGTATGGTTGTCCACCAGTTGTCCCAGAAGTCGAAGAGGTTGACGAAGCTCCAAAGGAAGTCGTTAAAGTTGAGAAAGAGCTGAATCTCGGTACATTCAAAGGCAAGAAAACCAAGGCAGTTGCCAAATCTAGCGATAAATTGCAATATGACATCTTACTCGATATGGGTGTATAAGCCGAGGACATTCCAAAGTTTGTTGATCCATATCAATGGGTTAAGTTCTTCCCATCTCTCTGCAAGGAAGACATGAAGAAGTTTGGCGCTCGCGTAGATTGGAGACGTTCTTTCATTACCTGCGATGCCAACCCAGTTTATGATGCTTTCGTAAGATGGTAAATGAACTCTCTGAAGAAGGGTGGTTATATCACTTATGGTAACAGAAACACCATCTGGTCTCCAGCCGACGGCCAGCCATGCATGGACCACGACAGATTGTCTGGCGAAGGTATCCAAGTTCAGGAATACGTCATTGTTTTAACTGAATTGCTTAGAAGCCATGTCAACAACAACGCTGTTTACGGCTCAGTTGCTGCCGACGAAACTGTTTTCTTAGCCTGCGCTACTCTTAGACCGGAAACCATGTGCGGTCAAACCAACGTTTGGATTAAGCCAGACGGCGAATATCTTTTGATAAGAATTGGCGATAAGAAAGTCATTGTTACCAGCAAGCACGCTGCGAACAACATGGCCTACCAGGGCTTCAACAACGGTAAGCCAATGGGCGAAATGGACGTCGTAAAGACCATTTTAGGTAAGGATTTAATCAACTGCATTGTTCATGCTCCACTCACTCCATACGCAGAAATACCAGTCCTTCCATTGCTCACCATTTCCATGACCAAGGGTACCGGTGTCGTCACATCCGTTCCATCTGATGCTCCAGACGATTACGCAGCCCTCAAGGACGTTCTCACCAACAACGAGAACATCGTCACTGAGTACAACATCGACTTAAAATTGCTCGAAAACATCAAGCCAATTGAAATCATCGAGATCCCAGAGTACGGCCGCGCTGCCGCCTCACGCCTGTGCGAAGAAAGAGGTGTTAAATCCCAACATGACAAGGAACTCCTCAAGGAAATCAAGGACCTTTGCTACACCAAGGGCTTCTATGAAGGCGTCATGATCTCAGGCCCATTCACCGGAAACAGAGTTCAAGACTGCAAGGTTCTGTGTAGAACCTACCTCGTTGAACGAGGACAGGCCTTCGTTTACGGTGAACCAGAAGCCGAAATCATCGCCCGTTCCGGATGCGTCTGCGTCGTCGCCAAAACTGACCAGTGGTTCATCGACTACGGCGAAGAAAAGTGGAAACAAGCCGCCCTCGATGCCTTGTCCAGAATTGACACCTACAACGACGAAGTCAAGAGCCAATTCGAAAGAGTTCTCGACTGGCTCAAGCAATGGGCCTTATCCAGAACATTCGGACTTGGTACCAGAATCCCATGGGACGAACAATTCCTTGTCGAATCCCTCAGCGACTCCACCATTTACAACGCTTTCTACACGATCGCCGACGTTCTCCAAAACGGCAATTTATACGGTGACGGCTGCCCAGTTGACTTCAAATTACTTGATGACGACTTCTTCGACTATGTTTTCGATCTATCCGACACCATCCAAGAAAAGCACAAGCAATACACCGAAATTATGCAAAAACTCAAGCAATCATTCACTTTCTATTATCCAGTCGATTTACGTTGCTCTGGTAAAGATCTTGTTCCCAACCACTTAACCTTCTTCATTTACAACCACTGCGCCGTTTGGTCAAAGAACCCAGAATACTGGCCACGCGGCATCCGTGCCAACGGTCACCTTATGTTGAACGAGAAAAAGATGTCCAAGTCTACTGGTAATTTCATGACTGCTATCCAGTCCATTGAAACTTACAGTGCTGATGGCGTTAGATATGCTTTAGCCGATGCTGGTGATGGTAACGATGATGCTAACTTCAAGACTGATACTGCTGTTCAAGCCGGTGTTAAGCTCACTCAATTACTTGCCATAGATCAAGCCATATTATCTAGAGCTGTTGAAAGAGAAAATATCAACACTACCAAAGATCTCATCTTCTAAGCTCAATTCTACGATTGTGCTGCTAGATGCAATAAATAATTCGAAAGATGTTTATTCCGTGAAGGTATGATCACTCTTATGAACGAAATGAATAAGGCAAGAGACTTATACATCAAAACGTGCGATTAAGAAAATGAATAACCAGCTAAGTCCCTCATATTTGAATTCATTAAACTTCAAACTCAATTGATTGCCACCATATGTCCTCACATTGCTGAAGAAATATACCACACAATCCTTGGCTTTTAAGAAACAATATTCAAATCTGCTTTAGATTAAGAATATTTAGATCAATAACAGTTCAAGTTTGCCAAATATCAAAATACCTACGAACAAATCTAAAGCATGATTGCAAGACTCAAATATCGTTACACCGATGCTGTAAAGCCAAAGAAAGACGGTACAATCCCACCAAAACCAAAAACTGGTGTAGTTTATGTTGCTACTGAGTTCTTAGAATGGTAAGCTCAAGTCATCACTTATTTAGGTGAAGAATATGCTAAGTGCGGAGGTAACTTTGATAAATCAATTATCGGCAATGCCAGAGCATATGCTCTCGATACCCTAAAAGTTGATGCTAAAGAAACAAAGAAAATTGTAAAACTCGTTTCTGACGTTTTAGCTTTAGCAAAAACTGAAGGATAAGAAGCATTTGTTGTTAAGATGCCTTTCGATGAAAAATTAGTTTACTAAGAATACAGCTTCCTTATGTGCTAATCGATGTTCTTGGAAAAGGTTGATGTCTACAGAGTTGGCGAAGGTCCTCTCCCAGCTGAAAAATGTGGCGCCGCTTAACCAGGTAGACCAATTATCTTCTTTGATATGTGAGGTCAACTATTATATAATTATAATATTAATTTAACTTAAATATCTGTATTAATTTGTAATAATAATTAGTAATAAGTCTCAGTCACCACCAGCTTTGAAATTATAAACAGATTTACATATTTAAATTATGTCGATTGTTTATCCAACTAATTCAACAATTTCGTCTGGGTTTTTGTAAGCTCCCGGAGATTCATCAAGTGTGTATTAATTTACGCACGTTGTAAATACTCCATTCATTAATTTTTTAAATTCATCTAGTGAAAGATATTTATTTACGTCTGATCTTCTGATCAGGCGACCAGCTCCGTGTGGTGCAGAGTTATTCCATTCTTCATTGGATTTACCAAAACCTAAAATAACTCCAGCTTTCATATTAAGTGGAACAACAACTGCTTCTTTAGAATGTGCTCGTATTGCTCCTTTTCGTATTACATTGTCTTCATAATCGATATAGTTGTGAACTGATTCTATGTATGAAGGAAGTGTATCGTGCATTTAGCTCTTATTTAATGAGTGTTTTTATTAGAATTCATCGCAAAATTTCAATAATTATGTCATAATCATTTTTCTGTTGAGTTGTGCGTACATTTATGCGATTTTCATGTCGTGGACGTAGTTTTCTGCCAATTTTCCAGTGAGGTATCCCATTTGTGATTTTCCTGCTGTAATTTTTACGCGTAGCATTAATTTATCAATTAGTTTTTTGGCTACTTTTGTGTTAAGGAATTCTTTGAAAATGTTTTCATATGATTTGGGGAGTGAAATTTATCCTCCGTTATTTAGTTCTTGAAGAAGTTTCTCGGGTTCGTAGTCAAAATCTGCTGTTTAACTTTGGTAGTGTTCAGCGATTGCTTTTCCAAAGTCTCTTGAGCCAGAGTGAACGGTGATCCAGAGTTGTTCTCCCTCGTCAATTTCTATGAAGTGATTTCCACCTCCGAGTGTTCCGAGTGAGTCGTAAACGGTTAAATTCAGTTGTTTGCAAATCGCAGTTACTTCCTCGTAAAACGTGTTGTAGTTATAATTCGGAAAAAGCTGCTTGAACGGGGCTTGGACCTGAGCGGCTGAGACGTTTCGCGTTTGTGTCTTGATCGGAACCTTGTCCTTTATATACTAATCCAATTCGGTAAAGAACTACACGCGTAAGGAATCAGAAAGTGCGAACCCGAGCTGATTCAGGCTCACACCGCAGCCTATGTCCGTTCCAATCAAATCAGGAACTAAATATTTGGTTAACTTTGACGTGAACCCAATCACACAGTTTGCGCCCACATGAACATCGGGCATCACCCTTATATTCGCATCAGAAGCCAACTTGTGATCGCACAACTGCTGTATTTGTTTCCTAGCAGCGTCATCCAGAGTATTCGTGAAGATTTAGGCATCGCCATATTTACCTGATACATACTACATCTTTTTTGAAGTGGGTTACTCTTTAACCACAAAAATATTGAATAGAAAAAATCACTGTTATTAGGTTAAATATTTAATACTTATTTGAATGGTAATGCATAAGATTAAAATAATAATAATTGGAATATCGAATCAAAATCACAAAAATAGTACAGAACTTTACTGTACATTCTAAGACATAAAATTTGACACGTGCTATGAAATTGTCTTTGTCGTCGACGGCAAATCAAATGGCACTAATGTTCTTATCTAAATTTAGCGTTATAAACAGACGCGGCTGATCGATTTCAGATCTGTTTTCAAGTGGAACGCAAATACAGACAAAGATGAGTGTGCCATATTTAAACAAATAGATTACGGAAACATATAACCTAAATAACAATGGTGGTTTAGTCACTCAATTGGGAAGCACACCTTGGTAAGTTGTTCTTCTTCCTTCACTTCGGCAGGATCGTTGAGGTAGATTTCAAACGGCGCGGCTCTCACCTTGAGGTTTTGGACCTTGACCTCGCTCGCGAGAGCATAGTAAGCAGCACTTACTTGGTTATAAGCGCCTTTATGAATTAAAGTGAGCGCCTTTCCTCCTGGAATTGTGTGTTGTTTCACGCCGCCGATAGGCTTGAGAGCAGAATGCTGGCCTATGAGGCACACATACTCGTGAGTGGGATTCGACAGCTGGCTAGGAGAGTCAAAGCACTGGAAGACGACTAACGGGTTCTCTATGGAAACACCCTGCAGCTTTTCCCACAACGCCTGATAAAGCTTTGGAGCATCTTCATATGCGGCGGTGGTGAACATTGCGTGGCCGTGGATGGCATCGATGGTTTCGATCTGCATGATTTATGAAAGCGTGGAGTGAGGTGTATAACGACATTTGGCGCATTCATGGTGATAATCAAGTTTGTGTAAAAGATACAAAATATGTTTTCACCGAATCAAAATCACAAAAATAGTACAGAACTTTACTGTACATTCTAATACATAAAATTTGACACGTGGTATGAAATTGCCTTTGTCGTCGACGGCAAATCAAATGGCACTAATTTTCTTATCTAAATTTAGCGTTATAAACAGACGCGGCTGGTCGATTTCAGATCTGTTTTCAAGTGGAACGCAAATACAGACAAAGATGAGTGTACCATATTCAAACAAATAGATTACGGAAACATATAAGCTAAATAGTAATGGTGGTTTAGTCACCCAATTGGGAAGCACACCTTGGTAAGTTGTTCTTCTTCCATCACTTCGGCAGGATCGTTGAGGTAGATTTCAAACGGGCGCGTCTCTCACCTTGAGGTTTTGGACCTTGACCTCGCTCGCGAGCATAGTAATCGCACTACTTGGTTATAAGCTCCTTTATGAATTAAAGTGAGCGCCTTTCCTCCTGGATTACGTGTTGTTTCACGCCGCCGATAGGCTTGAGAGCAGAATGCTGGCCTATGAGGCACACATACTCGTGAGGTGGGATTCGACAGCTGGCTAGAGAATCAAAGCACTGGAAGACGACTAACGGGTTCTCTATGGAAGCACCCTTCAGCTTTTCCCACAAAGCCTGATAAAGCTTTGAGCATCTTCAAGTAATGCGGCGGTGGTGAACATTGCGTGGCCGTGGATGGCATCGATGGTTTCGATCTGCATGATTTATGAAAGCGTGGGTGAGGTGTATAACGATATTTGGTGCATTCATGTTGAAAATCAAGTTTGTGCAAAAGATACAAAATATGTTTTCACCGAATCAAAAATCACAAAAATAGTACAGAACTTTACTGTACATTCTAAGACATAAAATTTGACACGTGCTATGAAATTGTCTTTGTCGTCGACAGCAAATCAAATGGCACTAATTTTCTTATCTAAATTTAGCGTTATAAACAGACGCGGCTGATCGATTTCAGATCTGTTTTCAAGTGGAACGCAAATACAGACAAAGATGAGTGTGCCATATTTAAACAAATAGATTACGGAAACATATAACCTAAATAACAATGGTGGTTTAGTCACTCAATTGGGAAGCACACCTTGGTAAGTTGTTCTTCTTCCTTCACTTCGGCAGGATCGTTGAGGTAGATTTCAAACGGCGCGGCTCTCACCTTGAGGTTTTGGACCTTGACCTCGCTCGCGAGAGCATAGTAAGCAGCACTTACTTGGTTATAAGCTCCTTTATGAATTAAAGTGAGCGCCTTTCCTCCTGGAATTACGTGTTGTTTCACGCCGCCGATAGGCTTGAGAGCAGAATGCTGGCCTATGAGGCACACATACTGGTGAGTGGGATTCGACAGCTGGCTAGGAGAATCAAAGCACTGGAAGACGACTAACGGGTTCTCTATGGTAACACCCTTCAGCTTTTCCCACAAAGCCTGATAAAGCTTTGGAGCATCTTCGTATGCGGCGGTGGTGAACATTGCGTGGCCGTGGATGGCATCGATGGTTTCGATCTGCATGATTTATGAAAGCGTGGAGTGAGGTGTATAACGATATTTGGCGCATTCATGGTGAAAATCAAGTTTGTGTAAAAGATACAAAATATGTTTTCACCGAATCAAAATCACAAAAATAGTACAGAACTTTACTGTACATTCTAAGACATAAAATTTGACACGTGCTATGAAATTGTCTTTGTCGTCGACGGCAAATCAAATGGCACTAATTTTCTTATCTAAATTTAGCGTTATAAACAGACGCGGCTGATCGATTTCAGATCTGTTTTCAAGTGGAACGCAAATACAGACAAAGATGAGTGTGCCATATTTAAACAAATAGATTACGGAAACATATAACCTAAATAACAATGGTGGTTTAGTCACTCAATTGGGAAGCACACCTTGGTAAGTTGTTCTTCTTCCTTCACTTCGGCAGGATCGTTGAGGTAGATTTCAAACGGCGCGGCTCTCACCTTGAGGTTTTGGACCTTGACCTCGCTCGCGAGAGCATAGTAAGCAGCACTTACTTGGTTATAAGCTCCTTTATGAATTAAAGTGAGCGCCTTTCCTCCTGGATTACGTGTTGTTTCACGCCGCCGATAGGCTTGAGAGCAGAATGCTGGCCTATGAGGCACACATACTCGGTGAGTGGGATTCGACAGCTGGCTAGGAGAATCAAAGCACTGGAAGACGACTAACGGGTTCTCTATGGTAACACCCTTCAGCTTTTCCCGCAAAGCCTGATAAAGCTTTGGAGCATCTTCGTATGCGGCGGTGGTGAACATTGCGTGGCCGTGGATGGCATCGATGGTTTCGATCTGCATGATTTATGAAAGCGTGGAGTGAGGTGTATAACGATATTTGGCGCATTCATGGTGAAAATCAAGTTTGTGTAAAAGATACAAAATATGTTTTCACCGAATCAAAATCACAAAAATAGTACAGAACTTTACTGTACATTCTAAGACATAAAATTTGACACGTGCTATGAAATTGTCTTTGTCGTCGACGGCAAATCAAATGGCACTAATTTTCTTATCTAAATTTAGCGTTATAAACAGACGCGGCTGATCGATTTCAGATCTGTTTTCAAGTGGAACGCAAATACAGACAAAGATGAGTGTGCCATATTTAAACAAATAGATTACGGAAACATATAACCTAAATAACAATGGTGGTTTAGTCACTCAATTGGGAAGCACACCTTGGTAAGTTGTTCTTCTTCCTTCACTTCGGCAGGATCGTTGAGGTAGATTTCAAACGGCGCGGCTCTCACCTTGAGGTTTTGGACCTTGACCTCGCTCGCGAGAGCATAGTAAGCAGCACTTACTTGGTTATAAGCTCCTTTATGAATTAAAGTGAGCGCCTTTCCTCCTGGAATTACGTGTTGTTTCACGCCGCCGATAGGCTTGAAGCAGAATGCTGGCCTATGAGGCACACATACTGTGTGGGATTCGACAGCTGGCTAGGAGAATCAAAAAGCACTGGAAGACGACTAACGGGTTCTCTATGGAAACCCTTCAGCTTTTCCCTGAAAACTGATAAAGCTTTGGAGCATCGCTCGTATGCGGCGGTGGTGAATTGCGTGGCCGTGGATGGCATCGATGGTTTCGATCTGCATGATTTATGAAAGCGTGGAGTGAGATGTATAACGTGTTGGTGCATTCATGGTGAAAATCAAGTTTGTGTAAAAGATACAAAATATGTTTCCACCGAATCAAAATCACAAAAAATAGTACAGAACTTTACTGTACATTCTAAGACAATAAAATTTGACACGTGGTATGAAATTGCCTTTGTCGTCGACGGCAAATCAAATGGCACTAATTTTCTTATCTAAATTTAGCGTTATAAACAGACGCGGCTGGTCGATTTCAGATCTGTTTTCAAGTGGAACGCAAATACAGACAAAGATGAGTGTACCATATTCAAACAAATAGATTACGGAAACATATAAGCTAAATAGTAATGGTGGTTTAGTCACTCAATTGGGAAGCACACCTTGGTAAGTTGTTCTTCTTCCTTCACTTCGGCAGGATCGTTGAGGTAGATTTCAAACGGCGCGGCTCTCACCTTGAGGTTTTGGACCTTGACCTCGCTCGCGAGAGCATAGTAAGCAGCACTTACTTGGTTATAAGCTCCTTTATGAATTAAAGTGAGCGCCTTTCCTCCTGGAATTACGTGTTGTTTCACGCCGCCGATAGGCTTGAGAGCAGAATGCTGGCCTATGAGGCACACATACTCGTGAGTGGGATTCGACAGCTGGCTAGGAGAGTCAAAGCACTGGAAGACGACTAACGGGTTCTCTATGGAAACACCCTGCAGCTTTTCCCACAACGCCTGATAAAGCTTTGGAGCATCTTCATATGCGGCGGTGGTGAACATTGCGTGGCCGTGGATGGCATCGATGGTTTCGATCTGCATGATTTATGAAAGCGTGGAGTGAGGTGTATAACGATATTTGGCGCATTCATGGTGATAATCAAGTTTGTGTAAAAGATACAAAATATGTTTTCACCGAATCAAAATCACAAAAATAGCACAGAACTTTACTGTACATTCTAATACATAAAATTTGACACGTGGTATGAAATTGCCTTTGTCGTCGACGGCAAATCAAATGGCACTAATTTTCTTATCTAAATTTAGCGTTATAAACAGACGCGGCTGGTCGATTTCAGATCTGTTTTCAAGTGGAACGCAAATACAGACAAAGATGAGTGTACCATATTCAAACAAATAGATTACGGAAACATATAAGCTAAATAGTAATGGTGGTTTAGTCACTCAATTGGGAAGCACACCTTGGTAAGTTGTTCTTCTTCCTTCACTTCGGCAGGATCGTTGAGGTAGATTTCAAACGGCGCGGCTCTCACCTTGAGGTTTTGGACCTTGACCTCGCTCGCGAGAGCATAGTAAGCAGCACTTACTTGGTTATAAGCGCCTTTATGAATTAAAGTGAGCGCCTTTCCTCCTGGAATTGTGTGTTGTTTCACGCCGCCGATAGGCTTGAGAGCAGAATGCTGGCCTATGAGGCACACATACTCGTGAGTGGGATTCGACAGCTGGCTAGGAGAGTCAAAGCACTGGAAGACGACTAACGGGTTCTCTATGGAAACACCCTGCAGCTTTTCCCACAAAGCCTGATAAAGCTTTGGAGCATCTTCATATGCGGCGGTGGTGAACATTGCGTGGCCGTGGATGGCATCGATGGTTTCGATCTGCATGATTTATGAAAGCGTGGAGTGAGGTGTATAACGATATTTGGCGCATTCATGGTGATAATCAAGTTTGTGTAAAAGATACAAAATATGTTTTCACCGAATCAAAATCACAAAAATAGTACAGAACTTTACTGTACATTCTAAGACATAAAATTTGACACGTGCTATGAAATTGTCTTTGTCGTCGACGGCAAATCAAATGGCACTAATTTTCTTATCTAAATTTAGCGTTATAAACAGACGCGGCTGATCGATTTCAGATCTGTTTTCAAGTGGAACGCAAATACAGACAAAGATGAGTGTGCCATATTTAAACAAATAGATTACGGAAACATATAACCTAAATAACAATGGTGGTTTAGTCACTCAATTGGGAAGCACACCTTGGTAAGTTGTTCTTCTTCCTTCACTTCGGCAGGATCGTTGAGGTAGATTTCAAACGGCGCGGCTCTCACCTTGAGGTTTTGGACCTTGACCTCGCTCGCGAGAGCATAGTAAGCAGCACTTACTTGGTTATATGCTCCTTTATGAATTAAAGTGAGCGCCTTTCCTCCTGGAATTACGTGTTGTTTCACGCCGCCGATAGGCTTGAGAGCAGAATGCTGGCCTATGAGGCACACATACTCGTGAGTGGGATTCGACAGCTGGCTAGGAGAATCAAAGCACTGGAAGACGACTAACGGGTTCTCTATGGTAACACCCTTCAGCTTTTCCCACAAAGCCTGATAAAGCTTTGGAGCATCTTCGTATGCGGCGGTGGTGAACATTGCGTGGCCGTGGATGGCATCGATGGTTTCGATCTGCATGATTTATGAAAGCGTGGAGTGAGGTGTATAACGATATTTGGATTGCATTCATGGTGAAAATCAAGTTTGTGTAAAAGATACAAAATATGTTTTCACCGAATCAAAATCACACAAAAAATAGTAACAGAACTTTACTGTACATTCTAATACATAAAATTTGACACGTGGTATGAAATTGCCTTTGTCATCGACGGCAAATCAAATGGCACTAATTTTCTTATCTAAATTTAGCGTTATAAACAGACGCGGCTGGTCGATTTCAGATCTGTTTTCAAGTGGAACGCAAATACAGACAAAGATGAGTGTACCATATTCAAACAAATAGATTACGGAAACATATAAGCTAAATAGTAATGGTGGTTTAGTCACTCAATTGGGAAGCACACCTTGGTAAGTTGTTCTTATTCCTTCACTTCGGCAGGATCGTTGAGGTAGATTTCAAACGGTGCGGCTCTCACCTTGAGGTTTTGGACCTTGACCTCGCTCGCGAGAGCATAGTAAGCAGCACTTACTTGGTTATAAGCTCCTTTATGAATTAAAGTGAGCGCCTTTCCTCCTGGAATTGTGTGTTGTTTCACGCCGCCGATAGGCTTGAGAGCAGAATGCTGGCCTATGAGGCACACATACTCGTGAGTGGGATTCGACAGCTGGCTAGGAGAGTCAAAGCACTGGAAGACGACTAACGGGTTCTCTATGGAAACACCCTGCAGCTTTTCCCACAACGCCTGATAAAGCTTTGGAGCATCTTCGTATGCGGCGGTGGTGAACATTGCGTGGCCGTGGATGGCATCGATGGTTTCGATCTGCATGATTTATGAAAGCGTGGAGTGAGGTGTATAACGACATTTGGCGCATTCATGGTGATAATCAAGTTTGTGTAAAAGATACAAAATATGTTTTCACCGAATCAAAATCACAAAAATAGTACAGAACTTTACTGTACATTCTAATACATAAAATTTGACACGTGGTATGAAATTGCCTTTGTCGTCGACGGCAAATCAAATGGCACTAATTTTCTTATCTAAATTTAGCGTTATAAACAGACGCGGCTGGTCGATTTCAGATCTGTTTTCAAGTGGAACGCAAATACAGACAAAGATGAGTGTACCATATTCAAACAAATAGATTACGGAAACATATAAGCTAAATAGTAATGGTGGTTTAGTCACCCAATTGGGAAGCACACCTTGGTAAGTTGTTCTTCTTCCATCACTTCGGCAGGATCGTTGAGGTAGATTTCAAACGGGCGCGTCTCTCACCTTGAGGTTTTGGACCTTGACCTCGCTCGCGAGCATAGTAATCGCACTACTTGGTTATAAGCTCCTTTATGAAATTAAAGTGAGCGCCTTTCCTCCTGGAATTACGTGTTGTTTCACGCCGCCGATAGGCTTGAGAGCAGAATGCTGGCCTATGAGGCACACATACTGGTGAGTGGGATTCGACAGCTGGCTAGGAGAATCAAAGCACTGGAAGACGACTAACGGGTTCTCTATGGTAACACCCTTCAGCTTTTCCCACAAAGCCTGATAAAGCTTTGGAGCATCTTCGTATGCGGCGGTGGGGAACATTGCGTGGCCGTGGATGGCATCGATGGTTTCGATCTGCATGATTTATGAAAGCGTGGAGTGAGGTGTATAACGATATTTGGCGCATTCATGGTGATAATCAAGTTTGTGTAAAAGATACAAAATATGTTTTCACCGAATCAAAATCACAAAAATAGCACAGAACTTTACTGTACATTCTAATACATAAAATTTGACACGTGGTATGAAATTGCCTTTGTCGTCGACGGCAAATCAAATGGCACTAATTTTCTTATCTAAATTTAGCGTTATAAACAGACGCGGCTGATCGATTTCAGATCTGTTTTCAAGTGGAACGCAAATACAGACAAAGATGAGTGTGCCATATTTAAACAAATAGATTACGGAAACATATAACCTAAATAACAATGGTGGTTTAGTCACTCAATTGGGAAGCACACCTTGGTAAGTTGTTCTTCTTCCTTCACTTCGGCAGGATCGTTGAGGTAGATTTCAAACGGCGCGGCTCTCACCTTGAGGTTTTGGACCTTGACCTCGCTCGCGAGAGCATAGTAAGCAGCACTTACTTGGTTATAAGCTCCTTTATGAATTAAAGTGAGCGCCTTTCCTCCTGGAATTACGTGTTGTTTCACGCCGCCGATAGGCTTGAGAGCAGAATGCTGGCCTATGAGGCACACATACTCGTGAGTGGGATTCGACAGCTGGCTAGGAGAATCAAAGCACTGGAAGACGACTAACGGGTTCTCTATGGTAACACCCTTCAGCTTTTCCCACAAAGCCTGATAAAGCTTTGGAGCATCTTCGTATGCGGCGGTGGTGAACATTGCGTGGCCGTGGATGGAATCGATGGTTTCGATCTGCATGATTTATGAAAGCGTGGAGTGAGGTGTATAACGATATTTGGCGCATTCATGGTGAAAATCAAGTTTGTGTAAAAGATACAAAATATGTTTTCACCGAATCAAAATCACAAAAATAGTACAGAACTTTACTGTACATTCTAAGACATAAAATTTGACACGTGCTATGAAATTGTCTTTGTCGTCGACGGCAAATCAAATGGCACTAATTTTCTTATCTAAATTTAGCGTTA
>CAXDID010001132.1:0-10936 GCA_963988835.1 Hexamita inflata
ATATATAGTTTTATAAAATATGCTCGGTCATACTTTTAGAAGAGTTGCAACTGATTTACTATAAAATTGTAATACACATTTAGTAACAAGCGAAATTTTGTTTGAAGTATTTAATTTCAGCATTTATGTTTTCACTCCAAGAAATTTACTTTTGGCTTTTCTTTCTGAGGCTTACAGCATTTAGAGCTATTTCATTTTCTATTTTGATTAGTTTGAATACGACTACTTCATATATATTGTTATAAATTTTGGAAGTTCATTTGGTCCAAGTTATTAAAATAGTGAAAATTATTACATTTTTCGATTTAGTAATATGAGCTATTAATCATAATCAGCAACTTGGGGGTAACTTCGACTTTGATTTTATATTTAAAAAGAAACTAAATTGCATAATAAAAATATATGTGTCACAAGTTACTGAAATCATAATTTGAGGTATATTTCTCAAAATACTTTAACTAGTATTCTGTATTAATTTAATATTGTAAATATTGTAAATAGATGTTTGTGATGTATGGGATATTGCAGGTGCTAAGCAACTTTTGATATAACGTCCACATCAACAATATTGTACATCTAATTTAGAACTAAATACGAAACATAGAGCATAACTACATATATATTTATAATTATAACGTAGCATAAATTACATATATGCAATAAATTGTATCTTCAAAGATATTAAATTTGCTGAGTATTTCTAAATACAGTATATCACATGAAAAGTATCAAATATATTTTGTGAATATTATAATTACTCTTTAATATAAAAACCATTACAACGGCGACTATGAACACTAATGATAAATATAAGTTCCCATAATATCTTAATATTAGTATAATTTGTTTCTGTCTTACTGATAGAAACTACGAACGATAATTCAACATACTATTAGTTATTAATTATAAAAATACATTATGTTGTTGGGGGATAAAACTTAATTGTATTTAGTTAACTATCAAATACATATAAAATTTGGATTAAATTGTAATATATACTAAGTTCAATTTAAATGAATCTTAATAAAGTAGATATTAACCGCAAAGTTAAATGGTTTAAATTTATTTATATTTTATTCAAACTTTTTACTACACAAAATACAAAACTAAATTTAAGTAAGCCATTTATCACTATAAGCACTAAAATAATATATCATAGTTTTAACATCTATTGCTATCTAAATATTTAATAAAACTCTTTTGAATATTTCCCACCTCATAATTATAGAATATATTCCCTATTTGATTCAAAAGATAAAGCACGTAAGGAACACTATTTAACTTATAATGTAGTTCGTATAGTAGCATAGTATAGTATATTATTATTTAACGCTATCATCTAGGCCTCTTATATTGTTTATCTTGACATTTGTGAAATCTTAGATTTGAAAGTGAAGGAATAAATATATGTTGGCCTCGCCGATGTGATAGTATTTAAAAGAATAAATTATATCATACTTATAATAGCGGAACCTACTTAACATATTCAACTTACAGTTTCGTAAAATTTTGATTCTCCCAATTATTGTTTTGAATATTGGGCACATAACTTATTTATTCAAGTCCAACTACAACTATATTTGGAGTACCGTCACAGTGAAATACAACATTTGAAGTTACCCCCAAATTGAGTCCAGCTAACTATTTTAAAGAAAACTGACATACTTGTTCAAATTACACCAGCCATTATATCACATCAGGCCTATCGACAAAATATTTTATTGTTACTCAAAATTGAATCTTATGGATAGTATTTCGATGTGAATTTCTGTATTTATGCTAATATTAATTTTGAATGGTTGAAATAAAAATTATAGATGTTCTAGTGTAAGAAAATTACTACCCCAACTGTGTTATCTTTTATCTTGAACCACGTTCAAGTTGTAAAATTTTGATAATTTGGCGTAAATTGGGAGTGGTACAAAATCCAAACACAAAAAATCTTTTTTATATATGAATGTTAAATGACTACATCAGTTTCCCTCAAATTCAAGTATTTTACCTACCGAGCACATTTGTTTTATATTATTCTTTTATTTTTTTGTGCTAAAGGGAAAATATTAATTGTTCTTTAGCATTTATAATATTTAAATGTGCGTTAAAATAATAGTTGCATTTATCGATTCAAACATGCCACTTCACTTCCTTTATATGACACAGAATTCTATACTTGAATCAGTATAAGAATATATCTGTGGTGATTACAACAATGGCTTAAGTACAGATGAATATTTAGGTTACATCTACGAATAAAATCATGATGATGTAATTGCGTAAATAATCATTACCAAGATATTTACGCTCAAAATAATTGTTGCTAACAGTGCAAAAGACACCTCTTTATTAGAAGATATTTCACGTTTACTCGAAATATTAAAATAGATGAATCCCATCGATTTAACCCTTTAAACGGCCGTCTAGTAAAATTTAGTAAAAATGTATCGTGTTTGGAGTGATTTAACCAGTTATTTCAAATAATTGAATTTCCATAGGACTTCCCACGATATTTATTTTATGAAATAACAAGCGATTTACAAAGTTAACAAATTCTTAAAATTACACATTTATAATATCATGATATTTACACATATTATAACTTACTATTAGATTACCACACCCATAGCATGCTCAACAATATCGCTCTATCTTCCATGTGACTCGTACCATCTGCGTTTCTAAGGAAGTAATGGAGCGGTTAACTTTTAACAACAATATACAAAAATGTGAGTTGGAGTGAAATTAGTATAATTTTTGAATATATCAATATAAATGTGCGACAAATATTTTTTATTTTAATCAAAATATTATTCAATAAATTGCAATAAAACTATGACTTATGTTCTTTGTAGTGTTCGTAACCAACCTAGTAGTTCCACATACTTTGATCGATTACAAGTCTTGTGTGAATTAGAGTTTACGAATATCATTTTACGTCATCAGAATTCCTCAAATTTCAAACGTGTCCTGCGTGGTCTAAATTCTCCCAAGTTACTCCGATATACGGTCAATAATGATAACTGCATTGACATGTTTGCTCGACAGATATTAATGTAATTTTGGAATTTTGGTAAATGAAAGCTGTGTAAAAAACTGCATTTTTAATAATATTTAGGAAGTATTTAATATCATATAATTATTTATCTATATTAAAGCTCTTGAAACTGCGCTACTATAGTTCCTTCTCAGATAATCATAGTGATGCATAGAATATACATTTTCATCTCGTTTGAAGTGGAAAACAGATCTCAATAAAATATAAAATAACAGTCGCACATTTTAATTGAAATCAAATTCCAATTTGATTCTCAATTCCAATTTCATTCTCAATTGACGAAACATTATTATGTGCACAAACAGACTTCATTGAGACTTTCGAAAGCGAAACATAGGCTCTCGCATATATATATATATATATATATATATATATATATATATATATATATATATATATATATATATATATAATCCAATACAACGGAACAACCTCCCGTGCAAGCCGAAGGAAATAACGAGCAAAGAGAAACTGAGACGCGAGAACCAGTTTCTGGAAATTAAGTTAGCGAATCAAGTGAAACTGCTAACGACTCAGTGAAGACCCAGCAGGGCCCTCACTGAGTGGGCATAAATGACGGGTTGAGCCCGTTTTGAAAGTGGAAACACTGGCGTGCGAGAGCCCATGTTTTGCTTTCGAAAGTCTCAATGAAGTCTGTTTGTGCCGTCTCGAGGAAGTGAAATGAATATATATATATATATATTTATTTATTTATTTATTTAAGATTAACTTCGCCGTAATCATATCATATTATATTCTATATATTTAATCATAACATAGGAGTACAACCTGATGCATTGCAAATAACGTATCCATTGCTGTAACTACAATCACATTCATAAGAATCCTCGAGTGATAAACAAGTATGACAATTTTTATTAGCATTTGTATATGTTTTCATATAAACTTAACTGCTTTGAATACTTGCAATTTTTGCATCAAAGTCTTATCTCAATTAATATAAAGTTTGACTTAATGATGTTAAATCTGCTCTAAGCGAGTCTGTAACAAGTTTCTGAGAATTCGCTGTTACTATAATATTTTGAATTTATGTATTTTATTAAGAATTATTGTTAACTGCATCTTACTTAAGTGAATTGAATTGTGTAGATAATGACGATAAGGCGGCCAAATTTGTGTCAATTTAAGTTTATAATGAGTTATTGACAGTGTATAATTTAGTAGTTATCGATAATATTTAACTATTGAAAGAAGAATTTAGTGATTACAAATCAACTCTTATTTGATCACTGATTATCTTATGCATTGTAATGTTTGATTATAAGTCCTTAATTTCAATTTGTAATTAAGATATATTTGACGAAACAATTTGTTCAAATACATATTGCTTATTATTTATATTATCAAATGTATTATTTACAAATTATTATAAATCATTTGTTTTAGATGTAAAATAATTATATAAGAAATCTTTTGTAGCTATCAGTTAATTTGAAATATTTGAAATATTGTTTTTCAAATTATTATCTAGAGTTGAAGCATTATTAAATATATATTTGTCTACGTTTGTAAGTGTTGATATTATATTAATGCATATAGTGCCGTTAAGTAAGTATCCAGCAATACATACGCATTCTTCACCATTGTAAACAAATGGATTTGCGCAATATTTAGTATTATTTATAGTATCTAAATAGCCATTAATCAAATCTATTTAGCATAACCCATAAATAGGTGTGTTTTACCCGCATATATTTTCGCAAGTGTAGTTAGGTTGTTCTGTGAGACTAACAAGAGAAGCATTCCCATTATTTATTAAATTTAAAATATTTGAGCACATATTCATATTTGATATATTGATTGTCTAAATAATATTCTCATCAATCTAATTAATTAAATTACTACTTTAACTATTTTCTTAAAAATTATATCCTACTATATCTAAATCTGTAACAATAAATGCTAAAATCTCTTTAACTTAAATAACTAAACCACCAACAAATAGACTATCGAATCTAAATTGTAATTATACGTTTATAATTTATAAAATAGTATTAGTTATTTGCATTATACTTGAAATAGATTATCCATTTGCTAAAAATGATAATGATGAACTAAAAATACGAACATCGCATTGATAACAAATTAAAGAACCGTATACCATTTTAAATAAAATGGAAATATTAATATTTGAGTTTTAAATAATTTGGTCAATACTATTTACTCCAAAAACGGCAAATTTTTAAACTTAATATATTGACACTTAGATTGAAGAATTAGTAATAACTTCATTAAAAATAAAAATACTACTTGATTGTTATGAAATTATTAGATTATTGTTAACATTAACTTTAATAATCTATTTACTTTTCTTACAATATGAAAACTCATTATTGTCTATTAAAATATTATTAGAGCAAACATTATTAAGTTTCTTAACTTATTTATACAAAATAATAGAACACAACATAATTTATAAAAGATATGAATATAAATGAAATAAATAAATTACTTGGTATCATTATTCGCGACTGCAAATCGCAAAGAACTTAAAGAGACAGGCGCGAAGCCACTAACTGGTATATTCGGACTGTCCGACGATAGCTGGAGTGATTATAATTGCGTTAAAGGCATTCACCCAGTTCCGACGCTTGCGGGTTCTGTCGCGACTCTGTATGAACTGCAAATATTCTTTGTTGTTCACTGCCTTGTTTGTGATATTTAGCCACAACTCTCAACAAACGGAATACCAGGCGGGTTATGAAAATACATTTACCACAGCTATATTGTTTTGCCTCTATAAATTACAAATTGTTGTTTTTGATAAATGTCGCCAATACAGTATTCATGACTTAAAATGTCAGAATATTGTTGACCACTCAGAACCAGCTTTGACTTAAAAATGAATACTTTGAATTCTCAATTTTCAAAATCGAGAACGGCATGTCACTTGTAAATAGGAATCGATTATGCACGCATTATAATTGCGTCAAGGGCCGCGGCTAATGTTTTGTCTAGCGTGTAACCGGATCCTTTTAATTAGCGGAGCCTATCGAGCATTTCACTGTCGACTTCTCAACAATACCACGCGGCGCTACCTAACAACGAAATACCAGTGACGGAAATGCTCGTGGACTACAATAAGTCAACTTAGTTGGGACGGATTTTTAGCCGAATGAGGAACGCGAGAGATTTTCTAGCCTGTTATTGCGCAGGAAGAAACTGGCGGACTTCGTTCTGGATTTCTTGTGAGCGAACTTAAAGAGACAGGCGCGAAGCCACTAACTGGTATATTCGGACTGTCCGACGATAGCTGGAGTGATTATAATTGCGTTAAAGGCATTCACCCAGTTCCGACGCTTGCGGGTTCTGTCGCGACTCTGTATGAACTGCAAATATTCTTTGTTGTTCACCGCCTTGTTTGTGATATTTAGCCACAACTCTCAACAAACGGAATACCAAGCGGATTATGAAAATACATTTACCACAGCTATATTGTTTTGCGCCTCTATAAATTGCAAATTGTTGTTTTTAATAAATGTCGCCAATACAGTATTCATGACTTAAAATGTCAGAATATTGTTGACCACTCAGAACCAGCTTTGACTTAAAAATGAATACTTTGAATTCTCAATTTTCAAAATCGAGAACGGCATGTCACTTGTAAATAGGAATCGATTATGCACGCATTATAATTGCGTCAAGGGCCGCGGCTAATGTTTTGTCTAGCGTGTAACCGGATCCTTTTAATTAGCGGAGCCTATCGAGCATTTCACTGTCGACTTCTCAACAATACCACGCGGCGCTACCTAACAACGAAATACCAGTGACGGAAATGCTCGTGGACTACAATAAGTCAACTTAGTTGGGACGGATTTTTAGCCGAATGAGGAACGCGAGAGATTTTCTAGCCTGTTATTGCGCAGGAAGAAACTGGCGGACTTCGTTCTGGATTTCTTGTGAGCGAACTTAAAGAGACAGGCGCGAAGCCACTAACTGGTATATTCGGACTGTCCGACGATAGCTGGAGTGATTATAATTGCGTTAAAGGCATTCACCCAGTTCCGACGCTTGCGGGTTCTGTCGCGACTCTGTATGAACTGCAAATATTCTTTGTTGTTCACTGCCTTGTTTGTGATATTTAGCCACAACTCTCAACAAACGGAATACCAGGCGGGTTATGAAAATACATTTACCACAGCTATATTGTTTTGCCTCTATAAATTACAAATTGTTGTTTTTGATAAATGTCGCCAATACAGTATTCATGACTTAAAATGTCAGAATATTGTTGACCACTCAGAACCAGCTTTGACTTAAAAATGAATACTTTGAATTCTCAATTTTCAAAATCGAGAACGGCATGTCACTTGTAAATAGGAATCGATTATGCACGCATTATAATTGCGTCAAGGGCCGCGGCTAATGTTTTGTCTAGCGTGTAACCGGATCCTTTTAATTAGCGGAGCCTATCGAGCATTTCACTGTCGACTTCTCAACAATACCACGCGGCGCTACCTAACAACGAAATACCAGTGACGGAAATGCTCGTGGACTACAATAAGTCAACTTAGTTGGGACGGATTTTTAGCCGAATGAGGAACGCGAGAGATTTTCTAGCCTGTTATTGCGCAGGAAGAAACTGGCGGACTTCGTTCTGGATTTCTTGTGAGCGAACTTAAAGAGACAGGCGCGAAGCCACTAACTGGTATATTCGGACTGTCCGACGATAGCTGGAGTGATTATAATTGCGTTAAAGGCATTCACCCAGTTCCGACGCTTGCGGGTTCTGTCGCGACTCTGTATGAACTGCAAATATTCTTTGTTGTTCACTGCCTTGTTTGTGATATTTAGCCACAACTCTCAACAAACGGAATACCAGGCGGGTTATGAAAATACATTTACCACAGCTATATTGTTTTGCCTCTATAAATTACAAATTGTTGTTTTTGATAAATGTCGCCAATACAGTATTCATGACTTAAAATGTCAGAATATTGTTGACCACTCAGAACCAGCTTTGACTTAAAAATGAATACTTTGAATTCTCAATTTTCAAAATCGAGAACGGCATGTCACTTGTAAATAGGAATCGATTATGCACGCATTATAATTGCGTCAAGGGCCGCGGCTAATGTTTTGTCTAGCGTGTAACCGGATCCTTTTAATTAGCGGAGCCTATCGAGCATTTCACTGTCGACTTCTCAACAATACCACGCGGCGCTACCTAACAACGAAATACCAGTGACGGAAATGCTCGTGGACTACAATAAGTCAACTTAGTTGGGACGGATTTTTAGCCGAATGAGGAACGCGAGAGATTTTCTAGCCTGTTATTGCGCAGGAAGAAACTGGCGGACTTCGTTCTGGATTTCTTGTGAGCGAACTTAAAGAGACAGGCGCGAAGCCACTAACTGGTATATTCGGACTGTCCGACGATAGCTGGAGTGATTATAATTGCGTTAAAGGCATTCACCCAGTTCCGACGCTTGCGGGTTCTGTCGCGACTCTGTATGAACTGCAAATATTCTTTGTTGTTCACTGCCTTGTTTGTAGAGATGGGTAATCCCACTTCCCACGTCGGGTTTTTCCCACGTCACACCACGACGTGGGATTTAGACGTGGGATTTTAAAATTTTCGATCATGAAAGTTGTGAGTAGTCATTTTTTGCATTTTTAGCTCATTCCAAAATGTGGTGTAGGTGGTCGATAATAATTGATTTAGTATAGTATATTGTGACATCATATTAAATTTTATTCCACCTCTAATTAACAATAAATATCACAATCAAAATTCTTATATTTATTGAAACCCAAAACATTTTAAAATGGAATAAATATGTTTTAAATACTATAATTACACTGAAAAATGTATTTTTATGATGAAAAAACTCTAAAATTTTGAGTATTTTATAAATATTTTAACTTTATAATAATTATTCTGAATAGGGCTAATTTGTCTTTATTTTCAGCTAAAATCTGTAAAAAATTGGGCTCTAACTTATAGCTCACTGGAAACCTGCAAATATAATATATTTGCTAAGTTGAAATAATAGGCAAAATACCACGTCCATCATTAATTACCACGTCAATTTTGCAATTCCCACGTCAAATTACCAATCTCTACCTTGTTTGTGATATTTAGCCACAACTCTCAACAAACGGAATACCAGGCGGGTTATGAAAATACATTTACCACAGCTATATTGTTTTGCCTCTATAAATTACAAATTGTTGTTTTTGATAAATGTCGCCAATACAGTATTCATGACTTAAAATGTCAGAATATTGTTGACCACTCAGAACCAGCTTTGACTTAAAAATGAATACTTTGAATTCTCAATTTTCAAAATCGAGAACGGCATGTCACTTGTAAATAGGAATCGATTATGCACGCATTATAATTGCGTCAAGGGCCGCGGCTAATGTTTTGTCTAGCGTGTAACCGGATCCTTTTAATTAGCGGAGCCTATCGAGCATTTCACTGTCGACTTCTCAACAATACCACGCGGCGCTACATAACAACGAAATACCAGTGACGGAAATGCTCGTGGACTACAATAAGTCAACTTAGTTGGGACGGATTTTTAGCCGAATGAGGAACGCGAGAGATTCTCTAGCCTGTTATTGCGCAGGAAGAAACTGGCGGACTTCGTTCTGGATTTCTTGTGAGCGAACTTAAAGAGACAGGCGCGAAGCCACTAACTGGTATATTCGGACTGTCCGACGATAGCTGGAGTGATTATAATTGCGTTAAAGGCATTCACCCAGTTCCGACGCTTGCGGGTTCTGTCGCGACTCTGTATGAACTGCAAATATTCTTTGTTGTTCACTGCCTTGTTTGTAGAGATGGGTAATCCCACTTCCCACGTCGGGTTTTTCCCACGTCACACCACGACGTGGGATTTAGACGTGGGATTTTAAAATTTTCGATCATGAAAGTTGTGAGTAGTCATTTTTTGCATTTTTAGCTCATTCCAAAATGTGGTGTAGGTGGTCGATAATAATTGATTTAGTATAGTATATTGTGACATCATATTAAATTTTATTCCACCTCTAATTAACAATAAATATCACAATCAAAATTCTTATATTTATTGAAACCCAAAACATTTTAAAATGGAATAAATATGTTTTAAATACTATAATTACACTGAAAAATGTATTTTTATGATGAAAAAACTCTAAAATTTTGAGTATTTTATAAATATTTTAACTTTATAATAATTATTCTGAATAGGGCTAATTTGTCTTTATTTTCAGCTAAAATCTGTAAAAAATTGGGCTCTAACTTATAGCTCACTGGAAACCTGCAAATATAATATATTTGCTAAGTTGAAATAATAGGCAAAATACCACGTCCATCATTAATTACCACGTCAATTTTGCAATTCCCACGTCAAATTACCAATCTCTACCTTGTTTGTGATATTTAGCCACAACTCTCAACAAACGGAATACCAGGCGGGTTATGAAAATACATTTACCACAGCTATATTGTTTTGCCTCTATAAATTACAAATTGTTGTTTTTGATAAATGTCGCCAATACAGTATTCATGACTTAAAATGTCAGAATATTGTTGACCACTCAGAACCAGCTTTGACTTAAAAATGAATACTTTGAATTCTCAATTTTCAAAATCGAGAACGGCATGTCACTTGTAAATAGGAATTTGTAACATATAACTTGTAAATAGGAAAAAGTAGGTAGCATGATTTCCTTATTCTACTATTCGTTAATATTTACTTCCAAATAACCTGATGAGTAGATTTATCTTTTCTATATTTTCGATTAGAACGATTAGGCTCGGCGCTCGACGTTAGAGCTGAAGAGGCATTGCTGAAATACCAGCTTTGTTTAGTGTGATCGATGATGGATTCATTCGGTTGCGCTTCTCGCCGCATCCCACTTCCTGATCCT
>CAXDID010001135.1:0-55313 GCA_963988835.1 Hexamita inflata
CTAAATTTATCTCAATAAATAATAATATTTGAGCTGAAATATATTATTTCATTACTAATTAACTATATTCTGATGGAATAATGATTAAATATATTTTATAAGAATCCATTTCAAAATTTAGAAATTGAAGAAATATTATATTGTAAAAGAATAGCAAATAATATAACCTAGGTATTTTGCTAAATTGAGTGTTGCTAATAGTATAATCGGAGTATAATCGGCAACAACATATATCAGTTAAAATTGATAACTCCATATTCGACTAAATAATATATAAAACTAATTGTTATCTCAAATGAGAGCTGTACGTACAGAGGCAGGGCTGATGTTACTCGAGGAATATATTCGATAACCTTATTAACATGTATTAATTTATTATCCGTGACACTATATTTTATGGTTCTTAATCATCATATTTCAAAATATCGAAAATATAACAAAAATGATATTAATATAGAGAATATAAACGACGGAGGGAAAAATAGTATATTATTTATCTATTATTTATTGAGTGTTGCTAATAGATAAATAATATACTATTTTTGAGATTCTCATTTGAGATAACAATTAGTTTTATATATTATTTAGTCGAATATGGAGTTATCAATTTTAACTGATATATGTTGTTGCCGATTATACTCCGATTATACTATTAGCAACACTCAATTTAGCAAAATACCTAGGTTATATTATTTGCTATTCTTTTACAATATAATATTTCTTCAATTTCTAAATTTTGAAATGGATTCTTATAAAATATATTTAATCATTATTCCATCAGAATATAGTTAATTAGTAATGAAATAATATATTTCAACTCAAATATTATTATTTATTGAGATAAATTTAGGCTTTAACTGATTTTTTCACAGAGTAAAATACCCTCGGCGTGAAATGAAAAGATTTTTTATTCCTTTCACAAATTACCTATTATTTTGAACTTATGATATGTAAATTGTACACTATTATGAAATAACAAGCTAAATTTACACATAAGAAGCTCATATTCCGTTTGTAGAAGTGCTTCATTCTATCAATGTTGTTTCAACATAAAATAGTATCAAAAATAAACAAATAGTAGATCAAGAACTATTCTTGGTATCATGATTTAATCTGTAGTGTGGATTTGACTAAGTTGAAATCATCATAAAGCAGCGAAAGCGTGTGATTTGAATAGAATTCCAAATGTCTCCAGTTATATTAATTTAATATATTTTACTTTCGTATATTAGAGTATCATGAACCAATTTTTAACATTCAATATATTTAAGTTAATGCGCCAGAAAAGATTGTAAGAAACATCACAGTAATTCATTTATTATTCATATCATCGCAGTACTATAAAGAAGAGTTTCTCCGGTGATCTACCTCTTCACAGTCTCAATAATTAACACATTACTATGTTCGCGACAATAATATTACAAAAACTACTTATCGATTCTATTTAGGAAATTAAGCACCCCAATTGAATTTTGAATATGTTTAAAAGCACAATTCAAATCCAAATACATTCTATTGCACACATTATTTACCACGTAATATTTAATATATAATATGTATATAGTAATATTGTTATAATTATCTAAACAATATTGAGATGGAATGATTGAATCGAGCCTAAGTACTGATGATAAGGTTACAGTTAAGTGAGTCGTTTAATATTGCATTTCTACCAAGTTATACTGTAATCACTTCTAAGAATAATTTACACGATAAAGATGATTGTCAATTTTTTACATTTATCAATTGCAGACTAAGAATATAATTTATAAAGCGTAGAAAAGTTACTTTGTTTCATAATATAGTTTTTAATAGTTTATAAAGATAATTCTTAATGTAATATCATTAATTGGTTATCGGGAGTGAGCTGTTTACATTGACGTGCTGTTACTCTTGTTATAAAATATTAAATAAAACGTTATACGTGATGTAGCAGTCATTTATAATTTAAATGTCGACATAATGCCAAATTTAAATATATGAAAACAAATATAACAATGGTAATGCGCAATATCAGCAGTTTCAATATATCATTACTATATAATATTTTGGAAACAATAGAATTTTAATAATATTTTAATCCTAAGTTTTTTAGAAACTAGGAATTATTAGAAGTATAATGAAACTAAATCAATGTCAATCTCAAATTTCAGTAACGGAAAAAATGTTACTTAAAGGCTGAAAGTATTTACTGCAGTTATTAATCTGTATATTTGAGTCTTAAATACTTGTATATATACATCTATATACTTTCAAATTACGTGTATGATATATTCTATTATTTTATGTAAATAATTATAATATAATAAATTGATTTGCAAATAAGAAATTTAAGTAAATAATGAAATATATAATTTTTGCTAAAAGTAAAAGCATGTTAATAAGGTGTTGATAAATAATAATATGATATTATCACAATATTCTAGTAATATATTTATTTACACTGATTCTATATCATAGGCAACTTTGTAACTTGGTATAACAAACGTAAATAATTTTGCCGTATTTGGTATTAATAGTCACAGTTAAATAATTAAAAATTCTATTATAAATGTGTCAATATAATTTGAAATAATATTTGGTTCATTGATATGTTTGACTTGCGATGTAAATGTAAGTTAGTCGACATTTATATTTATTGCATCTGCTTAATGTTTGGCGACAATTATGTAAAAATCTTTAAATGCAATTCATATCAGTGACTCTTTGATACAGTTTAGATTTAATTCATATAAATCAAGTGGATTTGTGTATAGTGTAATTGATAATTTGAAATTTACACTTGTAAATGTTTCTTTAGTAGGATAAAATAATTAAATTAATGAAAATAATGGTAATATACTTTCAGTAACCCTAATCTAAGAATTATTTATTCAAATTATTTAAGTACAAATATGCAGTAATATATAAAATTAAATAGGTGTTTCATATTAACTTGCAGTCTCATTTACCTAAAATCTTATAATTTAATGTTAATATATTTGTTAAACAAACACTGTACCTATATATGGTCTTTGTATATAAGATCTTGCCAATGGAATTATGAATTAAAATTTTACTAAAAGTTGTGCCTACCCGTTTGTTTTTGATTCTCACTAATGTATTTGTTCGGAAGGATATTTGTATAATGATAGTAACTGCATAAATATATTAAATATATTAACTTAATTAGATATATAACTCACAAATAATATATCATTGCTAAATATTCAATTATAAGCGATGCAACAGCTATTCACATAAAACTATAAAAATTTGGAGAATTAATTTATAAATAACTTATCAAAAACTTAAAATGACATTCAAAATGTAAATTATTCTGTACAAAGTTAAGTACATTTGATTAACAGAACTTTATAAGATAACTATGCAAATACAAGTTTGCAATTAGTTATTATGTCCAATAGTATAAGTAACTTAAGTACCTTAACTTCTAATTATTAAACTTAACTACAATACATAAATTCTTCCTTACAAAGCTAAATTAATTAGATTAACAAAACATTATAAGACTATAGTACAAATACAAATATGCAATTAGTGAATATATCTAATATGATAAATAACCTCAACACATATACATAAAATTAATAAACGTAACTGTCTAACATTAATTCAACAATTAATGGGAAAATTTAAACTTTAAGTACAACCATTTAGTAACATTACACATATATAACATAAATTTAAAATGTTGATTAAAGATAAGATAATTCAATTAATTATTTGAACTAACAAATTGGTGGTCTATAGAGTCAGATTAATGGTTTATAAGCAGCAATATCATCAATTTCAGCACGTTCGCTTTCAGGTAGTGTTAATAGAGATGGTTGTTTTGTGCAGCTTACAATTTGTAACTAGGCAGGTGTTTGTGGAGCTACTTAAATTAATATGTGTAACTGATTACTAATTTTGATAATCAAATAGATGTGAGTGAAACAAACTACAGTATAATTAAGTAATATTACGTTATATTATAATATATTATTTAGACCTCAATCAGCACCCGATATCTCCACTTCCACATGCGTGACCGAAAGCTATTATAGCTAATGACAAGTGCCTCTACACACGCTACAAAAATACAACAAATTACGATAATCTGTGTAAATCACTATCTATATGTTATTGGACATCGTGTTAGAGTTTATATACAAATGCTATGTAAATTTACGTAATTATGATCAAATAACAACTTAATGAAAATAATACATTATTATAAAGTATTATTTTTGAATCACATCTTCAGAATCCGGTTGCAGTGCATCCATTAGATCCACAAACGTTAATTGCGCTGGTTAATCCAGTTGTTACTTTAGTTCCAGTGATAACTGTACCGGTAACAGCAGTTCCTGCTACAATACCGGCTTTTGCCCCAATTATTTGTCCAATGATCGACACCTTATTCAATGAAATATTCAGCACTGAGCTCTATGCGAATAGCCCACCCACAACAGCACCCTGAGCTGATACAATCAAGTTTAAATCTTCAATAAGAGTAACTCCACTTATATTTAAACACAGCCCACCAGTTATATCCCCCTTCGTGAACGTGGTAAATGTTGTCCTCGAGACTTGTAAACTGACTGTTTGCTACAGAACGAGCCCAGAGGATTATTTTCCCTCACCTGAAACGTAAACTGTGCACCCAGCCACTTTCAAGGTGTTTGCTTTTTAAATTAATGAAATTTTTAAAATAGAGTTAGTTTCAACCGAGAATGAGATCCTGGACTCAATTATTTATAAAGTATCTTATTTGGCTATAAGATAAATTTCATAGCCGGGCACGCTTTCTTTTGCGATGAATATGTTAATATTCGCGTTTTGCAAACGTTTCTGGTATAGAAATACTGTTTTGATCGTGTTATCGAACTTCTTAACCGGAACGGAGTACTGCAAGCACTGAGCTTGATACGAATTGGACGCAGAGTACTGATCGCCATCACAAAATAGTAAAAGCCTGTTATTAAAGGTTTTAGCTTAGTTGCAAATGCTGAAAGCGGAGCAATTCGCGCGGCATTCGTTTACTGAGACAACAGGGTAAGTTGAGTTGCATCCACCAACAATGCACTCGAATTTCACATATAATCCATCACAAAATGACACACAGCGTTTTTGCGTCCCATTTACATAGTAGTATCCTGAGCACGTTGCTTAGCATATTAATTATTATGCTTATCCCGTATTTTGAACATAGGATAAGCTCGTGCATGTAGCCTTACATTCAGTGCCCTCCAAATATGGTTTATCGCTTGGACAGACGTTCACGCACATCTTTCCACTCATGTAAGGAAGGTTTCCAGGGCAGCTTGACTGACATTTGTTCATTCCCGAAGCTGCATCCGGAACATAAACGGCCGAACAAGTAGTTTAACAAATTAACGTTTGAGCGCCCGTTCCAACTGAAAAGAAGCCACTGGCACACGTTTGAACACACGTTTTATTCACCTCAGCGTAAATATTCGGGGGTGGACAAGTTGTGTAACATTAACTTCCAAGTAAATATGGGTTCGAGGGCGGGCAGGTATTTACACATATTCTTTGAGTTCCGTCCTGAATAAAGTACTTGGTGCATACGCTGCAGTTCTTAGATTGCGTTTTATACGTGTCAAGAATGTAATCGCCTGATTTGCACTGAGCAGCGCACGTATTATTACTTGGCTCTAAATAGGGCTTATCAGTGGGGCATGGATTCACACACTACTTTCCATAATTAAAGGCAAGTGGTGGAACACAGGAATCAACACACTTATGGTTATTATTCGCATCTTAAATGAATTACAAATCACAGGCGGTTGTGCAGTTGAGAATAGCGGGATAAGCAGGGAAAATCTTGTAAAATGGGCACGAAGTTCTACAATCAAGAGTCGTTGCATCAAAATACGGATTCGTGGTATTACAACGCACAAAACACGTCTACGTTGTTTTATTCTCAAGGCAGACATCCGTATCCCAACAGGCGTCAGTAATAACGACTTCGTATTTCTGGCACACATTATCACAAAATACATTGTAAAATCCTGTTTTACATTCTTGGAACGAACATTTGTACTTATTTCCAGCCACAAAAGTAGTTTTATTATAAAGGGCAAATTGCGTAGCGCTAGCTGTGATATACGCTTTACAATTGGCTTCAGCATCACTTAAAGAAGTGCCTGTTATTTAAACATCAGTGGGTGTAATATTATATGCACCACAGGATATATTTTTACATACTTGAATTATGCTAGATTCAATACATTTTGTTTCATTACGTTTACCACATTGTTACTTATATTTAATACAAACTGTTTCTGGAGGTAAATAGTATGAACATGGGAATTCGGCTGTATATATGGATTATAGTAAGTATAACATTAGATGTGGTAATTATAGCATTGAATAGATGATATTTTCAACTAATACGCACAAATTTTATAAATTTAACAATAATCTTAAAAAAATAGTGTAAATAATTATGATTATAATTATTAAAGTTTCAAAGATCAAGCTAAGTAGTAAAAAATATTTTAAACCACAACATTTTTAAATTTTATACAGAGTGTATTTTAAATAACGATGAATGACTATAATATCAAATAAAACGATTAATAACATACGTGTTGTTAACAAAACCACATCGCAAACAAAAAATTTAGAAAAACAAAGTTCAAAGGATGTTTCACCTACCAGAACGAAAGAGAATACTGAAAACATGAACAAAGGAGCGAATCAGTCCAAAAAGATAAGATGCTTTTAGCTTCTCACTAATGTTGCAAATCCTCAATTATCAGCGGTTGTTTCGAATGAACTGACTAAACTCACTAAATAATAATATATGTTAATATCAATTTTTACTATTAGTAACCATATTTCGTAATTTTACTCACTTCATTAATGTGTTTACTTACTACAATATAGCTGGATGAGTATAACAAGCCATAAAATTTACATCTTCTTCAGTGTAATCTTGCATATGTTTTGTTTTATTACTCTTTGAGGAAGAAAAAACTGTGTCAATCATTTAGTCATCGGATAATACCTTGCATCTTACTTCACCAAGTTTATGATCATCTACTATAACCTAACTAACTGGAAGAATTGTTAAGTCAACATGTATTTTGCCCAATAATTTATCAAAATAATTCTATTTGTATGTGTGAGATTCATCTTTTTATACGTTCTTTCTATATTATATAATATTTTCGGATGATCCATCTTATTTATTCTATTTCATTTTGGATTATTCGTCATATTTGATCAATTTATTCAGTCTTTCCCTTTCTTTATGATTTTTAATATTAAATTGCGTATAAGGAAATTCATCTTCATTATAATACCATTAATATTTATTTAATGGATTAATATATAGTTATCCACTTGTTTCATAGGTTCCTTTGGTTAAAGTACTCAATGCTCTTTGGTACCTTTTATCAACACTCTATTTAAAAATTATTGAAAGAATTAAACAAATAACACACACCGCAGCACCGAGGTTAGCCAGTGGCCCGCTTTATATAAAGAAATAGCAACCAGTGGCGATTAACATAAAGATCAATCCAATTGAAATAGTGCCGATAACATTAACTAGCATATTAGCTTATGAAGATAGATCAGACGTTACAGTTGGCGTATTGATGTATAAGATAAAGTATCTATCTATTGTTACAAATAATAAATATGTAACGAATATAATAACATTTGTGATCGGAGCAACTATGGCAAAAATGAAGCCAACAACAAACATATGCGCTGTGTAGGCAAGCTACTTATTGAAGTTGAATTTTGAAAAGCGAAGTTTTAAATTAAAATCTAATGAATTCTTTTGTCCGTGAGCTAGGATCCAATTAATTATACCACCTATATTTAGCAAACTGAAAACTGGAAACGCACAATACTTATTTACAATGTAATTAATAAAGGTAAATTGCTATGATGCTACATTGTGACCTAAAGTATCAACTAGCGTTGTTATATCGAGGTCTTTCAAACCAGCTAGAGAAAATGATCCGCTTTTAACATCTATCATATCAGGTAAAGTAACTTAAATAATTCCTACTATTATAATCAAGAATACAAATAATAATTAGTATTCTAAATCAACATTTTTGGAAATAGAAGGGTAACACAATAATTTAACTGCCCAATTAATGAAAAGAGGTAAAAATGCCATTAAGATACAATTAAATAAGGTTGGAACCATAGTAACCAACATTCTACTGAATCCATCACATACAACACAATATCCTATTTATATTGTTCCATAAGTACAACGACTTGGACAAATACCATAGAATATAGATATTTGCCACTCTTAGGAACTATTTTTAATAATTCCAAGCAATTTAGTTTGCCCCCATATATAACCTATAAATAAACCAGCGAGAACACCGATAAAAATCAGTTTTCGAATAAACTTTTAAGTGTTACTAATTGCCATATATTTCCACACAATTTCGTTTGGATTTGGAGCTAATAACGCTTCTGGTTATTTTGAGTCAGAAGCTATAAGTGCAGTGTATTTTTCAGATGCTATAGATTAAGAGTCGCAGAATAAAAATACTGAAGATCCAATATTTTAATATTCTCTATGGTTATTACGTAAACTAAATATCTTTTTTTGTTAATTAAATAATTTTAAATTGGACAAATTCGCTACAAATATACTTTTATCATAAAGTGTATTTGGTTAAATTTATTGTTTATCAGGTATAAGATCAAAAGATTTTAAAATAATTTCTGGCATTTGTGGTGGATATCTTTTTAATTTGTCCAAATGTTATTCTTCAATATTATCTAAATACATTATGTTTCGTATCTCTTATATCTTAAAATTAATTTCTAGTATTAGTTTCCCGAAACCATCTTAACATTTATTATAAATCTATATTCCAACTAATTTAATATCTAAATTTAGAGCGGAGAACAACATTCAATGCTCTATAACCAGTTTCTTCCTTTGTCAAGTTTATTTAGTCTTGTCTGAAAGCGAAACCTTTGCAACTGCATTAATTTGTTGTGTTGCTTAATAGTATATAACTTCTTATTATATGTTTGAGCGAAAGCATGATTTCGTTAAAAATAGACATATTCTCTCATTTCAGTGTAATTTATTATAAATTTTACAACAATTTAAATATTTCCACTCCAAGCGCATGCAAATCAAGATTGAGCAGCTAACCTCAGATTTGCGCGATTTCCTGAGCAGACCTTAAGTCGCCCCTTAACTCCCGGACCCGCACCTTCCGCTCCCCGACGAGGCCTCCATCGCCCCTTAAAAGTACAAGAAGAACCTCCAAGCGCTGACGAACAAGATCCTCTCCAAACCGGTTCCTCCCCGTTCCGTACCACTCCTTGAAACGGGGCAGTTGACAGTTAAGGTCCAAACCACTTCCAAGAACCTTAAAAAACTGCTCGAAGAGGAAGAGAAGGAGTTTTTCGCAGAAGAAAAACTTTACATTGGACCCAGATTCCAGAAAACACATAAACTTAAACCTGTCAGTTACTCACCCCGAAATTAAAAAGAAATCATCATGCAGGAAGACCTGGAGCAATTTGGCGCACAACGTTTGATTGAAAGGGGAGAGATCCCACGCGATTTTGATTTACAAGCACTTTTTGAAGGACAACTACAAGTTAATAATGAAAAGAACCCCTCGCCAACAGTCATGAAACCCTCACCGTACAGACTGGCTGACGAATTCCACCACAAAGAAGCGGATAAACTTGCTGCGAGAATAGCCAGAACAATCAACGTAGATGAATCCGAAAGCTCAGAAGAAATACAGACTAATGAGCTACAGAAGAAAATATCGCAAATAACCGGAATCAACCACTGGACGCAACTTTCTGCACCACTGTTTCCAACTCAGAATATACAGCAAATGATCAACTAAAGCGAGCAAAACGTTAAAAGACTGCTGTTTCAAGCAGTTGACTTCAATCACATTCCAATCTAGGAAGGGAAAATAATCAAAAACGTAGCTTACAAAGCATTCTTGTAAAAATTCGACTTTATGCGCGAATTTATACTGTAAATACTTGATTACGTCCAAAACTAACTGCAAAAATCACAAAATGGAAACATACTTAGTGATCCGGTAAAAGAATTCGCGTATAAGCTATATTTTTAAGAAGCAAGCATGAGAGACTTGGTACTTGCAGAAATAATTACTTTAGAAAATGGCATTGTTGAAGTTCAAGAGCAAGAGGAAATAGCTCCACTTAAAATACTAAATAAACAAGAAGAAGTAGAAATTCCAGACGAAGATGAAAATCTTGCAAAGTTATAGGAATTCTACAGTAAATATGTTTAATAAGCAGTCACTATTTAAAAAGTATGTAGGGGACAAATAGCAAAACGACAATACTTGAAGATGATTGAAATCAACTAAAATTAGTTGATTAAAGCTAACTAAGAGTAGAAATTAAAGTTCGATTATAATTACAAGCTTACCCTTGGTAAATATGTTAACTTTTGTAAAACAAAATAATTGTGCAACTATTAGTTGCCTTTCATGGACGAAGAATTTTGGAAATAGCCATATGCTCATTTACTGCAAGAAGGATTTTTAAATAAGACTTATTTAGTTGTGTTTTGCTTTGAAGGTTTATAAAAAGAAGTGTTGCAATTCCTCAAAAATCCAACTGTTTATTTAGTAATTATCGGAGCATCTCTTTTCGCTACTAATTAATAAGAATAAGACAGAATCATTAACGTTCCTTTAGATTAGATATAATAAAACATAAACTAAATGTTAAATTTCTTCTATTTATCTTAATCTGAACTAACAAGAGAGTAAAACGAAGCATCTATTTACTCATTTGTTCGAGCTAAGCCTAATCTTAACTTGATTAAGCCAATATTGCTAGACTTACAAAAATAACTAAAAACGGATGATCTCATGTTTGTGCATAAATTAGCTCATTAATCACCTAATATACATCTATAAAAACTGATACAAGAGCTTTCGCTTAATTATTTATAGGTTAGAAATGAGCTATTCCACATAAATACTTATAAAGAATTATTGCCACCGCTTGAGATAATTGAACTAGGACCAGATTTACAGTAAACTGCGCAGAAAATTAATAACAATAAACATAGGGTTGTTGTTATCCGAAGCGAATAGATTAATTAGTGTCCTGGATAAGATTTAACCTATAATGAGTTAGGAGGCAAAAATAATAATTTCTGCTTACACGGCTCAGTGTTAACAATATTTTAAGCATCGAAGCTCAAGTCCAAATACATTGTTTGCCATGATTTCCCGCCTGACGTTAAATGCTTTTTGAAAGCCCAAATTACCTATGACACTAGATTATAGAATAAAAACATGCGTGAAATATGCAATTATTCTCTTAGGTGTGCTTCTGAATCACTAGAGGCTAATTCTTATGTGAGCTTTTAGAAATCAATGAGTTTTGGCGAGATTCGTCCTTCTTGGACACTGATTGATGCATTATAGTAATTAGCTAACAGAGACAAGCTAGAAAGGGCGTATTTTGAAATCGTGATGAAGTTATTTTCGATTATGAAGAAGAACGATTAGCCGAATACTTAGCTCAACATTGGCTTAATTATGACTAAAGAGAACGTTCTATTGTTTAATGGTATATCCTTCGGTTTCCTAGACGGGTGCGAGGAGCCGAACGTGAGCCTCGAGGCCTTAAAGCACTAATAATTCTAGCTCAGGATTAAGGGCGTGATAAATTAATAATTACAGAATGACGATCGCATGCACGCTGTGCTGGAGCACTAAAAATCCTGTCAGAGCACTTTCAGGGTCGGAATCGCTCAGAAGCAAGCGGTTGCATTATTTAAATTGTAAAAAATTTCACTTCTAAGAGCAATCGTAATTGACATTAAAGCAAACAGCCTCAAATCCGTCATTCAATAAGTAACCGCAACCGTTAAGGGCGTTTAACAAGTGAGCGGGAATGAAGAATAGATTAAAGCAATTGTCGCCCAAAAGGAGCAACTTGGAATCCATTAAGTGCAAATGCTCCTGGAACTCAGCGGCACATCCGCGTTCTGCACCTGCGTCGTTAACGGACTCCTCGACAGATGGAGAAACGAGTGAGGTTAAAATACAATGTTAATTAATATTTAATTAATAATTAACCAATAATTACAATACAGATATTCAAATGGATAAAACTCAGCTTGGTTTATTACGTAATTACTTCTACGTGTGTTATAATAGCCTATTATATACAAAGTTTCCACGAAAGGTGAATATAAAGCTAAAAAGGTGATGAACTATTTTAATCGAGTTGATATCATATTTCTCCTTTCTTGTAAGATAAACTACTTATAATGTTCTATTACTTGCTTCTTCTCAGCCTTTCGTTAAGATCGACTGGTTGGATTCCTATATAGTGTTATATTCTTCATGTTATTATTCTTCTGATCTTATGGTTTTTGTTTGAGACTTATGGTTTGAGATAAATAAACTACAGAAATCTTCAATACGTTGTTAAATTATATCTTTTTAAGATAACGCTATATAACTCAAATTTCACTATGATTCTTCTTCAAAATCTGGAACAAGTATATCTACACTAGCTGCTGCCATTTGTAGAACGCCCCATGGTTTTGTCTCGCCATCAAAGCCGCCTAAATCAGAAAATGCAAGTTCTTACATGGTCATTTCTGTTTGTATGGCAACTGATGCTGCGTTTACTATTTATGTGATATCTTATTTGCCCATAACTTAGCACCCGAGTATTTTCCCAGTATCTTCGCGATAAATTATAATTATGGAGATAAGTTGGTCTTCTGTTTGTTCTACTTCCATATCGAACGATTCTATGACCATGTCTGCCATATCTCGGACCATATCGCCAAGAATATTGAAATGACTGCCGAGTTCTTCTTTTTGGATAACGTTATCAACTTTCTTATCGCAGTATTTTTGCCATAGGTAGTCTGAGTAAACAACTCTTCCAACGTGTTCGTTCGTCTTTTTAGCGTCTGCGTAGTTCAAACCGGTGGCTGCGAGTGAGTAGTCGAATAATTGTATTCCGAAGCTTGAGTTTGTTCCTAGTTGTTGCAAATCGTTTCCAGTTACTTGGTAAGCTGATATAACGCCCTATCTGATCGCGTGTGTTGCAAGTGGGATGTACATTTGCTGTTTGAGAATGCCGCTGTAGCACGTGCAGCAGTCACCAATCGCGTACACATCTTTAATTGATGTTTACTGTTTATTATTAACCAGAATTACGTTTTTAACGTTTTGCAGTTTCTAATCCGAGCACTCGAGTAAGCTTTGAGTGTTCGGCTTGAACCCGGTTGAAAGAATAACGTAGTCGAAAACGGCTTGAATTGTTTTAATTGAGTCTCCGATTATTTTCTCGGCTGTGAGCTGAACCCCGTATTCCGTTTCCTGTATTTTAACGATTCTGGTCTTGGACCACACGTCAATTTTGAGCTCCAAGCACGCAGCTTCGAGTAATTCAATGTACTCCAGATCAAAGTACTTGTTTAGTATGTGCTCCCCGTGATCGGCAATGGTCACCTTCGACCCGATTGAGTTGAAGCTCCACACCAACTCCATTCCGATGAGCCCTGCACCAATAATCAAAACTTTATTCGGATCCTTCAATTACACCAATCTCTATGCATCCTAGTAGTTTTTGCACAACAACACCCGCTTGAGATTCTTCCTAATCTAATCAACCACATTTCCAGAGTAATCTATCCCGTCAATTATTGTCGGAATCACAGGCACTGAGCCGGTGGCGATAATCGCCTTCGTAAACTACAAAGACCTTTTTTCATTCGTTTTCAAATCAATACTGTTTAACTACTTATTACCAAAGTTTATATTATCTACTGCCGTTTCCGGGTATATTTCTATGCCCATCCCGCGCATGGTCGCCGGTGAGTTGTAGAACATCTTTGTCATGTCCGTGCAGGTTTTATTAATTGCCAAATGGATCCCGCACCCTAAAAATGATACAACTGGATTCTTCTCGAACACAATTATGCGGATATGCGGATCCAGGTGGCGCAATGTAATTGCAGCCATTGTCCCAGCGTGCGTACACCCAATCACACAAATTACAGTCTCATTCAACGCCAGCGGGTACGGCTTAACAGGAACTTGCTCACGCTCAGTAATATCATAACTCTTAAACGATTGCGGCTCGATATTTCCACAACCCATTTTTGTGGAGTGTTAATATTGAATTTTGTTTTAACATAATTATTTTATAGAAAGGAAAATATTAATTGTCACATAACAAAAACAAACAATGTAGATTGTATAAAATTGTCTAAAATATAGCTTTAGCATAACATACTATCATATTTTGTAGTTAAGTCATAAACCCATCAATGATGCATTATAAAAGAAATCAAGACAATAATAAATTATAAAATACAATATCAAGTAAGTAACATTAGTAATTTTTCAGTTATATCACGTATTAGTTATATTCTAAACAGTTCAATAAATGTTATGGCGATTATACGAATAATACAACAGTAAATAAATAAACACGTCTATTTCACTCCATTCTAATGCAAACTATGAATGATGCTTCAGCAAATATAAAAGACGTTATAAATCAATACAAACATTTAGAAAAACCTAATAATGAAGAAAATGGTGAAGAATAAAGCGAAAATGAATAAAAAAGTATAAATACAAAACGTAAGTGAAAATCTATTTTTATATTCATACGCTTTTCACAATTAATATTTATAATGAGTGGTTAAAAATTTATTCGAAAATGACTATAATGAAGTAAATATAAGCATTGATATTGCTTATTCAGCTCATTCTTAGACCTATTATGGTAATAATAAATACTACAATAAAGCATAATAAGTGTAATAAAACCAAATGTACATACAAAATATGAACATATAACGCATTATGAGTGTATTTAATCTATAACATAAAGAGTTAACCCTTAGGCCATAACTAAAATAATTTTTAAAATTTACTTAAATATATTATAAGAAGCTTATTACATTGAACCTGCATTAAAGGCATTGTATGATCAATTATCAACTCCAGCAATCTTAATTCCAATAATATTTTAATATAGATTGATCAAAACAAGTTTGTGTGATAATATAGTTATAATTATTACATTAAAGTTATTGTAAATTTTCAAAACCACTCCATTTTAATGTCAAATAATGGACTTTATGTACCTCCACATATGCGCGAAGGTGGCGCTGGTAATGCGTAAGTGAGTGCTTTCGTGGCCTAGGCTTATGGTATGCAGACTTAAGCAGCAAAACCCGAAAAATAAAAATAGCAATCTCGCTCAGAGCATTAACCAGCTCGGGAGTATCCTAGACGGAACTAGGACAATTCTAGTTTTGAGACTAAATCTAACCAGTCCTCTGGATTCGTAGGTCGCGATTTTTCGTCTGTATTTGCGAAGCGAGATTCATTTTTCAAAACTACTTCGTTGATTTCATGTCCTCCAGAGTATACTCTCTTCAATTCTGATAACAACATACCAGCTAACTATGATGCGTACAAGAACGTCACTGTTGAATCTACATTTAAGGGTGAACCTTTTGCGAATTTCTAAGATCTTAAGATTTCTACTGGATTGAAGGAAAACATAGTCAAGTGCCAATTTTCACAGCCAACTCCAGTTTAAATGCACTCAGTGATCCCAGCCATTGAAGGACGCGATATGTAAGTTCAAGCCAACACTGGTTCAGGTAAAACTGCCGCGTTCGCGATTCCAAGCATTCAAAACATCATCAATTCGAACAGACGTCAGAAGCAAGTTGCCAACCCACACGTGCTCGTGATTCTTCCAACCAGAGAGTTAGCTCAGCAAACAATTTACAACTTCTACAGACTCACCCACAATTTGAAGCTTAAATGCTGTGTATTATATGGTGGCTCCGAAGATACCCGTGATATGTTCTCACAAATCAAGAAGGGATGCGATGTACTCATCGGCACTCCAGGTAAACTCATTGACTTCTATGAAAAATCCATGTACACCCTCCAAGATTGCAAGATCTTAGTAATCGACGAGGCCGATAGATGCCTCGATATGGGCTTTGAGAATCAAATGCGCCAAATAGTTCAAAAACAAGACCTCGGCGAGCACCAAACCCTCCTTTTCTCAGCCACTTTCTCCAGAAATATCCAGAAAATGGCCGACGACTTCATGAAGAATCCAGTTACCGTGAAAGTTGGAACTCCAAGCAGCTCGGAAACTGTTAAACAATCGATTGAATTTGTCAATGAAAATGAAAAACTCAACAGAGTTAAGGAACTCATTCAAACAACCGAACAAAAAGTTATTATCTTCTGTGAAACGAAGGTGAAAACCAATGAACTTGCTATTAACATGAGATCTGAGGGCGTTGAATGCGAAACCATGCATGGAGATCTTGAACAGAGCGAACGTAACACTGCATTGAAGAACTTCAAAGATAAAGCTAAAATACTCGTTGCCACTGACTGCGCACAAAGAGGACTGGATATCGCCAACGTAGGCATGGTCATAAACTATGACTGCCCACACCAATGCGATGACTACATCCACAGAGTTGGTAGAACTGGCAGAGTTGGTTAAATCGGAGAAGCAATCACCTTTATGAACAAAAACACTAACAGCCAAGTGGCCAGAGATATCATCCATGAAATCTAAAAAGTTGGACAGACTGTTGAAAAATCCGTACAAGATGCACTCTTCAACAAGTACGGCAGAAGAGATGATAGAGGAATGAGCGAAAACAAATACAAAAATTCTAGACAATCTAGCGTTAGCAGCAATAGAGGCGATAGAGAAGACAGAAGCAACTATCAAAGCGAAAGAAAGAGTAATTTTAGCAGAAGCGAACACTCAGTTGTACAAAAATCAATTCCAAAACAAGTTGAAACAGATATCAAAATCACTGTTTCTGAACAACACCGTGAAGTTCCTATTGACGATGAGATAATGTGGGATGATGAGTGATCCAGATATTATTAACTAATATAATTTTATTTTCGATATTCAATGTTATGATTCAAAATAAGTGTATTATTAGATTGATTCTATTTCAAGGATAAGATTCTTCCTGTGTATATAATTTACATTTAATTCCACTTCTCAATGGGCTGTGGAATCCAAGCGCAAAAGAATAAATTGGACATAATGCAGCTTGAAATCAAGTCTCGTAGATTATCAACTCAGTCTGGTGAAATTGAAAAGCATACACAAATTACGTAACTAACAGAATTACGATCTGCGCGAAGAATGAATAATGACTTGAAGGAAGAGACGGGCGATTTAACTGAAATAAAACCGAACTTAAAAGCGTTGACTAAGAATGATAATAAAACAAAAGACGCATTGGAGTTCAAGGCAAACAAAAGCTATAATTCAAACAATGAGTAACCGCAAACAATGCATAGCGAGTGATTTTGGTATTTTTATTAGCATCTACCTTGCAAAGTTATTTATGTTGGTTATAGTGACAATAATTATTTTACAGGTGTTATAAATCGTGTTATAATTCATAATTTCATAGTATAGGTTTGTGTTATCAATTTTTATCATAGGTTCAATAGAGTAAAATCATAAATGCCCATAAATATCCATAAAGCACAAACAAGTAATTATATTACACGTTCACAACCTAAGTTGGCTAACCGCCTGCAAGAACTCCATTCCCTCGGTCCCGAATACGTCCGAGTACTCCTTCTCGTCCATGACCCCGCATTTCTCGAATATGTTCGCCTTGAAGGTGCTCAAAACCTGCGCGCAGTGTAGAAATACGCGCTGAATTGTCGGTTACTGGACCAAATCGCCCCAGATTCCGAGGAGCCTCTGGGTCTGTTCCGGGTAGAACATGCGCGTGAACAGAGAGAGGATCCACTCCATTATATAAAGAACCATTTACTCCTTCTGTTGGAGCTTTGAAATGAACTGGAAGAGCGTTTTGTCAACCTGTTTTATTTGGGTCAGAAGGGAGTTGTTGAGCGTTTTACGCGAGGACTCAGCGTTTTCTGCGTTCAAAGTGAACATTTGCAGAATTGGCTGGAGCCTTTTTATCAGTAGAGATGAAATGTGAGCGGAAGTGGAAATAAAATTCTTCAAGGGCGTTTGCAAAGGCTCGTGGTCGAAATTGGGGGTGAGGTGAAAGTTGTGCGCGTGCATCTGCTTCAAGAAGGACTTCGTATTCTGCGATTCGGAGGGCTCGGATGCGTCCTGAGATTAAATGTAAATCTCAATCTTTTAATCAACTATCAGCTCGTCAACGCACAAATTGAGTATCACCGCGATCAAATCGTTGTAGCCCTGCTGATAATGCTGCAAAAACTCACAAACGATTAATGACGTTTTGTACAAAACCAAACAATCAAACTAAAACGGGAAAGTAGTCTGCGTCTGGAACAATAACCGGTTCAAAGGCCACATCTCCTAACTCAAATACTCATACACACCCGTACCAGCTTCCAAATCATTCCTGAACAAATCAAGAACATTCTTGCAGAATTTCCCAAGCAAATACTGCGTCCGAGGTGAATCCTTCGCTATTTTCTACGATTATAGAGGAAATTGTTTTGAATGAGTTGCCAAGAGCTTCAACTAATCGAATTTTAACTAATATTTTACATCATCATCAACTTAATACTGTAAAACCTATTTTAGCAGCATAAATTCTTTATATTTTTATGGTATTACTAATTATTCTGTATGCGCTTCTTTAAAATCATGAATAGATCCGGATGATTACAAAGACGATGAATCTTTTATAAACAGTTGTTTTCGTTTTTCACTAGTTATTTCGACATCTATTGGAACATCTAATTCACACACGACTTGTTCTGGTATCATAAATGTATATACTCGCTCTGATTAGTACTCGCATTTAATTTATATTTCAAATTCATTTCCTTCTGGAGTTTAATGTTTACAAAATCGTATAACATCGTCCGCATTAATTTTAAATCCATCAAATGCATCTGTTCTTGTTAAACTGTATAATTTTGCATGCTTCAATCGTATTTTTTCAAGTCTTAGCATTTATGGGGTGGACTAAATCATTATTGCCTTAGGTAATATATTATATTATATCTAATTTTAGAAATTTTAATAATTAAACCGATAAATGCAGCATTTTAAAACACATAAAGGTAACTAATGTGTAATGTTGTATCTTATTAATCAGTTTCTATTGATTCCGTTCAATCATGTTCCGATTATTTTGGCTTTACAATCCATTTTTAGTATATTAAACATCAATTTTACAATGTACATTTCAAAGAATTTCCAGCTTAAATCGTTATACTACATAACCTTTTTTCATTGGTAGAACTCCCTTAAACCGAGTTGGTGCACCGAGTCAATGTAATCAATGTGAATACTTTTGAATTTTTGTTTTAGGAATATGTTCAGTTATAAAATATAACTACTACATTGCCTCACTCAGAAGGGGGTAGCATTTTCGCTTATAAGGGGGTAGGTCAACTCGCTTACAAGGGGGTAACTACTTGGACAACCCCCTTGTAGCGAGTGCCAAATTTCATGTGTTTTAACCCCGTTTTTTGACCATAAACCCTTCAAATTCAACATTATTTTTGGATACATTTTGGATACATTTCACTTATGGGTTGAAAAGGCTATCCCCTTGAGAGCGAGGTAATGTAGTATAACAGTTTGTATTATTAGATTACCAATTATTATCAATGAGATCTGTGATTTTTATTGAATATACGTTAGTCATTTTATGTGATAATCTCAAAATATCTGAAAACCACATGCTGCAATATTGAATGCATGCAGGGTGAGTTATAATAATAGTGAAAATAGAACATTAATAACAAAAATACATAGTGTACTACTGCAAACTCTATTCGTACTACTACTACTTACATAATCTCTTCAAAGTTATATATTTTCAATATTGAAATTATAACATGTCTTTTAATTATAATTTATTAAATTTATTTACCACATCATCCACTTCCTCATATATGCCATTCACTATATTTGTTCATGATGACCCATCGTAGAAGCAAAAAATAACACGATTATCTGCCGAGTATATTTCACATAAAACTCGTATTGAAATGTTTAAATCAGGCTAAGATAATGCTTTTAGAACGATTGATTTATCTAAAGTCAATATTGATATATCGAGAATTGGCAAGACTCCTAAAATGTTTGAAACAAAAATAGACAATGAAACTATTTATTTTGAGCGCTTAGAAGAGCTTAAATATATGTTAAACCAACTTAAAAATAACATAGGCGACGCAGAATATGCTAAGAAACTATCAATACCTATTAGCAATCAAGTGATTCCTGATTACCTCGTACGTGAAGCAAGAGAAAATAACGCTCCAGAATACCAATTAGAAATTGTTGATGAGTCATCATAAGAAGAAGACGATGCTGAAGAAGAGAATTTGGAAGATATTGACAAAGAACTATTAGAGAAATTTATGCAAACACAACAAGATACTTTATTCATAGTAAGAAATCTCCATATTGTTGAAGTACCCATTAAAGATAAATATGATTTGAATTTATCGAAATAATACGTTTATATTAACGTAATGGCTGGTGATAATTTGGAAATTCAAGTTATATCAGCTGTAGACTTTAGGCCGAATGCTAGAGACTTCTTATTTGCTACTGTTTCATCATAATAACTTTGTGCTAAATAAGCTAAGTTATTCAAACAAACTCAGGTAAAGCAGAAAAATATCGAAGAATTTCATCCTATAGATAACGAAAGCGAATTTGATATTGAACAGCCAGTTGAAAACGTTGCTTAAAGTATATTAACATCATCTGCCTATGTTTTCAAGAAATTGAACTTGGATGTTAAAAGAAAGAAACACAGACCAAGCAAATTGCTTACAGTCACACATATTTATAATGGTGCTGTTGAAAGATTGTGTTTAGAAAGCTTTGTTATGTTACCTTTCTTTGATTTTGATAATCCACAACCATAAATCACAAATTAAAGAGAAATAGTATACAAAGGTATTTACATATTCAATTTGAATAATCACTATGCTATTTAATTTTCTGCTTCTCACGATTTCAAGTTCGCTACTCAAGAATTTAAATTGGTGTTTTAAACTCCAAAAATTAAAGACAGAGCCCTAGCTATGTACTTTTTAGATCAATTGGATGTCATTGAGAGAAGAACTATTGTGGTAAATGAGCTAGACTTATCAGCTGTTCGTAAAGTTTGCAAGGGTAACAAGAATAAGTTTAATTTGAGCCATCTTAATCAACAACAGTAAATCCTCGTTGAAGCTTATTTGTCTGCTAGAGATTCTTTGATCAAGAAGAATTTGTTTGATACGAATTAGTAGCTCCTAGGCTTAGAAGAAGATGAGTTCGCTGATTTCCTTCAACCAATGCCGAAGCCTAAGTACATCATGATCGAGAACGGTGCTCCAGTTTAGAAGGCTACTTGCAACTACTACGACTTAGATGAGAAATCAGGTTGCTTCGTTATGCTCGAGGGTTATTTGGTTTATAACTTCATTGGTAGAAAGTGCTCTAGCAAGATCAAGCAGTTCTGCGCCATGCAGTCAAGAAAATTCGATGCTGAGATCATCTATTAAGATACCGAACGCTCTGACTTCCAGTGCTTATTCGCAGATTATGGTAAGATGAGTCCAGCCTAGCTTAAGGACATGAGAGAGCGTGCTATGGAAAAGGTGCGTTAGGTGAGGGAAGAGATTCCATACACGATTAAACTCGAATTCCAAACATACGCACGTCCTGCCCCAGTTCCAGCCCCAGCCAAGTACACCCTCAAGTATCATGTAGCTACTGATTAGTAAAATAAAAACAGAGATGTTCTAGATGGTTACAACTACGAAGAAAATGGTTAGCGCATACTGAACTTGTGTTCTTCAATGGCTTAGATGCTCACGTTCCACTGCCCCGAGATTCCAAAGCCATTCAGAGTGTTTGTGTGGAAAGGTCAGCATTGTCAAAACAGTTAAGTGTTCTGTCAAGGCTCTTAATTCTGGATTGGTGAAATCGGCCAGAAATTATACTCTTAAAAGTTGCTTAAAACATAGACTGAAGAATAATTCGATGAATCACCAGATTTCCTGAGCTATTTCGATTGCATTGTTTACCACTTAGGTTAATTCTCCAAGTTCTAAGCCATGAAGAAGAGTTGGGAACTCGGCTGCTTGCAATAAATCAATAAAAGAGATCACATACGTGTTTTCAAGGTTTATGAGCACTTTAACAGTGCTGGAAAGATATGCTTCCAAGAGCAAGTCATCTTCAGCTAATTCAACGAAGTTTAAATGGACCCAACCACATGCGTTATAGTTCTTGACTACAAAGAAGAACAAATGTATGTTAAATACGGAAGAAAATGCAATGACCTTATCATAAACTACGTGAAAGCTAACGCCCTCAACGCATTGAGCGTTAAGACATTCAAAACAAATCTTTATGACGACTTCAAGGCCAAATTGCTCAAGTACGTAAAGATTGCCGAATTACCATTCAAGTAAGAATCCACTGGTAAGGATCTAGATTGCTGGAGAATTTCAGTCAACCAATAACAAATCAATCTTAGATACACCTTCAACTTACAGGATGTTAACAAAACTTCGTAACTGTACTTATTGAGACATGGTTGCTTATCCAGAATGTACTTGGTTATTCCAATGGATCATATGGAGGACTTTATGTTGCAGAACACGATTAAGGAGTTGAAGGCTATGGGTGTTGAATTTGGTCTCATCGACTTCAGAAATCAGAAGCTTTTAATAGAGAACTTGCTCACTTTGCAGGCTCTTCTTCCTAGCTTCGTTGGTATGAATATGCGTTACAAGGACGAGTTCTTAACTGAGAACAGCCCAGGATACTTCTACAGCTGTTGCAGCCATTTCCACCGCTTGCAAATGGAGCTTTTGATGAAGGATTGTCAGTAAATGGGCAAGCCAACAATCGAGTTCAACGCTGTGAGACAAAAAGTGTTCACGAACTTCTATCGTAACATCGAGAACACTCTTTTGAACGAGTACAACATGAAGTACAACAAGAACAAGAAAACTGACAAGAAATTAACTCAAGTCCAGCTCATGATCCAACAGAAGATGGAGCAAAAAGTAATCAAACAGGATAATATCGCACTGGATATTTCAGTTGGTGTCCCAGATCTCTTTGAAGACGAATGAACCCTAAATAATTTAATTATTATTATATTATTAATAGAAAGTAAGTGTGTGTATATTTTACGTTTTACTATTTCATATAATATTTAAACTTAGAAAACATTTCACTTGTTGAACCTTGAAGGTTTCAACTCATTAATAGCAGACTTGGGTATCTTTCCCTTTACAAAGTAATGTGGTAACACGTTAACCATATTAAGATCGCCATAAACTAGGCCACCAACAACTGTAATACGCTTATTGTGAATGAATTAATTAAGCATCTTGAAGAAAGATACCTGACTAATTTGCTCGTTTGTCTGACTTAAGTAGTTCTTAAACATGGCATGAACTTACTGATAATCCACCACTCCTAAAGATTCTCTGAGCTGTGCGGCGTTTGCAGGGAAGCTGATATCCATAATTTTCAGAAGTTTATCCCAGCAATATTAAATGCGGTTGTAATCATGCGGGATATTCTCGAACGTGTTATTGAAAAATTACTCGAATGCATCAATTGGAAGGACAGTGTTTTCATCAGATGCAATTGGTTGGCTCTCTTTTGCAGGTGCAGACTCTGGAAGTGGTGCGCTTGTTATGTACTCAGAACACACATTCGTGAACACGACTTTCTCACCGTTCCACTCAACTGTTAGTTCTGGAACACATACGATGCTACGTTCAGCGACAAAATCTGTGAACAACGTCTTCATGTCAATATCTTCATCCAACCCATAAAAGTGCTAGACGTAATCCACTACGGTATCAAAATCAACAAGTCTCAAAGCGGATTTCAAGTTTTCTTTGCTCGTATCCTGTGGAATAGACGACTTTATCTGTTCTAACTGTTCTGGTGTAATTTTCTCGAACTTTGACTTGAAAATATTTGAAATCTGTAAATCCACTGCACTCTCGTCTGCGTTTTTACCTAAGGCCTTTTTGATCAAAGAATGTGACAGTTTATTGTAAACATCTTTCGCCATTAGCTAGAGTATTACAGAGCGAGTGTAAATTAATTACTTTGTTTTCAAATCTCTAAAGCAAATACGATCTGTTTCAGTGAAATGATTCTTTTCAATATAACGTTAAATAGCTGCTTAATACACATCTGCATTAACTCTACGTTGCGGTTAGCAATCATCTGAATATGCTTTTCGTACAGATGTAATATCAACAAGACCACAAATAGAACGCATTGACTCTATTGAGTCTATACTCTCATTGGCCTAATCCATAACACAAGACATCATAACTTTGTATTCATCAACAGAATCAATGGAAAAGTCGTGTTTAACAAAATATTTAGCAAACACCTTTTCTATATCAGCATAACATTCTTAATCTGACTATTTTTTGTCGAAATTTCTACTCAAAGATGCTTCTTTTATAAATACTTAGCTTGAACTCTGTTTAGCATTTGCATTTTTTTCTAGTAGTGAACCTACAAAGTAATAGTTTTTAAGAACATGTTATAATAAAAAGCACCTACTACCGTCATCTTTTTTGAGCTAGACATGGCTTTCTATTTCAATTTTACTGTTATGCACAACAAGTGAAAGTTATTTAGATAACATTTCACTGAATTTAATGGTATTTTTAGGATTATACTTTTTAAAATAGTCATATTTAACACGACAGAAATCAACTACTCCTAACATATCTCTAAAGTCATTTGCAACACTAACATCAACATTAAATTTGTCAATTATGCTTTTCCAATAATCAGCAGTTCTAACATAATTTGTAGTAACGTGACGATAATCTTTTTCTATCAAAGTTTACAGGTTCTTTCTTATTTTCGATTCTTCATTTATTGTATCATCGCTAGAGGATTAATAACTTGAATTATCTGAGGAAGACACTATCAATTTATTATTTGATTTGTTAGATAAGGCCAATATTGCTTCTTGATTTGTTGCGATCTCTTTTGTTTGTGATATACGTTATTACAAAGAACTTGGTATGTTAGATGATGTTTCCTAAAGTTATTACAATAAATCCTTATAAATTTAGGTTTATCTTCTGCCGTTACTAATATCCTCTATTATTGTGAAAAATGACTGGTACGCAATTGGAGTAAAATTAACCTTTAGTGTTTTACCTCTTGTGATGCATTGCAAAACCATTACGAGTGTTCTAGCTATAGCATCTTCAGGCGATTCGTCTATTTCACTGCTGATAGTGGACAATTTCATACCGTTAAGAATTCTAGCAAGTACTCTACTATCATCTTATGCTATCATAACAGTGATATCTGCTGGTTGTATACTCATAAAAAATTATTGATCCTGCTTTTACTAACTAGTAGTGGCAATTGTTTTCAAATTTGTATTTTATTTAGCTCCTTCTAAAAAGTTTTTACAGAACTAAATACTCATTGGTGAGGTGGTATATATTTTTCGCGTAGTACATCAATTTTGAGTAAATATGATTTATTTTAGTTTGCCCTTTCAAATAACATCAGATCTTATAGAAATAGCTGGAAATTGAATAAATAAAAAGCAAAACAGGTGGTCTGCTAGCATTTATTGTTGATCTTTTGCCACTTATTTTGGATGGTGTTAGTTAATTAAGGAATCCGCAATCTACGAGTTTAACTAATACATGTTACTTGTTATATGTAATATTTTAACAACATATAACCTCTATTATGCGAAAACAACACATAACATAAAATCTCACTTGACTGCATTAGCGATTTGAATGATCGTTTTTTGGAGTTCTTCTTTTTCGTTTTGGATTTCTTCGTCGATGAATTTTGTGCTGTTGAAAAACGCGTTTTCAAAGTGGCTCTTTTCGGCTTGAAATTCGTTTATTTCGGTGATGATTTGGTGGGAGAGCTCCTTGTTAACTTCTTGGAGGAGGTAGTTCATCTTGTCAACCCAGTTAGTTCTGGTTGATTCGGCATTTTAAAGTTTAACTGTTAATTAATGCAATGAATCAATTTGGGACTGCTAGGCTTGCTGTGAACGAATAAGTGCGTAATTCTTGGCCTCAATCAATTATTGATTAAGATTATTCGTTTTCAAATCGATGTCGCAGATAATGTGCTTCTTGGTTACCTGCAAATCATACTACAGAGAAGAGCGCGCGGTTTGCAAAGCGGTCTCAAAATACTAATTTATGTTCACCTTTTCCAAATCAAGATAAGACCGCACAAAACGCCAATCAGACTCCAACTCGTCCAAATCTTGTTACAATGCCGACAAATCCAAAAGAAGCTCAGACTCGTAGTCCATGTGACGAAATTCGAATTTGTCGAACTAATACTCGAGAATTGTCGCAGGATCAAGTTCCTCGCGCTAAGATCTAACTATTTGAAGCTTATCGTCCAAAGAATTAGAATATTTCCGAAACATTGAAATGAAGCGGAACATAATTATAACTTTACAAATAATATAATTTATCGTTTAGCAAACTATTTTCTATTTATTAACAATATTTTGGTGTTTTACCATGTTATATGTCAAAATCATCTATTTGTTGTCAAGGACCGTATAAAGGGATCTGTTTATAAAATGAACATAAAGAAATGATGTGATGTATTTAAGCAGTGTTAGTTTTATTTTCTTTACCATTTGTGTATATTTGTGTATGTTATCACAACTAAATTAATATTAGTAATATGTTATGTTTGTATTAATCGTTAATTAATAGTAAAATTAATAATAATCTTAAACACCCCACAAATTCTAATGAAGTGTAGTTCAAAAACAATAATACTGACTCCTAATAAAAGCAAATTGAAAATTGATCAGAAATAAATAACATTTGTACAAGACGACAAAAGAGAATTCTATAATTTTGACCATTGCTTTACAAAACCTAAACAATTCCAAAACTATTTTGAAGAATAATTAGACGCTTCAGATGAAACAGATCATTTATTATTTGTTTTTCTATCAAATTCAGAAGAATTAGCAAGTCAAGATGAATTTTTCACCACCCTTCTAAACTAATGTGGTGATACTTACTCATTTTTAGTTAATGGATTTGATGACGTTTAATATGCACAACATTACACATCTGGTGGCGCTCTCTTACAAGAAAGAGTTGTTCGCTACCCATATTATCTTAGAGTGCTTCATAATTTAACCAGAATAACAATAGTATATATAAATTCAGAAAAAACTTTAACAAATCCTTCTCCATTAGCTATATTTCTTGCAAATTGTAAAAATATAATGTTTTAGTCAACGAAAGACCCTCTATTTTCATAAATCAACAAAATATATTTTTTGATAGACATTTAAAATCAACAGCAAGATAAACATGCAGCGTACTATCTTAAAAGATTGTATGAAATGTAATAAAAGGTTAAAGGAGAAATGATTCTATTTCGTAAGATACGAAATAAATAAGAAACAGCTGAAGTGTTTAATATTAGACACTTAACCCTAATTCCATTTTAAATACTTTAGCAAAAAACATTAAATACACGTTCTTTCTTAGAGAATTTCAACAAAATATAAAAGCTTTGCATTCAATTTCATACTTTTAAATTAATGAATGAAGCATATGCTATTGCAAATGATATTCAAACTGAGAAGGAAATATTCTTTGATGATAACAGAAGATATAATGAAATTAAAAAATATATTCTATACACACAATAAAAATTAAAAGAAACTATAACAACCCCAAAATCTATCGAATCAATTTCATTTAGTCGCTCTCTTCGTAAACCATTGTAAATCGAAAGCCCACCTCCAGCTATTAATCCTATCTCTATAGAATTGTTTGAAAAAATTCAAAAGAAATATAAAAACTTTTCAAAATTTACATAGTTACTTCTGAAAGAACTTAAACCAATAATTCTTTCAGAGTTATAACCGCCATATCCGGTATATCTGAATGTGTACAATCTTCTAACTACAAATGCACTTACAAATATGGGAATCGGATTTTTCCATTCAGCTGTTGAAATAATGGGTGTTGAAGTAGCTTTTGGTGGTCATAATTATGATGAAACAGGCGTATATGCTATAAAGCCACGGTCTTTAGGAGGAGCATAATTCTATAAACAATGTTATATTGAACATACATTTTAATCAAAAGAATAGATTTGTGAAATTTTCCTTGAATCCGCGATCAATTGGAGAGGTAATATGTACGATATATTACACTTTAATTGTAATGATTTTACGAATTAATTATGCATGAAACTTGTTGGTGTTCCTATACCAAGTTTTGTTAACAGAGCTGCAACAATTGGAGGAGTATTTAAGAAAAAGAAAACAAAAGTTACAGGCGATTTGGGTGGTGTTGTAGCGTTTTAAGGCGAATTAGTGTAAGAGGACGAATAAAAAACAAAGAAGAAAAGCGGAAGAGAGGCTATGTTTGAATGAGATACAATTTTATATATTTGAACAAGTTCACTTACCTCTGTAAAATATCAGAGGAACGTCTTTATAGTAGCTTTGGCCATCGGTGTCAATAACGCAGATTAGTAAGCAGTATTCGACTTTGACTAGGTCTGTTTTGAAACTGGGGGTAATATTGGATATTTGGTCGAGTCTGATCTTGAATGGGATGATTTCGTTTCTAACTGGGGCGCCGTCCATGATTTGGTAGTTATATAGGTCGAACCAGTCGGTTAATATTGGGACGTCGTTGGCGGTCATTCTGTATCCGTCTCTTCTTTTGATTTGGACTTTCATTTCTTCCATTTTCTTTTGTGCGGTGACGAAGTGTACTTTTCCGTACAGGATGTCGCATGTGACGTCAAGGTTTGTGTTGGGACATTCGATTTCGACTTGGAGTGCGTTTTCAGCGCCAACTTCTGATTTGTGCGGTAGGTCTACTGGTTTGTCGAGTGCTTCCATGTATACGAGTTCTTGGGACGCGACTATGTTGTTCTTTGCGTTCTTTTGCTTCATGGTGCAGACTAGATAGTATTTGACTTTGAATATTCCGGTTTGCAAATCTACGGATTCGGCTGGTAGTTTTGTTCCGGTGAAGTCGAACGGGCAGAGTTGTGAGCCGGTTACTTGTCCCTGGTTCACCACGTTCACAGTTTTGGTGAAGAATTGGATGTTTTTGTTGTTTTGGAGCATCACGAGGCCGATGAGGTCGATGGTGATGCCCTCGTGACTTACTGGCTTCTTATCCAGCTGGACTATGTTCACAGAGCCAACAATGGGAGCATCGCCCTGTAATTCATACGCGTTGTACACAAAACCGTTTATGTCAGTTCTCTGGACAACACTGTCCCTCAGGGACGGTATTACCCAGTCAAATTTTACAGCCGAGGTTTTAGTTTGCAGCATGATTTGCGTGGTGTGGATTGCATTAAAAATTGCGCATTTAACTCTAAAATTAAGGATAATGAGTAAATTGGATGAATGATAGACCTAGACTGACAAACCTCAAATTATTAGATTTAAAAAGTGAAATTTTCATCTATAAGTATTTTAAGGATATACTATTATGATTATATGGCAGTCAAGCCTTCCCCAAATTCCCAAGTGCCAAAAATGCGCCCGAAACCGGGCATGTCCTTGTCCCACTCCAGCTAAACTATTTCGTTTTAAAAGCTCAGGAACCAGATAAAGCGACGGAAATTTAACTACATGTATAACTATTTGCATATTTGTTAAGGTACTGCCCCGAAGCCGCCATTAATTATTCAAAATAATTAGATGTTGAATAGCTGATACTATGTAAGATGGATTTGTTCAGCGTTAACTGGAAAAAATGTAATCACCATATATAAACAACTGTTAATAGCAGAGACAAAGTTCCATGTATAGGATAAAGATATAAACATAAATAGTTGTGAAAATAGAGCTTTAATTATGAGGTGATGCTATTCAATATAATGTAGTAAATCGTGTTTAGACTTCATTATAGAAATAATTGGTAAAACGTTACACACTACATTACACTAAACATAAGCAATAATATAGTCATAAATTTGTGTGATTATTATATTTAGTAATAAAATGTTACACTCCAATTGATGATAAACTATATTGTACTATCAGCTTAGCGAATTTAAGAAGTGAATCTCCTTGAAAATTTATCAATTAACTAATTCATAATTTTGCATAGATGTAATGAATAAATTAAAACTTAAATATACTCAAGCAAATACCACTCAACAATATCAATCCTCCCACTATCGAAAAATAATCGATCTTATTTTATTTATATTCTGCTTGGAAATGTATATTTATCTTGAAAAGCAATTAAGTATAAGTTATTATAAATATTTTTACAATTTACCTCGATATTATATATTATATCAATATTATATCAATACAAACTATTAAAAACTAGTAACTTAGCATACCACTGTCATTTAATACTTAAATTGCTCACAGAATAATACTTTACAATAATTTATATAATAGTTATTTAAATCGTTATTATTTCTGGTAAAATATTACTAATAATGTTATAAGTGTACAAAATCATTTCAAACTTTCCAACCCATATATTTATTGAGTTACGCGAAATAAACAGTTGTTTAAATCTGAATTATAAAAATAGAAATAAGATCACATATGTAATGAACAGCAATAATGATGAAAAAAGTGAAATAATTCTGTAAGATAGAAATGAAAAATAATTTAATAGAATCATACGCTCTGACCATACTCAGCTTTAGTGCTATCAGCTTAATTTTTTCCATGATACAGCGCGCAGATTTGATCGATGTCATCACAGGTGAATGATAGTATAAGATGATACAGGCTCCATAAAAACAAATCCTAAATCACTAAAACCCACTGTGATATCAACAATATTTATTTATTGCAATAAAATCGTATATTGAAGTAAAATACGCGTTTGCTTCATTAGTATATGAAATTTACATTGATATTATTTAAATGCAACTTAAATGCACAGATAAGCCAATAATTTTTGCTTTTATACATAATATACACATAATGGTAGCTATTTTATATTTACCACTCCATTCGTTCTTGTAAATGCCGAAGTCATATAGATTATCTAAACGTGGTAAGGGTCTTGCTCACGACTAACGTTGGAAAAAATTCAAAACAGAATAAAAAAGAAAGGAAAGAAAGGCTGTACTTAGAGGCGAGAAATAGCCCAAGAGGAATAAATTATCTAAAGATCCAGGCATTCCAAACTTGTATCCTTTCAAGAAAGAAATGCTCAAGAAGCTACTTGAAGATAAAACCGTTACCGCTGATAGCTTGCAAAGAGTCATGGCCGCCAACTATGCTCGTGAATTATAGTCATAACTTGACACTAATTAACTTGTATAACAACACACAACAACTGTAGTTGATAATCTTAACGAAGCCGACAAATTCGAACAAGAACACCACATGAGACGTCAAGCTTTCAAGTCTGACTTAATGAACACCATTGACTAAGCTGATGTTATTATTGAAGTCATTGACGCACGTGATCCAGAAAATACTAGAAATCCAGAAGCTGAACAATATTGTTTATCCAAAAAGAAGCCATTTGTATTATTACTGAACAAAATTGATTTAGTTCCAGGACCAGTTATACAACAATGGTTAGCCTTCTACAAATCTGTGAACATCCCAACCATTTGTTTCAAATGCCCACAAAACATTTAAAAAGGAACTGTCAGATACGCAAATGCCCAAACTGGTATGCACGACAAATCAGCTTGCATAGGTTCCTTCGAATTGAAACATCTTATCAACAGACTTAATGATTCTAAAAAGATCATTGCTGCCTGTGTTGGTTATCCAAATACTGGTAAGTCTTCAGTTATTAACGCATTAGCTAACAGACCAGCTTGTTAATCTGCTCCAATTCCAGGTTTAACTAGAACCGTTCAAGAAATTCACATTGACCAACGTATCAGAATCCTAGATACACCAGGTGTTATTTATGATACCAAGAAATCTGTTATATTGAGAGAAGAATTGCTTGTCGATCCAATCGGTGAAATTGCAAGAATCTTTGGTATGATGAAAGCTTGGAAATCTATCTTTGATCATTATGAACTTGAATACTAAGATGGTATGGATTTAGAATCTGTTGTTAGAGATTTCACCAACAAACTTGGTAAGAGATTAGGAAGAGTCAAACAAGGTGGTTTAGTTGATTTAGAACAAATCGCTAGAGAAGTTATCAGAGACTGGAACAGAGGTAGCCTTAAATTCTGGAGAACACCAGAAAGCATAGAGCATGTTAACTAAGTAATCAATGGAGAATGGACTGGTTTCGATGCTAATATGTTAGATAAATTTAACTTTGATGTTTTAGGACATCTTGCAACTCTTAATGGTGTAGAACTCAAGTGAAAAAGTACATAAATACAAATTTTAAGAAAAGAAATAAAACAAATGAAATTGCAACTTTTATAATTGTATATACGCATTATATTAATATAGTTATAAAACCACTTCTTTGGAAATGGATAAAAGTCCTTGTCGTAATAGAAATAAAAGTCCAACTAAAAAACTTTTACAAGCACTTAACATTCTTTGGTATATATTTGCAATGCTTACAGTTGTTTTTATGGTTCTATTTGCAAGTACTGGAATTAATTGGATGCTAATTGTTGGAGTTATAGTTCTATAAATATGTGGTGTAATCTTATTATATTTATTGATAACATCGTATCCGTGTAGAAGAAAAGATCTTAGACATTAGTTTAGCCCGTGGTGTTAGTCAGACAATGAATTTGAAGTAACAGAACGAATGTTGAGGCCTGAAGGAAACGCTCGAGAAGCTTTTAAAAGTTTAGGTATGTATTGAAATGGCTATATTTAATTTATTATTTTCATTTTTCACTCAGCAACCAATACCGCAGTTTTAACCATTAATAGAGATTGTGCACGATGTAATAGTCACAGATGAGGATGCGACGGTTTATCCAACGATAACACCATATGTATTAGCGACAATTTATCCACTCAAGCTGAGTCTTGTAAAGACCAGTGTCAAAAGTTATTTTGAAATACCGATTGTCCCAGCAGTGGATAATTTGGCTTCAATATTGGCTGTTATTGTTGTGTTGTCGAGTTTTTGTGTTTATAGTGAGTCTACGGTTTGGATAATTCCGCATGGGGTGTTTCCGAGCTAACTCAAGTTAGCGGTGATATTGCTTCTTTGAATGATGAAGGTTTGGTAAACTCCTTGGAATACGGTGGATACAGTGGCTCTGGCGTAAAATACCAGGGTAACGGCTCTGACTTATATGTTATAAGTGAAGTCTGTTATTCCTGCGACTTTTAGGCCTTGCGTTTGCACTTAGAAGGAGATGTTGCACTCAGTTAAATCTATCGTTTATTATTGAGCTGTGAAGTACAGTTATTGCAATACTTGGGCTTGAGTTACGGTAATGATGAAGTTCGACTTGAATATCTGCTTTTGGTTCATGAAGATTGAGCTGCTAACCTGTTGTGGAACGGTTATGGCCGAGAATTCAACGCAGTTGCTGATTCCCTTCTGCGAAACGGAGAATTCATCGTCTTGACAGTACAGTTACACGTTATTCCCGAACATCTTCGCCTTCGTGCAGTAAGCCTTTGATGAGCACACGGCCTGACACCTGTTAACAACTATTAACGGGTACGAGCCCGGGCAACTTCCAATGCACTCGCTCGTTCCAGTTACGTAAACTGGATATGACCCGTTACAATCTGGAACGCAGTACTTTTAAGTTCCATTCGTAACGTAAAACTGAGTGCATGAGCTAACGCATTATAGTGGAGTGGAAAGAGCAGTGATGTTGTAAGTCAAGCTTGAGCAGGTGGAGACGCAGGAGAAGTTGGCCTCAGCGTAGGGGGCGGTTGAGGGGCAGTTCGTCTGGCAGTTCTTCGAATTCGAGTTCGAGGTGTTCGTAATGTAGTAGTTCGGGCACGAAGGTTAGCACTGGAGAGTTTAGACGTCAACGACTATTATGTAAGCATTTGTTGAGCAGAGGGCGGTACAAACCTTGGTGCTCTCAGCGTACGGCTTGTCAGAGGGGCAGCTGGCCTTGCAAATGTTGTTGTAAATGTAGGGCTTGTCGGCCAGGCAGGCGGGAACGCACTGAGAATTGTAGAGGTAAATGTTCGGAGAAACGCAGGAAGTTACACACTGCTGCGAATTCGAGTTGGAGGCGTTAACCACGTAATAAACTGTGCAAGAATTCATGCAGTTATGAGTTTAAACAGCGACCACCACTTGATACGCGCCTGAAGCGCACCTAACGGTACAAGAATTATTCAACTCGGCATAAGGAGCATTGGAAGGACAATTCGTCAAGCAGGCGTTTTAATACATGTAAATATTCCCAGCTGGGCAGGAATCAACACACTACTTGAAATTTGTGTTAGTCGTGTTCGTAATGAACAAACCAGTACACGGAGCCACACAATAATACTTCTAAGTTAGTGTGGAATTATAAGTGTAATAGAAACTCGCGCAGGAGTCCGTGCAAGTTTTATTCGCTTCTGCGTATTACTAAGAGGCCGGACAACTTACAACGCATTACTTAGAATTTGAATTCGTTGTATTAATCACATAGAAGTTAAGACAAGTTCCTTAACAAATTAACTATTGAGTTTGGCCTGTTACTATTGAATAATTACCGCTAGCGCATCTAGCAACACAGCTATTGTTGGCCTCGGCATATGGTGTTGGATCTGGGCATTTAGCATAACAAATATTATTTACAAAATAAATGCTTCCAGCCGGGCATTAATTTACACATTAGTTTCCGTTTTAGAATAATTTATCATTTGGACAAACGGTAACACATTATTTTGAGTTGGAGTTGCTAGTATTAACCACATACAATCCTGAACATGACGTTTAACAGAAAAGTTATTAGGCCCCAGTTGTATCCACATAATAAGCTCCTGTTGAACACAAAGCTGTACAAATTTTAGTAGTTTCGGCATACGGCTAACCATTCGGACATACAGCCAAGCATTAATTATTATAAATGTATGGAGTGGAAGCTGGACAACCTGTATAACAAAGCTTCGAATTGCCATTTGAGGTATTGTAAACAAATAAACCGCAAATATCAGTACAAATTAATGTTTAGCTTTGTCCTGTAACCACATTATATTATCCTGATGCGCATCTTGACACGCAAGTTTTATTTGCCTCGGCAAATGGATTATCGCTTGGACATTAAATTAAGCATTCTTTGCCGAACATGAACGGATTTGAGGACGGGCAGTTTGTAACGCACTACTTTGAGTTTGAATTAGTTAGATTTGTTACGTAGAACCCTGAACACGAGGCCATACATACAAGAGCTTGGGCTTGAACCAAAACTTAATATGCTCCACTTGCGCATTTGTCTGTGCAAGTTTTGTTAGCTTCAGCATATGGTGCATTAGCTGGACATGAGGCCATGCATTCTTAGCCGTTCATGTACGGCTTATCAGATGGGCAGGAGTCAACGCATTATTATTGAGATTTTGCGTCTACTACGTAGAATTTTGAGCAGGAAGGAACACAGTCGAACAGGAATGGATACGTCGCGTTAATTATGTAACTTGGGCATCCATTAAGGCATTCGTACACATTAAAGTATGGATTCGCATCGTTGCATCGGGCGATACAATTTTCTCTTATTTCTGTTTCATTACAGGTGGTATTTTAACAAACGAGAACGAGTTGCTCTTCTTACTTTAAACACTTGAACTGAGAACAGTCAACGTTTTATTGAAGACAAAGTTTAACGTAGCACGTATATACTGTTGTTCCGTTACCTAAAGTCATCAGAAATGCACTTGAAGTGAAAACAGCATTTTAATTTGGTAATATTGTATTTATGGCTGCTTTACATTTAGTATCTGCGTCAGTTGTGTTCGCGGCTTGCACTTTAGCAGGATTGCTTGTGTTGTCCAGCAGTTAAGTCGGATTAAAAGCTTGCATAGCGCACGATATATTTTAGCAGATTGGTTCTTTCTCTGTGCACACTGTAATGGTGGCATTCGCGCAGGCTTGATTATACTTGATACAAACAGTATCATTAGGTCCATTAAGTGAACAGGGAAAAACTGTTTACTTTCTTTAAACCTATTAAACTGCTAGCAAATACTTGCTCGAATACGTTTATTTTTATAATTTTGATGAATAGAACAAATTGGCATAGTTTTGTAACTAGAAAGCTCTATTAGAATGATCGCTAATTATAGTCAATAATGTCTATAACATTGTAATAATGAAGTGGAAATTTGATAAATAATACTTATATATGTAATAAAATGCCACTTTATAAATAAAAGTAAAAATAGAGTTATTTGAATTTGAAAAGGATATCAATATGTTAAAATATTTATAGTTGGCTCACTATCTAAATGATAAGTAAAAATAGTTATGATTGATGTTATATTCATTTATGTATTCTAAAGAGATTTTAACAGATTAATAATATTACATGCTGTTAATTATAGCATTCATTACGTGGGAATAAGAATTACTAAAATAGAATAAACTATAATGATATTATTAATATTTTCTCTTTGTCTTCATACAATAAGTTATTTTTTGTTATAAAATAAATAAACATTAAAGATAATTTGTATACTACCCTATAGGGTTGTTATATGGCACGCAGGACACGCAGAAATTTGTTTTTACGTGCGTATGGGACACGCAGAGGTTGCGTAAACAAATGAGTTCTACGTATAGTGACTATACTGTGCATAAAAATACCTTAGAATCTATGGATTACTGAATGTAATACGAATTGTTTCAGTCGGTTCTTCTAAATTTCATCTTCTTGACGGCCGGGGCTTCTTGTGCCATCTGCGGCGCTTCATCTTAAACTTCCGGTTCGGTGTCCTACTCCTTGGCCTGGTCTTGTCTCGGCTTCAGGATCTCGGCCAGGTCCGGGGTGACGAATCCCTTCTTGAAGTAGTAGGGCAGCACGGCGTGCATCTTCAGGTTTCCGTACTGCACCTGCTCCAGCTGCTCTATCTGCCTTTCTTGGATGAAGGCGTGGAGCTCTCTGAAGAAGAACGTGGGTTTCTTGTCCGGCTTATTTTCGTAGAACTTCTCGTACTGGGCCTGGATTCCGACCAGGTCCGCGAGGCCCACTCTCGCTCGGAGCTCGTCCTCCGTCTTGGGCATCTTCTGGCCCCTCTTGGCTACGATCTTGTCCCAGCAGAACTGGATGCGGGCGTAGCTGTGCTTCACCAGCTCGAAGGTCTGCTCGAAGAAGTCGGCGAAGGAGTCCGGGGCGGCGGGCTGGTACTGCACCGGGGCCGGTTTCATGGCGGGCGGCTGCGAGTCTTCCTGCACGACGCGGGCGACCTGCTTCTCCAGCTCTCTCAGGCCGGCCAGGGAGGCGTTGGTGGCGAAGTTTTCGCACACGCCCTTGAACTGGATCTCCTTGTTGTCGTGGAGGACGACTAGCTCCGGGATGACCTTGATCCCGTTCTCCTCGGTGTAGAACTGGAAGGCCGCGTTCAGCACTGCCTCGGGGAGCTCGGCGCTGAAGACGGACTGCAGGAGCGCACGGATGCACTCGAGGTCCACGATGCCGATGGCGGCCTTCTTGTCGGGCTTGGACGACTGGAGCACCTTGTCCTGGAGCTCCTGCATCTGCTCCGGGGTGCGCAGCGTGAACTTGGACTTGAAGAGGGCGGAGATCTGGAGCTGGGCCGTGTAGGTCTCTGGGTCCTTGGCGATGGCCTTCTTGATGAGGTCGAGCGGGAGCTTCTCGTAATAGTCCCTGCGGACGAACTGGATCAGGATGGCCCGGGTGTAGAAGAGCTGCTTCGAGTACCAGTCCTTGACGCTGATGCGGTCGCTCTCCAGGTAGCCGTGCTCCTTCACGTACTGGGCGATGGCCTGGTTGATCTCTTCCTGCTTCACCTTGCGGTCGTTCTGGTAGGTGTCCAGGTAGTGCTTGCGGACGGCCGTGATGTCCACGAGCCCGCAGTACTGGCGCAGGGAGTCGATGGACTCGAGGTACTTGGGCTGGAAGTCCATCATGAACTGGAGGATCGGCTTGAACTGCTCGAAGCTGGTCACCTCGAACTCGTGCTTCACGTAGAGGGTCTCGAACAGCTGGGCCACTTCCTTCAGGGTCTGGTCGGTCTGCTTCTCTTCGGCCTCTGGCTTCTCTCCGAACTTCTCCTGCTCGACGGCGGAGCCCACGTAGTAGTAGTCCGGGAGGACGCGCTGGAGCAGGAACGAGCGCTTCCGGTCCTCGCGGTGGAGCTGCACGTGCTTCTCGACAGCTATGTCGGCCTCGGCCAGGAGCTGCTGCAGCACCTTCTGGAAGACCGCGCCGAACTTGACGGTGAGGTCCGGGTTGTACTGCTTGACGTAGTCCTGCTTGATGCGGCAGAAGTCCACCACACCGAGGCGGTCTCGGAGGTCGTTTGCGGACATGATGTCGAGCTGGCGCTTCTTGATGACGAACTTCCAGCAGTCCTGGACGCGGGCGTAGGGCTGGGCGACCTTCTTGTAGGCCTGCTCCAGCAAGACCTTCAGGTTGTTCCTGACTTCCTCCTGGACGGCGTCGGTCGACTGGCTCGGCTCTTGGCGGGACTGCGTGCTCTGGGCCGGCGCCTCGCTCTCATCTTCGTACTCGCTTTCTTCCTCTTCTTCGGAGTAGTAGGAGTGCGCGCTCTCCTCCGTCTCGGACTCGTCCTGGAGCTGCTCCATCAGCTTGTCGGTGAAGACCTTCTTGTCGAAGTGGTGCTGGAGCACGGAGTCGAACTTCATGTACGAGCCCCGGAAGCCGCGCATGAAGGTGCTGCGCTTCACGGAGACGCGGTTCTGGGCGCAGTAGCGGTTGAACTCGCGCTGGAACTGGTACTTGGTCAGGTCCACGTCCGGGAACATCTCGCCGAACTGCTGGCGCAGCTGGATGAAGTCGACCACGCCCAGGGCGTCGCGGGCCTCGGCCATCGTGTTGGCCTTCGCGTCCAGCAGTTTGTTCACGCGCACCAGCAGGGCCGAGATGGTGTAGCCGTGCTTGAAGTGCACGTACCGGGTCCTGAACAGCTCGTCGAACTGCCTGGAAATGGAGGTGTCGCCGGCCGCCTGGGTGCTTCCTTGGGTCGCTATCTGGGTCGGGGCCTGCTTCAGCGCGGGCGGCTCTGTCTGCTTGGCCGGCTGTGTGGCCAAGGCCGGTTTACTAACGGTGGTATTACCGGCGCCGGGCTGTCTGGTCTGGACCTCTTGGAGCTGCTTCATCAGCTCGAGGTAGACGCCGCCGGCCCGCCTCTCGCTGGAGACGTCCTCGATCACGGAGACGAAGGTCTTGTAGGCCAGCGGCGTGAAGTTCCCCTGCAGCCGCCTGTCTTTGTTGACGCAGCGCAACACCATTCCGACCGTCCTGGCCACTGCCTCTTCCGGAGACTCGTCTATTTCGCTCGCGATCGTCGAGAGCTTCATGTTGCTGAAGACCCTGGCGACCACGCGGCTGTCGTCTTGGGCGATCATCACGGACGTCTCCACGTTGGAGATGTTGGCGGCGAACAGGTACCCGGCCCTGTCTGCGTCGGCCTTTCCTTGGCTGTCCGGTGCCTGGCCTCTCTGGGTGCCGGGCTTCATGTTTTGCAGCAGCTGCTGGCATAGTGACTTCATGGTTGGAGAAATCGTTTGAGAAGTGGGAGCTCGAAATTGTATCGCTGGACAATATAACGCCGTTGTAGAAATGCGCGAGATTTGAAAAACGTGATGACTTTTCAGTAATTTACACTAAGCTTTTGGGCGCGTGCATTAGCGATTTCCAAATTTTAACACCACCAAGTCCAAATTAACGCTAAATGGAACATGGATTGAATGATTGTATTTCTGAATTGATATAATTTGATGACATCTCAAATAATTAACACTGAAAATATAGAGTCCTTTATGTACAGGAGTAAAGAACGCGTTAAAATGAATACATCATTTTTTAATGTTTCTTGTGATTGAAGTAATTGATTATTGAGTGGATGTTTTTGAGATGTACCAAAAGAGTGAGCCGATATATATATGTTACGTTAGAATGAATACTTTAACAATCCAATCTGAGATTATATAAGAATCGTCTATAATCGTGTTCAAATATTAGAATATTACTTATTAATATGATCACAATCCATATAGGTATAAATATGTAGTCAATAATCATCAATGTCCTCCAATTCTGAGTTTTCTTTTTATTAAAAAGCTAATTTACTCTAAAAATGATCTAATTAAAAGTTAACAAGTTGGCGATAAAATAATTCGTTAGAATTTTGATTTTCTTAATATTCTTTCTTGAGCTTGTTATTGCACGCCAAACTCTGTCATATGTTTGTTATGAAGATGGTTTAGTTCAAAAGTGTGATTGAAAATGATTTTATTGATTTTAATTTCACTAATTGTATTAAAACGATCACGCCACTTCATTACTGATAAATGGTTGACATTAGCTTATCCTCTTTGATGATGTTGGAAAAAACTCCGAAAAGAGTAATTAAATGTGGAAACTTTATCATATTTCATGTAGACAATGAAATAATTGTAACTAAATTAAACGGCAACGCCCTTGTGTTTGACAACAAAATTAGACTAACGAGTAATTCCGAGCTTATTATTCCTTTGAATAATTCGCAGACAATTTATTTGTTGGTGAGTAAGTAAAAGTTGTATTAGTATAACTTACTGACACAGTAGTATACATTAAAGCTTGAGTCTTAGTTTGACTGTGTGCATCAGCTTTCTGACTCGACTGTAATTTAAATTAAGTTGATTGAGGAGCACGACATGGTGCAGCTGCAATTCAGAGATTTTAGCAATGCTTCCACTTCTCTTAAGTCTCAGCTTCCAGCTTCGGATTATATTCTGTCGAAGAATCTTAGGGATCACATTGCGGTTATTACGCAGAGCAAGGACTCCTATTAGCTGAGCTTCTTCTAGGTTTCCGATCTTACTTTGGTGCAGCAGTTTTCGTTTACTGAGAAAGTAGTTAACATATTTGAGTTCAACGATCTTATTTACTTAGTAACGACCGATTCCCTGTACAAATACGAGTTCCAAACCGAATTCAAGTAAATTTAAAAGACTCAGCTCCTAATTTAAGATGTTTCATCCTCAATAATTAATGGAAACGAACTTCTTATTAAAAATAATCAGAACTAATTACAAATTAATTTATAAAATTTGAAGCAGAAAGTTCAACAACTTCAAAACGACCAAATATTCACGTTGAACCAAGAAAACGACATCTTCAATTTCGACTCTCTTGAACTGAATCAGAACCAAATTGAACAGCAAATTTAAACCACACACTAAAACATAATGTGCCTGGACTACCTGAAGGCAATGAAGTACATTGACAAAAATGATCTACTATTTATGCTCCCAATTGTTATTTACTACGATTTATAAAATTAGACCCTGAACCTGTTCGACGTAATCCACTTCAAGAAAGTATTCATCAAAACACCACCAATCGCACAAATGTGCATGGCGTGCACACAATCACACCACTTAATCGCATACTCAGTATTTGACGAAGAACTCAACATATCCACAATCACCATCTAAATCATCGATCAAACATTCGAATGCCTATGGGAGCTACACCACTTCGAAGTTTGGGACAAAGTTAAATGCATCACCCTTTAACATGATATGCAAACAGTCTGCACCGCGGTTACAGTTCAAAACTGCATTTATGTTCAACGCATTGAATCCAGAGAAGAATACTCATTCCAAGCTGAATTCGAAGTTAAATGCGCCTTTGAACTTACACAGCCCTTCAACCTATATCTATTGGACGAATAAAACTAAGGCCATTTTATATGCGTTCCTTCTGCCCATAATATTAACTTTTCTCATATTTATGAAACTTCAGATTCTGTTTATAAGACTTTTGATTATATGTTAGTTATGTACACTACTCAATGGCCAAATGAACCTATTGTGCTACCAAAAGATGTGGATGTCGAAACTAGTGCGTTCTTACATAATATGGGAAAAGCTTTAAACAGAGATTTCGAGCAACTAGAACATTTTGCCAGTTTGGAACAATAAATGAGACCAACGTTTTAACAAAATTAACTAACATACAATCCGCGTGTTAGCTTTGTATTTTAACATACGGCCGCTAATAAGAAAGCTCAAAATCTTAAATTAAAACTTCATAACTACTATATTGATCACGGTGATTGTTTTGAGGTTAAACTTGAGCGATTATTGCAAAGACTTGATTTATATGTAGAAGAAGTATAAGCCCAATACTCTGTTGCAAAACAAGATTAATAACATAAAGATTTTGATGTTACACCAGGAGAAAATAAATTACCAGAAATTCAATTTAATATGGGTGTTAGAACATCAGTTGATCTACCAAGACATAATATACATCCTGAAAATCCCGATCATGTTTAACGTGTTCATTCTAATTTAGACTTAAAAGCATACGGAATGGAGCCACATGTTATTGATGTTAACAATAGTATCCATAGCAATAGTACAGATAATTTATCATTATCACAAAGCTCTATTGGGTTTACGAAATAAGCGTTACCCAGAACATATGATCATGTTACACAAAAGTTTGATTACCCAAGGTACGAAGAACTGCGCACATAGGTCAAGAATCGGGACGATTTAAATATAATCTCTCATTCAGTGTATTAAACAATATCATTCAGTAAGTTCGAACCCAGTCAAGTTCTTAGTTTTAATTTATTAAGTGTGTTCATTGAATACAGATAAACTTAAACAAGTGAAGAGGCTGAGTTCGTGCTCTATCAGATAGTTAGCAGATTAGTTCCGCTATTTTCAACTATTGTGTTATCAGATCAGGGCGATTTGAGAAATCTTCTGTTTTAATTATTTGACTGCGATAAAGATTTTGATTTTACACAATTTGTGTTATCTTTAGATTCTGAAACACAATGTTATCTATCTAAAGAAAGTTATTTATTCACTATAGCATTTATTGTGCTGTTTACTTTATTTGCTTCTATTGTTGGTTTTTCGAAATTTAGAGGTTAAGAAACAACATATGTAACTTTTGATATTATTGAATAATCTTTAGCTAGGTTTATGAGATAAAAGAAGCAAATTCTGTGTTTACATACTATAGCACAATATTTACATGGAACAAGTATGTAAACGCGTTATGCCTGTTTTTGTTTGTTAAGATTGTATCAAAAGAATGTCACTTGGAACTGTGATTCTTTAACAGAGTATTTGAACACTGTTAATCTATCCATACAAGATTTAATTAATAATGTCTCTGATGATATATCTAACACTATTCCATCTCATGTAGTAGCCATTGAAGCTTTGTCTCATCCATTATATTTGATTTCCGTTGAAATTGGATAGAACTAAAAGAAAATCACACCATAGCAATAAAAAATTGTTGATTAGAGTCAGGCTTTGATAAAAGATTCGGTTAAAGCGTTAATTAACGAATTGGAGTCGATTAACGAGTATTAATTGGATGTGATGATAGAAACTGATGCACCGATAATTACATTTTTGTCCATGGGTTTGCATTCTTTAGCGTACAACATGTTTTATTTGAATGCCATTTTGCAGGCGCAGCAGCATAAGCAGTGTAAAATCGAAAGTGAGATTTAGATCAACGACTGTATAAAGCAGTTGATTTAGATTTTGCTCAGGTGTGGTATGCTGATGCAGAACGACAACAAGCGTATGTTTAATTTCGAGTAGTTAACGCAGTTCTTTTTGAAGTCTGCTGATTAGCGTGTGATTATAACCTTGCTTTCTGAGTTGATCACGCGTCATTAGAACATCGTGTGTTACAAGTCTCTCTGCGAGTATTTCAGCTTTTTGCGTTAGAATTATCCGTTATTCTTGTCCAACTTCGCGGTTGAGATCTTGTAATTACTCCTTCCCGTTTCTCAAGTAATTTTCAAGCAGTATTTGCACCAGTAATAAGCAAAGCCTTTACTTTTAACTCTGATGAAAGTAATCTAGAACGTTGCCCGCTCATCTGACATCGTGCATCACTTCGTCGAGAATCACAGGTCCATTTTATACTATCCTCAGAACGATCAATTAATGCAGTACGATTTTAAATCTCAGTAACTTTCTCAGTTCAAGTTCAGCTCAAATCTCTCACTAGACCTTATTAAGGCTGCGAAGCTCGAGAAAACGAGGGCGTTCATAGCGGTGTCCCTTAAAAACCGCTTCATAATTCTGAATCATGATATTTTTGACGACACCGTTTTGAGTGTCATTCCGATTGTGTTCAACGAGGCCGAGATTTACCCGGTGAAGGACTTCCCGTTCAAAATCCAGTTTAACAAGGCCTTTGTCCAAACACCGCAGATTTACATGACCATTGAAGTGGTTGACGGACTAATCGAGATCGTATTCAGTTAAACACAACTGTTCTCGGCTTCCATTTACAGGCTGGACTTCGTTGAAGCAAGTAAAGAAAAGATAGAATACGGGATGTATAAGCTCAAGAAAGGAGAATTCGACAAAACCAGGTTCGGAAAGAAACCAAACGTGGTATGCGTCGTCGACGGCATGATGGTCAAGTACCTGATCGGCTGGTGAGGCGATTTTGATATTTAAATATCTATTACTGCTTAATTATATTGTGCTATTTAGAAAGAAACAAGCTATTGATGAAACCTTGATTATATGTACTGTTATTGGTATATGTAGTAACTGACGATTTGTACAATTAGAAACTATTACATATGAGTTAGAGTACCTATACTTACCTGTCTTATATTATATTTTATAATCTCTAATGGTCTTCTCAACAACATCAACTAAGATATATACATGTATGTTATGGGACAGTTCAGAGATCAACTTTTACCATATTCAGCGTTTATTCGGACTTGGCGGTGTTAAAATATGGAAATCGCTAATGCACGCGCCCAAAAGCTTAGTGTAAATTACTGAAAAGTCATCACGTTTTTCAAATCTCGCGCATTTCTACAACGGCGTTATATTGTCCAGCGATACAATTTCGAGCTCCCACTTCTCAAACGATTTCTCCAACCATGAAGTCACTATGCCAGCAGCTGTTGCAAAACATGAAGCCCGGCGGCCAGAGAGGCCAGGCACCGGACAGCCAAGGAAAGGCCGACGCAGACAGGGCCGGGTACCTGTTCGCCGCCAACATCTCCAACGTGGAGACGTCCGTGATGATCGCCCAAGACGACAGCCGCGTGGTCGCCAGGGTCTTCAGCAACATGAAGCTCTCGACGATCGCGAGCGAAATAGACGAGTCTCCGGAAGAGGCAGTGGCCAGGACGGTCGGAATGGTGTTGCGCTGCGTCAACAAAGACAGGCGGCTGCAGGTGAACTTCACGCCGCTGGCCTACAAGACCTTCGTCTCCGTGATCGAGGACGTCTCCAGCGAGAGGCGGGCTGGCGGCGTCTACCTCGAGTTGATGAAGCAGCTCCAAGAGGTCCAGACCAGACAGCCCGGCGCCGGTAATACCACCGTTAGTAAACCGGCCTTGACCACACAGCCGGCCAAGCAGACAGAGCCGCCCGCGCTGAAGCAGGCCCCGACCCAGATAGCGACCCAAGGAAGCACCCAGGCGGCCGGCGACACGCCCATTTCCAGGCAGTTCGACGAGCTGTTCAGAACAAGATATGTGCACTTCAAGCACGGTTACACCATCTCGGCCCTGCTGGTGCGCGTGAACAAACTGCTGGACGCGAAGGCCAACACGATGGCCGAGGCCCGCGACGCCCTGGGCGTGGTCGACTTCATCCAGCTGCGCCAGCAGTTCGGCGAGATGTTCCCAGACGTGGACCTGACCAAGTACCAGTTCCAGCGCGAGTTCAACCGCTACTGCGCCCAGAACCGCGTCTCCGTGAAGCGCAGCACCTTCATGCGCGGCTTCCGGGGCTCTTACATGAAGTTCGACTCCGTGCTCCAGCACCACTTCGACAAGAAGGTCTTCACCGACAAGCTGATTGAGCAGCTCCAGGACGAGTCCGAGACGGAGGAGAGCGCGCGCTCCTACTACTCCGAAGAAGAGGAAGAAAGCGAGTACGAAGATGAGAGCGAGGCGCCGGCCCAGAGCACGCAGTCCCGCCAAGAGCCGAGCCAGTCGACCGACGCCGTCCAGGAGGAAGTCAGGAACAACCTGAAGGTCTTGCTGGAGCAGGCCTACAAGAAGGTCGCCCAGCCCTACGCCCGCGTCCAGGACTGCTGGAAGTTCGTCATCAAGAAGCGCCAGCTCGACATCATGTCCGCGAACGACCTCCGAGACCGCCTCGGCGTGGTGGACTTCTGCCGCATCAAGCAGGACTACGTCAAGCAGTACAACCCGGATCTCACCGTCAAGTTCGGCGCGGTCTTCCAGAAGGTGCTGCTGCAGCTCCTGGCCGAGGCCGACATCGCCGTCGAGAAGCACGTGCAGCTCCACCGCGAGGACCGGAAGCGCTCGTTCCTGCTCCAGCGCGTCCTCCCGGACTACTACTACGTGGGCTCCGCCGTCGAGCAGGAGAAGTTCGGAGACAAACCAGAGGCCGAAGAGAAGCAGACCGACCAGACCCTGAAGGAAGTGGCCCAGCTATTCGAAACCCTCTACGTGAAGCACGAGTTCGAGGTGGCCAGCTTCGAGCAGTTCAAGCCGATCCTCCAGTTCATGATGGACTTCCAGCCCAAGTACCTCGAGTCCATCGACTCCCTGCGCCAGTACTGCGGGCTCGTGGACATCACGGCCGTCCGCAAGCACTACCTGGACACCTACCAGAACGACCGCAAGGTGAAGCAGGAAGAGATCAACCAGGCCATCGCCCAGTACGTGAAGGAGCACGGCTACCTGGAGAGCGACCGCATCAGCGTCAAGGACTGGTACTCGAAGCAGCTCTTCTACACCAGAGCCATCCTGATCCAGTTCGTCCGCAGGGACTATTACGAGAAGCTCCCGCTCGACCTCGTCAAGAAGGCCATCGCCAAGGACCCCGAGACCTACACGGCCCAGCTCCAGATCTCCGCCCTCTTCAAGTCCAAGTTCACGCTGCGCACCCCAGAGCAGATGCAGGAGCTCCAAGACAAGGTGCTCCAGTCGTCCAAGCCCGACAAGAAGGCCGCCATCGGCATCGTGGACCTGGAGTGCATCCGCGCGCTCCTGCAGTCCGTCTTCAGCGCCGAGCTCCCCGAGGCAGTGCTGAACGCGGCCTTCCAGTTCTACACCGAGGAGAACGGGATCAAGGTCATCCCGGAGCTAGTCGTCCTCCACGACAACAAGGAGATCCAGTTCAAGGGCGTGTGCGAAAACTTCGCCACCAACGCCTCCCTGGCCGGCCTGAGAGAGCTGGAGAAGCAGGTCGCCCGCGTCGTGCAGGAAGACTCGCAGCCGCCCGCCATGAAGCCGGCCCCGGTGCAGTACCAGCCCGCCGCCCCGGACTCCTTCGCCGACTTCTTCGAGCAAACCTTCGAGCTGGTGAAGCACAGCTACGCCCGCATCCAGTTCTGCTGGGACAAGATCGTAGCCAAGAGGGGCCAGAAGATGCCCAAGACGGAGGACGAGCTCCGAGCGAGAGTGGGCCTCGCGGACCTGGTCGGAATCCAGACCCAGTACGAGAAGTTCTACGAAAACAAGCCGGACAAGAAACCCACGTTCTTCTTCAGAGAGCTCCACGCCTTCATCCAAGAAAGGCAGATAGAGCAGCTGGAGCAGGTGCAGTACGGAAACCTGAAGATGCACGCCGTGCTGCCCTACTACTTCAAGAAGGGCTTCGTCACCCCGGACCTGGCCGAGATCCTGAAGCCGAGACAAGACCAGACCAAAGAGTATGACACCGAGCCGGAAGTTAAAGATGAAGCCCCACAGATAGCGCAGGAAGCCCCGGCCGTCAAGAAGATGAAATTTAGAAGAACCGACTGAAACAATTCGACATATATTGAATACGGACATTTTATTTCTTATGTGCTAGTATATTATATTTTCATGCATATATTTTCATAATCGTGCATTTAGTTTACTAATCTATGAAGAAAATGAAACTCATAAAGCTTAATTAACTTTACATTATTTTTAAACATACATCATAACATCACATAATAACTAATAATTTATCAGATAAATATATTCACGGATACTTTTCAATAGTTTTATCTGTTTTTATCATTCAATATAAGATGCAGTAGAAGCAAGGTCACAGAAATGCTGTCTCAAACTAAACTCAATATAATTTCTATTTCTCTTATCTAACATAATAACTTGACCACTCAACAGCGGTATTTCTGGAATTTTGATAATACTTTCACGAAGTTAAAAAAGTTGAACTCAGAGACCTCAGAATATATCTTTTCCACATTTTGGACGGGTTTAGGTAATTTGAACATGTTTTAATAATTTATTATATACATGTTTTTAAAAGATGAAAGTAGTAACTTTAGTACTATTATATAATAACTACATCATTCGTCATTGATTTATGAAAGATACATCTAAATTAACATAGATTGTGATGTTATAATAGTGTGTCTAAATTACAGGAATTTGGGATTTAAACAACTTTTTATAAATATACAAATGTTATAACCACTCCATTCATAATGTTATAAGTAATTTAGATTGCATTTGCAGAATTTCCATGCTCATATTATTTACCTCCAGAAACAGTTTGCATTAAATATTAACAACAATGTGGTAAACGTAATGAAACAAAATGCATTGAATCTAGCATAATTCAAGTATGTAAAAATATATCCTGTGGTGCCTATAATATTACAACCACTGACATTTAAATAACAGGCACTTCTTTAAGTGATGCTGAAGCCAATTGTAAAGCGTATATCACAGCTAGCGCCACATAATTTGCATTGTATAACAAAACGACCTTTGTAGCAGGTAATAAGTACAAATGCTAGTTCTAAGAATGTAAGACAGGCTTTTACAACGTGTTCTGTGATAATGTATGTTAATAGTACGAAGTAGTGATTACAGACGCCTGTTGGGATACCGATATTTGTCTTGAGAATAAAACAACGCAGACGTGCTTCGTGCGTTGTAACGATACGAACCCGTACTTCGACGCCGACACTCTGGACTGCAGATCTTCGTGCCCGTTCTACAAGATCTTCCCGGCATACCCGACAATTCTCAACTGCACGGCCGCGTGCGATTTACAATTCATCTTGGACGCGAACAACAATCACCAGTGCGTTGATTCCTGCGTTCCTCCGCTCGCCTTCAACTACGGGACCCAGTGCGTGAATCCGTGCCCGGCCGACAAACCGTTCTTGGAGCCGAGCACGAGCAACTGCACGGCGCTGTGCGCTTCGAAAGATTACGTTCTGGACACGACCAAGGCCCAGACCAAGAATTGCAGCGCGTGCACCAAGTACTTCATCCAAGACGGGGTCCAGAGACAATGCGTGAACGCCTGTCCGAGCTCGAACCCGTACCTCCTGGGCAGCCAGTGCTACGCGACCTGTCCGTCTCCAACGGTCTACGCGGAGGTGAACAAAACGTGCGTCTCCACGTGCGCGTCCGGCTTCTTCTCGGTGGGAACGGGCGCCCAGACGCTGATCTGCCAGACGACCTGCTCGGCCGTGTACGTCCCGGACGCCGCCTCGGGGATGAACAAGTGCCAGACGAGCTGTCCCGGGGCCCTGCCGTACACGAACGGAAAGCTCTGCGTGAACGTCTGTCCGGCCGACAAGCCGTACCTGGACGGGACCGACTGCAAGGCGACGTGCACGAGCCTGTCCTACACCCAGAACACAAGTCAGCTCCAGCAGCTGGTGTGCCAGTCCGCGTGCTCCGGGTTCTACTACGTCAACGGCACTCAAAAGCGCTGCGTCTCCATCTGCGACGGCTTCTACATGAAGATGGAGTGCGTCCTGGGCGGCTGCAACTCCACCTACCCGGTCGTTTCCGTGAACGAGTGCAGAGCGAACTGCTCGGCCTTCAACGTGTGCAACCAGGCGAAGACCTTCAACAACAAGCTGCTGCTCTACTGCGACGGCGACCAGTACTCCGCGTCCAACACCTTCCAGGGCCAGTGCCTCTCGTTCCAGGTTCCAACCCAGAAGTTCGACAACACCATCAAGACTGTGTACCTCTACCAGAAGAGGATGCAGAACGCCAACATCAACGTCTACATCGCCAAAGAGTCGGTCACGGGCTACGAAATCTACCTGATCGCCAAGCAAGACACCCTCCTCATCATCGAGTCCAAGATCGCTTTCGCGGTCGAGACCAACTCGCTGTCCAAGTTCGCGATGGTCCAGAAGTCCAGCTCCTTGAAAATCGCGGGCTGCACCATCTTCGTCCAGGGCGAGGCCGCCGAATCCGCCGGCATCCAGCTCAAGCAGACCGGTTTCCTCTCGATCCTCAGGTCTTCGATAACCGCCTTCACGAAGGCGACCGTCCTCTCCGGGGGCATCTGCGGGACCTTCAACTCCACCACAGCTACTATCATCGAAGACCTCACGCTGGTCGTTATGGTCCAGTCTCCTATCGCTGGAGGCGTCTTCGGAAAGTCGCTTCAGGCGCTCACCCTCACTCTCAACCGCGTCTCGATTATCGGCAAGGTCGCCGGGACCACCCAGGGCTCTGTCTTCGGCAAGGCGATTACTGGAACGGTCGTGACGGCCACCAGCTCTGCCGCCGTGATGGTCGCCGCCACCAACGTCTGCGGCGCGAACGAGTGCACGGTGACCGGCCTGTGAGCACGAGTGAACCAAATCATATTTCTTCCTTGATATTTACCTTTTAGAGTATTAAGTACAAGCTTTCATATTTCCAATTTATTAGATTCAAACTAGTTGATAATCTGGAGCGTTGACACCGCCAACAAAGCTGTATTACACCCATCGATATTATGTAGTATTTTCGCGTTTTAATTTACCACTCTAAATGCTAAGTGTCCAGCCGTCCGAGGTCTCCGCCGACACGCGCCTGCTCACGTTCCAGTCCAACTCTTCTAGTTTCATAGTCCTGCGCGTGCGCATCTCCGACAGCGCGCCCTTCGACACGGAGCAGGACACGTATCTGATCAAGCCGAACGCGAGCATCGGCCTGGATCTGCGCCCTTCTCTGCCCAAATCTGATTTCGACTACTCCGCCATGTCCATAACCCGTTTCTCACAATCGCAGGCCATCAAAGTTGCCTACACAGAAACAGCACGCGAACCTCTAAACCTGAAGAAGTGCCTTTTTGAGGCTAAAAACGCGTCGTAACTGTTTAAACTGGAGATCCCGTTCTAATTGCAGAGCATGGACTGCAGCGAGCCCCGTTTCCGCAGCTCAGAGCAGAAATCTCCTCTTGGGAAGCCTTCATCCTTCTTACAGTGCGACTCGTTTCTTAATTCCGAGAGTAATTTTTAAGCGCACAATGAGGAAAAGGGGATAAACGAACCTGAAATTCTTATATATCCTTAATTCTCAGCCATGTCCATAACCCGTTTCTCACAATCATATGTGATTAAACCGGCCGATGCATGAAGGTGTGTTCATATAACATTTTTCAGAATATTTTTGAGATATGACACTTGTTACTGCGAAATATATTCGATTTTATTTCAATTCAGCCAATGTCAATAACCCGTTTCTCATAAGCAATCATGCTGAAACTATACGCGAATCTCTAAACCTTTTTGAGGAGCAAACTATCTAGTTTTTTTAAAGCTGGAGTATCATATTAGCTTAGAGCTAAATAGCTTCATTCTAAATGCTCAGGTCTGGGTTACGTATCAAATAATTGGTTCCTTATACAACTTGAATAAATTGAGTAAGCTAACCATTGTTTTTGATCAAATTCACATAATGATATTGCTGCCGATTAAAGTTTGTTAAGTAATTTCCGATGTTATATTTAAATTAGATTATAAATCAGTTACATCAGTTGGAATTTCGTAATGTAAAACACTCTTCAATAGAAGTGGCTCAGAATTGTATTAATTAACTTTCTAAGAATGTAATTGAATTAATCTCGCAACATCTCATTATATTTTGAATCCTTTTTCAAAATATAAAAGTTTTGCAAAATTCAAAACTCCTCACATTTGAAAGTAATTTTACATTTTATAAAAGTAATCTCGAATCACGAAAAATCTAAATGAATAAACTTTTTCTTAAATTCTATATAAACATTATGCAACACATTAAATAGCCACTTCACCTGTAATGTTATAAATAATTGAACTCATTTTAACTGAAGAGTTTCCTTGCTCTTATTATCTACCGCCAGAAACAGTTTGTACTAAATATTAGTAATAGTGTGGTTAACGTAATGAAACTAAATGTATTGAGTCAAGCATAATTCAAGTTTGTAATAATATTTCTTGTGGTGCCTACAATATCACCACCACCGATGTCTAAATAACAGGGGTAAATTTATCTGACGCGACTGCAAATTGCCAGTCATATGTCACATCTTCTGCTACATAATTTGCTACGTATAGTAACACCGTTTATGTTGCAGGAAATAAATACAAATGCTAATTCTTTGAGTGCAAGACAGGCTTTTACAACGTTTTCTGCGATAATGTTTGTCAAGAATATGAGGTCGTGATCACTGATGCCTGCTGGGACACAGATATCTGCCTGGAAAACATCACAACGCAGACATGCTTCGTGCGTTGTAACGATACGAACCCGTACTTCGACGCCGACACTCTGGACTGCAGATCTTCGTGCCCGTTCTACAAGATCTTCCCGGCATACCCGACAATTCTCAACTGCACGGCCGCGTGCGATTTACAATTCATCTTGGACGCGAACAACAATCACCAGTGCGTTGATTCCTGCGTTCCTCCGCTCGCCTTCAACTACGGGACCCAGTGCGTGAATCCGTGCCCGGCCGACAAACCGTTCTTGGAGCCGAGCACGAGCAACTGCACGGCGCTGTGCGCTTCGAAAGATTACGTTCTGGACACGACCAAGACCCAGACCAAGAATTGCAGCGCGTGCACCAAGTACTTCATCCAAGACGGGGTCCAGAGACAATGCGTGAACGCCTGTCCGAGCTCGAACCCGTACCTCCTGGGCAGCCAGTGCTACGCGACCTGTCCGTCTCCAACGGTCTACGCGGAGGTGAACAAAACGTGCGTCTCCACGTGCGCGTCCGGCTTCTTCTCGGTGGGAACGGGCGCCCAGACGCTGATCTGCCAGACGACCTGCTCGGCCGTGTACGTCCCGGACGCCGCCTCGGGGATGAACAAGTGCCAGACGAGCTGTCCCGGGGCCCTGCCGTACACGAACGGAAAGCTCTGCGTGAACGTCTGTCCGGCCGACAAGCCGTACCTGGACGGAACCGACTGCAAGGCGACGTGCACGAGCCTGTCCTACACCCAGAACACAAGTCAGCTCCAGCAGCTGGTGTGCCAGTCCGCGTGCTCCGGGTTCTACTACGTCAACGGCACTCAAAAGCGCTGCGTCTCCATCTGCGACGGCTTCTACATGAAGATGGAGTGCGTCCTGGGCGGCTGCAACTCCACCTACCCGGTCGTTTCCGTGAACGAGTGCAGAGCGAACTGCTCGGCCTTCAACGTGTGCAACCAGGCGAAGACCTTCAACAACAAGCTGCTGCTCTACTGCGATGGTGACCAGTACTCCGCGTCCAACACCTTCCAGGGCCAGTGCCTCTCGTTCCAGGTTCCAACCCAGAAGTTCGACAACACCATCAAGACTGTGTACCTCTACCAGAAGAGGATGCAGAACGCCAACATCAACGTCTACATCGCCAAAGAGTCGGTCACGGGCTACGAAATCTACCTGATCGCCAAGCAAGACACCCTCCTCATCATCGAGTCCAAGATCGCTTTCGCGGTCGAGACCAACTCGCTGTCCAAGTTCGCGATGGTCCAGAAGTCCAGCTCCTTGAAAATCGCGGGCTGCACCATCTTCGTCCAGGGCGAGGCCGCCGAATCCGCCGGCATCCAGCTCAAGCAGACCGGTTTCCTCTCGATCCTCAGGTCTTCGATAACCGCCTTCACGAAGGCGACCGTCCTCTCCGGGGGCATCTGCGGGACCTTCAACTCCACCACAGCTACTATCATCGAAGACCTCACGCTGGTCGTTATGGTCCAGTCTCCGATCGCTGGAGGCGTCTTCGGAAAGTCGCTTCAGGCGCTCACCCTCACTCTCAACCGCGTCTCGATTATCGGCAAGGTCGCCGGGACCACCCAGGGCTCTGTCTTCGGCAAGGCGATTACTGGAACGGTCGTGACGGCCACCAGCTCTGCCGCCGTGATGGTCGCCGTCACCAACGTCTGCGACGCGAACGAGTGCACGGTGACCGGCCTGTGAGCACGAGTGAACCAAATCATATTTCTTCCTTGATATTTACCTTTTAGAGTATTAAGTACAAGCTTTCATATTTCCAATTTATTAGATTCAAACTAGTTGATAATCTGGAGCGTTGACACCGCCAACAAAGCTGTATTACACCCATCGATATTATGTAGTATTTTCGCGTTTTAATTTACCACTCTAAATGCTAAGTGTCCAGCCGTCCGAGGTCTCCGCCGACACGCGCCTGCTCACGTTCCAGTCCAACTCTTCTAGTTTCATAGTCCTGCGCGTGCGCATCTCCGACAGCGCGCCCTTCGACACGGAGCAGGACACGTATCTGATCAAGCCGAACGCGAGCATCGGCCTGGATCTGCGCCCTTCTCTGCCCAAATCTGATTTCGACTACTCCGCCATGTCCATAACCCGTTTCTCACAATCGCAGGCCATCAAAGTTGCCTACACAGAAACAGCACGCGAACCTCTAAACCTGAAGAAGTGCCTTTTTGAGGCTAAAAACGCGTCGTAACTGTTTAAACTGGAGATCCCGTTCTAATTGCAGAGCATGGACTGCAGCGAGCCCCGTTTCCGCAGCTCAGAGCAGAAATCTCCTCTTGGGAAGCCTTCATCCTTCTTACAGTGCGACTCGTTTCTTAATTCCGAGAGTAATTTTTAAGCGCACAATGAGGAAAAGGGGCTAAACGAACCTGAAATTCCATAAACATGTAATCTTCACGATGATAAAGTGGCTGAGTTCGATCCGCATGTTCTCATTGAGATCCCAAAGATCATTTTGGACCATAACCTTGCATAAGAAAATAAAGAAAATAAAGCAAATGAAGATCAAATAAAAGACAAAGAAGTAAAAGATGCTCAACTCGAAAAACAAGACAAATCAAAAATTCTTTTTGAATAAATTGAAAAAGAAAAAACATCCCAAAAACCAACCCAGCTAAAAGCCGTAACACAGCCCAGTCCCGAACCACTCCAAAACAACGAGCCGGAACTAATAAAAACAAGTAACGTTTTAAACAGCTCAAATCAGAGTTCCGAGCCACTCCAAAAGTAGCTCAGCCAGATAAACTTCAAACAAGTTGAC
>CAXDID010001137.1:0-11136 GCA_963988835.1 Hexamita inflata
TTTTAGATGCGGCTGGTTATCGAAAACTAACACAAAATATTTGCACTGAATGTGGAGTTTGAATTTACTTAAAGTGTAATGTGGTTTATTTCGCGCGATATCTGAGCATTTTCAGAGCTACGTTCTGATACTGGGTTTATCTGCAAATATCATACGATGATTAAATAACTTTTAGATTCAAAAGAATTATGTGTTCACTCTATTATGTGCGCGAAACGGCTGTGGCAGCCCAATCTCCAAAATCCACAAATAGTTAGAAGGTAAAATAATATTATATTTGTTTAGAAACACACCGATTCACCATTCGCTCAGATATCAGCATTGAAAAGGCGTTTCGAGCGCGTCTAGATAACTCTAGGAATTGCGGTCGAGGCCCGAACACACCCGCTGTAAAGTATAAAAATAACGTAACCTAATCACATCACTCCGGATAATTCATCGAACATGCAATGCAGAGATATCTGGGGGTTTTCATAAACATACTCGCACACCTGGCTGTTTTCGGCGGTGCACGCTGACTTGCTCTGCTGGGACTTGTTCTGGTTTTGTACGAATTCGTTGAAATAGTGGCTTTTCGCGGTTGTACGACCTGGATGGAAAAAGCGCAGCTACAAACTTGAAGTTGTTGTGGTACTGCTCCACCAGCTTGTTCAGCAAGGCGGTTTCTTCTTTGGTCCAGCGTGTTACTGTTCTTACCATTTGCTATTGAAGTGGTAAGCCCATTTTTAGAGACTGTCGGATATCGAAAACTAACGCAATGTGTTTGCACTGAACATGGAGTTTTAATTTGCCCAACGTGTAATGTGGTTTATGTGGCTTGTTTAATAATATATTTGCAGCTAAGTTATGAAACTGGGTTTACCCGCAAATATCATACAGCGATTAAATTACTTTAGATTCAAAGAAGAATTATGTGTTTTCATTGTATTATCAGCGGAAACAGACGCGGCGAGCCGATCTCAAAATATCCAGAAATAGTTAGAAGGTAAAACAATTGTATATTTGCAGAAACACAGCCGATTTACACATTTGCCTAAATATAAGCGATAAAAAGGCAATCCCAACGCGCCAAGAAAACCCTAGAGGAATTGCAGACGAGCCGCAGCAGCCCACTGCTAAGCAAGAATAATAACGTAACTAATCTACATCACTCGGATAATTCATCGAACATACAAAACGAGATGTCTGGCGTTTCATAAACATACTCGTACACCTGGCTATTTTCGGCTAGTATAGTATTCTCCCTACCTTCCACAACTTACAAGTTCCTGCGTTTTAATTAATTTAGTCAAAGTGCATGCTTCGAGCAACGGACAGCCTTGTGTGGCGTTATTTTCTTGTTATTCTAAAGATGTGAAGCTTATTAATCAAAAAGTCTGATCAGTTAATTTTCTTAAATTAATGCTATTAAATAGTTGTATGAGCTTCTATAGTGTAGTGGTTAGCACACTGGACTTTAGATCCCGCAGACTTCGGTTCGAATCCGAATAGGAGCTCTTTTATAATTATTCCCTAAATTATATATAAGATGTTCATTTATATTAATTTGATATTAAATTTATATATTCCACCTCAAACATGCAATTAACATAATGTAAAATTATAGATTAACTAATTAATTTTATAAAATCATAAGAGAAGCAAAAAATATTCTCTAAGTTTTTAGAATTATTAGAGCTAAAGAAATCGGAAATTATTGAAAGAGCCAATACATTTGCTATATCAGGTCTTCTAGATTAATTTATGGCTTATGTGGTTAGAAAATCTAAAGAATTACAAGCTCACACAGATCTTTAAGAATTTATGTTGTAACTTATTAATACATTATAACAGTATAAAACTAGAATAGAATAAGCTCCCTCTTTTATAGCAAATAAAGTTCTTCCTCTAATTAAAAATGGTAATACTATTTTAATTTTTAGTTTTTCTCACACTATTATGAAGTGCATCTAACAAATCGTTGCAAGCAATATTGATTTCAAACTAATTGTAGTTTAAAGTCCGGTTCTAAATCGAGATGAAAAGATATAAATTGGCGATTAATTGCAAATGCTATCTAATATTGGTATTCGACCGTTCGTTGTATCAGAAGGTGGAGTAACATCAATAATTAATACCATTGACATATTATTGCTTGGAGCAGAAGCTATGACATAAAATTGTGGTTTAGTAAATACGATTGGAACAAGATAATTAGCTAAACTTGCATTTGAATCGAAAAAAACTGTTATAGTAGCTACCTAATTCTTTAAATTTTGCAAATTTTTCTGCTTCACAGATTAAGAATTTTATTTGAAAATTGGTCGACAATCTACATAATATGTAGAAGAATCCGAATACGCTGATTACCTACAGAAGTATCAAGATTATACACCACCTGAATGGATAACATGGGTAGCTACTGAAGTAGGGTTATACACAAGTACTCAAGCAGCTGATCAGGCAACCCTAGCATTTGTTTGAGAAAGATTACTTATATTAAATTATTTACAAATTTATTTCACATTTCATCTTATACTCCTAAAACATTTTTGAAATCTGTTAAATCAAATTTTGATAACTAATTAGCATGGATTCTCTTATCCTATTTTGTGCAGTTTTCAACATCAGATTCGTTAAGTTATCTTATTTAATTTTAATGAATATTCATCTTTTTTGAAGTTGATAACTAACGAATATTAGAGTTTTTTAAATATGTTACTTACTATTAATTTTCAAATGACTATTAATGTTAAGTTTTTTCACTTATTTGACTTAATTATAATTATTATTCTAAATTATTTTAATTTACAGAGTTGTGTTAATCATCCATTTGTAAAGATAATTCTATTTAGTTTAGATTAGTTTATGAAGTTAACAAATATTGCTAGTTATAATTTATTTATTAATCAGTGTTTTAACAATTTTATTCAAATTAAGTTAAATCATAATAAAAATTTACATCGATTTTGAGCTCTTATTACAAAGAATGTTAATTATTTAAGTTTTATAGTTCTAAATATAAAGGTGTTGTTTACGGACATAACGAAAATAACTCGATACTAACAACATTAACAGGAGGATTCTAAAAACACTCATGGCCAATTTCTTAAATTAATTTCGGCTAAACATCAGTGTTGTCTTTTGAATTATTTTGTTATATAGTGGTTTAAACTATAGATTATTCAACAATTTTTTATATTGGTTATTATTAATTTGGTTATTATTGTTAACTTAACGAATAATGCTGTTTAGGTTGTTATTTAACTTCTTCACTAGTTATAGGCGAAGTTAGTTAATATTTTTAAAATAACTCGTTTTAAATAGGAGTTGGCATAATATTAATTTATATAGGTTACTGAATTTATTATGTATCGGCATTAATAATTGAAGGACTCTATATATTTTATTGATTGGATATTAAAGATGGCGATTTGTCAACTTAGTAGTGTTCTTTACTACTCATTCTTAGTGGCGATGGGCTTGTAAAATTTTAAATATCTACGTCGGGCTCAAATCCAGATATATTTAAATTGGTCATATTTACAATAGAATATGGGTTTATTGAGTCATTCATAGTATTGTAATCAGCATAACTTTAATTCATTGATGTGGAAAAATTTGTTAATTATATAATAAATCTTTATTGTATATTTCACACCAATAACATAAAATGTATACAACATTGCCTACATATTTAAATTTTAAGTTAACATTAAAACAAACTTAGAGAGGATGCCTTGGTCATGCTAATTTATAATGTATGATAATAAATTCCGTATATTAATTAAAATAGCAGGCAATATCGATAGCTGCAAAACATAAAATTTAATTGTAATATCCACGTCTTCGATTGAAATAAAATAAGCACCAAAAGTAATCTGATTATGCATTGTTAACTGAATTCAATTGCGCTGATTTATTATCAAAAACTTGGGTTGCTGGGAATTATTCTGATGATGCATAATTTTAAATATTTGTTTTTACAAGCGAAAAACCTAAGTTTATTATTTACTAAGCACTTTAAAGACTGAACGAACTGAGAGGTGTAGAAATAATTTTAAACAAAGAAAGGTTTGAAAAATTTAAGTAATCGATATAGAAGTGATAGATATGTAATGTTTAGTTTTGAATAAGTGATATTGTCAATGTTGATTAATATTATTTAGATTCAGACCAATAATCAACATCTTTAACATAGTATTTACAATAATTACTGTATTTAACGTATAATTTGTTAATTCATTTCACACCACCTCAATGCAAGCTAGATTTAAATAACTAAAAATAACGTCTATCGCTGAGACAAATCGATATATCGAGTATTTAAATACTATTTCGCAGGAGTAACAAGATAAATTCCTTGAAATGGACGCAAATGAACGTAATGATATATTATATAACTTTGAACAGGAATAATAGTTTGCATCCGCTAAAAAGCCATAGAAGCAACGAAGAGAAGTTTCTGAGTCTGAGTCTATTTCTGGTTCATCTGAGTTATCTATCAATCCAGAGTCTGAGTCAGAGTCTTTTAAACCTAAAGAAGATGAAATTTCGCAAAAATTTGACGAAGACGATTTGGCGGGTGAGCCTGAGTAACTTGTGAAGCTGTAGGATGTTAGGAATCGGACTGTGAACTCCTAGGAGATGTTGATCCTTATGAAATCTCCTTATTTTAAGGAAGTTTGCAAGTTTGTGTATGTGGTAATTGAAATAGAAACCGATGATGTGCAGCTTTTGAACGAAGAGCAAAAAGTTAAGAAAACGCGTGATGTTTTAGTGCAAGTTTCAAGCCGCATTAAGCTCAACGACGCTCCGATTTCGTGCTTCGACGTGACTGAAAATGCTACCTTGGAGATCTCTGCTCCATCAAAGTTTATGACCAGGAAGGTGAAGCTTTCCCAGATTTTGAGCGCTTCTTGCCTCACTGACAAAATATTCAAGGAGTTCACCTTCAACACCGCGTTCCAGCCTCAGCAAATTGATATCCTGAAAGCGATTCTAACCCAGCGCGAGGGCCCCGAGCTCTTCCACCTGAACTCCTTCTTCGACGTGAACACCCTCGACCAGAAACAATATCAGAAGTGCATTGAGCAGTGCAACGTGCGCATTCAGGGCCTCAAGTGGCTTCAGTACCAGCGCTGGGACCAGCCGAAGGTCCTCGCGCACCAGGACCTCCCCCTGGACGAGCAGCTCCCACTATTCGACAACGACCTCGTAGACCTTTTATAACAGTTCCAAGACCTCAAAGGGCAAATGACGGACATGTACGTGAACCAGCTCAGGAATCAAGTGAAAACGCAACTCTCAAACACCTTCATGAGCGGAACGGAGAACGGGTAAGTGCTCATGGAAGCGGTTCAAATTCTAAAGGAATTCAAATAAACGGCCCAAAAGAAAATTGAAATTGAAAAGAAACCAGTGAACGAAAATATTCTCGAAACACTCAAAATCGGATAAAAAGTTGAAATTCAAGGGAACAAAATCGTAATCGGAGCAGAAACCGCACCAATGGAAAAATGCTGCTACAAATGCGAGTTCTACGGCCAAGAAAATGTGCTTATCGGGAAAGCAATCGAAGGATTCAAGAGAATCTACAAATTCAAGTGAAAAATATTATTAACGTATAATTATGTTGTAAAAGTAAGGACAAAATACTCCAACTTTTGCATAGATTATATCGGATATTATATAGAATTTAATATCATATATATTCTACATTTTGAATTAATTTATATAATTTGAATTGCAAAACGCAGAAAACATGTTTACTGAATCATATATTAAATTATATTTAATATGCGATGTATATTTACTCAATGAACTGCTAAATTGTCTCACATTCGTATTTTCAAGTTATAAAATTATTTAAGATTATTTAAAATAAAATTAACAATAATTTATAAATTATGAATTATTTTATATTCTAAGTATATTTCATTCGAAAATTGTAATACCATAATTGTCGAACTCGTGAATTTGAGTGACGAATCTCCAGGCCTCTTGCATTGCATAGTTCAGTTGTGACTTGCAGAGCTAAATGACGAAAATCTTACTTCCTTCTGTTACTTCCATTTGGGTCAAAGACTCGTTCTTATTCAGTATTCTTTTTCCTTTACACACTAACATAAAGTTCTGAAGTTAAAATTAAGCTTATACATGTAAGTACAAATAGGATGCTGTAGAATGCCCTCGGATTTCTATTTCCTTAAAGCTTTGTTGGTAGTTTAAAAGTAGTCTCATATATAATGAAGTGGTATACTAGTGGTGTATACTAGTGGTATACTAATATAAAAGTATTTTTATACTATTATTGTTAAACTATTTGATAAATTTAATAATCATTAAGTAAATCATACTAAATGATAAGTTACTAAATGATGTAATTAGATAATTAATGTTATTTTAGATTGTTAAGATGTTTCTTTTATTAACAAACAGATTCCTGATAATATACTTTTCAGCCTCTGAGGTTTGCGATTCTTTTAGCGCTGGTAAACTTTATGAGCATATACATGTGTAACAGATCTACGTCTCATTATTATTTTAAAATCATAGTATATTTAATATCATATAAATTAAACAACGTAATACTTCAACAGAAAATACTATAATATTAAATAATATATTAAATAATCTAAGAATCACTAATTCTAAACTCTAGGTGTTTCATTCGAAAATTGTAATACCGTAATTGTCGAACTTTTGGATTTGAGTGACGAACAACCATGCATCTTGCATGGCATAGTTCATGTTGAATTGTTTTAAATATTGTTCATGCCCTGTTTTAAGCGCTTACTGTAACTTATTCTCAACCACGTGGGACTTGCAGAGCTATACGACGAAAATCTTGCTCCCTTCTGTTACTTCCATTTGGGTCAAAGACTCATTCTTGTTCAGTATTCTTTTTCCTTTACACACTAACATAAAGTTCTGAAGTTAAAACTGGGCTTAAACGTGCAAATATAAGTATGTGGCAGTTGAATGTCCTCGAATTTCTATTTCCTTAAAGCTTTGTTGATAGTTTAACAGTAATCTCATTGTTGTTATTTATGAAGTGGATGCAATATAAAATAATAATAACTATATAATGAAATATACGTTATATATTAATTTTTTCAGCCATAAACTAAGATACTAAGTGATGATTTAATGAAGGTATGATTTAATAATATTTTAATCATAACAAACAATACGATATTAACCGTATAAAAAATATTAATGATCAATTTATTCATGTCATCTACATCTCCTGACAATCCAAAAATCCAAACTTAAGTACCACCTCAAGAACAAGTAATATGATATAATATTTTAAGCCTAATTCCTTTCAATAGAGTCTCAACATTGTTGTACTTTCTGCTCAGAAATGAAAATACAAATTTCAACAACATATTACCTATTTTTATATGATATAACTTGTACTCGTGTTAGGGATCTTTCTAATTAATTATATGTAACTCAAGATGTATTTTATATTAAAATTTTAATTTATATTAATCATTCACACTCCTCTAAATGCCAACATTTTCAATGTTCACTTTAGCTTCAAAATAATTATTATCAGTTAACTTTCCAGAAGATTCTGCAACAAATTTCGTGTCGGCTTTAACTGCTATTCGTGAAAAGATGTTATTTGTTACAGAATCCTTGTTTGGTGCGAAGGATTTACACACTATTTACACTGCCAACGGTTCTTTGGATGTGTTTAGGGTGCAACAAGTAATAATACAGCAATTTTTATCATTCAAATCTCCATTTTCTCGCAATTACGCTGAATTTAATTATTTGTTGTATGTAATGCAGGCTTCTGAGAAGTTTCAGCGTATTTTGGCTTAAAATCAGTCTGCGGATCTCAGTGATTAGTTCCAGGCTTCAAAGTCAATTCGTCATGATTTGGAGTTGTTGTTTTTGAACACGACTTTGTACAATGCGTCTTCAGAGGCTCTTTTGCAGCAGGAGTTGACGAGGAACGCGGTTATGGCCTTTTAGTTCTCGGAATCTGGTGAGTTGTATGGGTTAGCGTTGTAGCCTGGAATAAGCGTGGGCACGTTCGCTTCCAGCAAGCAGGATTTTGCGCGTGAGTTGAACGCGTTGCGTATTCTGTCCAAGGAGTCTACCAAGATTTGCATTCCGTCCATTCAGCCGACTGCGTTTTTAACGGTGAAGAAAACTCCTTTTTGCACCTTCCTCTTGGCGGCCGATTAGGATATTTAGCCAGTCCAGTGCAAGAACTCAAATATGATAGTGATGTCGTAGCAGTTCCAGTTCACCGTTGGGAAGGAAGAGGTGAAGTAAATATTCGTCTTCAACCTGAGCCGGTTCTAAATGAAGAAAATGACCGAGCTCCCGTTCGTTTGGGACCAGTTGGTGTTCGAAAAGTACCAAAACGAGAGCTTCTTCAGCGCGAACAAGCCCAGAAAGCACTGCCAAATAAACAACATGATCATTCTGGAGGAGAATAATTTGGTTCTGATCGCGATTGTGGGCAAACTGGTTGACTAAGCTGAGTTCGAGAAGAGGGCCTGGCAGCTCATGCAGGGCGTAATATGGGCCGATCTGTGATTTTGATGTATTTTTGACGAATAATCGAATACATACTACATTACCTTGCTTGTAAGGGTGCTATTTATTGCTATTTCGCTTATAAGGGTGTAGGTCAACTCGCTTATAAGGATATATTAGGTCAGCTCCCTTATAAGCAAGGTTATGTAGTAAATTGAAGTTTTTGTCGTCTAAAATCAATAAATGAAATATGATAACACAAACAGAAAAATACAATGAGGAATGAAGATATACAGACTATTTCCAATGGATAAAAAACACATCAGTATTCTAGATTTAAATTTTAAGAAGACATATTATTAAAAATGACAGATAATAACGCCATATACATACTAATATATTTTAAACTGTAAACCGATTACACTACACAAATAATAAATAACACAAAGAAAGAAAAATGATTATAAAATAGATATGTATAATGTTCTATTTTCGTTAATTCCACTCCGTTGTTATAATGGCAAGAACACTGACACGTTGGACTGAAGAAGAAACCACATTAATGAACAAGTTAGTGGAACAATATAACAATAACTTCAAGCTGGTAGCAAGCGCTTTTCCATGTAGAACTTATAATCAAGTGAAAAGCCACTATTTTAATGAATTACACAAAAATTAAAATAAATCAGAAGAAAAATCAAAAGAAAACAAAAATACAGTTAAAAAATAACGACATCTCGTTGAAACACAAAGTATTGATTTAGAAATCACGGCTGAGAAGAGTACTTTGTAAAACAATGAAAATCTAGATCAAGATATATCATTTTACGTATTTTAAGAATTATTAGAATGATTATAGTACCAAAAATTATTTATGTTTATTTTGTAATTAATTATTATATTTTTTGTGTCTTTAGAATATTTAGTACACAATAATTTTTTGTAATGCGATTATTGTATTAATGTTAATATACTGATTTCAGTATATTTGTATTTCCAAGTCTTTTTAATACTTTGCTCTGAGTATGTTTTATCGTTTTTTATATTGCGTTGCATTGAACCCTAAATATTCTAAGTTGACCCGAAGTTATTTTAAATTATTTAACTGCAATCATAATGATTATTGTTCATTCGCAAAGTGATGAAAACAAAAAAGAAAATTCTATAATAATTATTCAACTATAATACAAAATTATAATCAGTTCGTAATATAAATTATTAAATATTTCATATTCTCCCCTTAACTATCAAAAAATATCAAATATAAATCAATTTTAGCCAAAATCAATTATATCAGAATAATAATGTATAACCACTTCAGTTTAAATACATAACTCAGATTATATCTTAAAGCGCAATCCTTGAAGATGGATCATGATATTTATATTGAGAATGATTTATATTTATGTGCATGTAAGTGTATGTATGTAAATAGAATTATTATTAAATAGATATGATTAATAGAAATATTAACTATATAACTGGCCTTAAACGCTCATTCTTTATTTACTTATTCTTCAGTTTTAGAATTATCTTCTTTTTCTTTAAGTTCGATGGAAAATTTCTTTTAAACAGCATCCAGTACACGTTAGTCGATCACGCCTTTTACCATTTAGTTAACTATTTCAATGTTTGCCAAATTGACTTGGTTTTCAACTTTAAATGTGTAGTCAGTTTCAACTTTTTGTATTTTTAAAAAAGTGCTACTTAGCTGAATTGTTGCATCTATTTAGTTTATGTAAAATAATGTGGTGTTATTTTTATTTGAGTTGAAGAAAGCAGTTTCGCTAAGGAAAGTACCATTGTTGGTCGTTTGTAAATCAACATCAGCTTGCATTTTGAACATCATAAAATTTTCTGTCGTAATCACATGAGTGAAGTGTATTTGATTGATGATCATTTTATCAAATATAAATTTTCCGAATCCTGCTTCAAGTATTTTGGCTGCTACTTCCATATTGTTTTTGTTCTGTAGTAGTTTGAAAATTGGCTCCATATTGTCCAGTTGCGTGCTTCCTTTGTATAATCCATCTTGTAGTTCATTTTATTATTTAATTGAGAAATTCTAAATATTTAAGTTGTAAAATGCTAATAACTTTAAGTTACACATTTCTTAAACCTTCCCACATATTGTTTTCATTAATTTTTGTAATGCTAATTAAAATCCTTTACTACTATTCATTTGTTCGGTTAATTCAGTTTTTTCTTTATCCTTAGGCTTCAAATCAGTAGAAGCCTTGCCTTACCCCTCGCCATTTAATCGGTCATATATAGTTCCAGTTTTCTTTTATGGATATGGGTTACATACTTATGGAATAGGGTGATCTAAATATGATAAATACTAATAATGTATTCCTCTAGGCAAAAATGGATTTACAAGTTAATCATGCTTGTCTTCAAAAGCTGAAAAGTGTATTGATATCTCTTATAGTAGATGTGCTCCTTATTCTATAGCTTAGCATAAAGCCAATATGTGATGTGCTTTCATAAATACTGTAGAGAGTCTAAGAATACCAAACGATCTTCCAGCATCAATTTCGCGTCCCCATGAAATAATATTATATTTTTTACCAACTTTTACTAGAATTTCATTCCAAACTGACATTTTGAATGGAGTGGGCGCAATTATAGTTTCGTAGAAATTATATGAAA
>CAXDID010001138.1:0-35741 GCA_963988835.1 Hexamita inflata
AATGAGATATCCAGTTAATAGTACCTACCTTCCTTGGTTCCAAGAATATTTTTTCCAGTTTTTCTTGTAAGCATCATTGTTTTAGTTTTGTTGTTTGCGATCGAAGCAGTTGTTCATCTCACATTGTTTGATGTAGATCTATGGATTTTGATCAGTTGCTGCCCGTTATTTGGTGAAGCTGTTGTGATTCTGTTATCCAGTGAACGAGTTTCCTTTTTTTGGTTTTTTGTTACCGTTAAGAATTTTGTTAAATGATTTGACGAGTTCTTTAATTTAATTCTTCTTGCTTTGGTTTTGTTGGGAGCCTTTTGGTTTGCTTTATTCCGTGTTGCTCTGGTTGTTTTGCTTGTTTTTCTGGTTGTGTTCAGTTTGTTTTTGTGATCTGAACGATTGGTTGTTTTGTTTGAAAGACTCCTTCATTGAGCTTGAACATGAGTAAATCAGAGATTGAAGTGCTTCGGAGCCAGCTTTCATAACTCGAATGTTATATTATATAAATGAGTATATCAATATCTTCTATAATAGTAATTTTCAGATAAGTATAAAATTAATAATCAAACTTTTGCGAATAATAAATATTAATTAACAATTAATATCATTAATACTGTTAGATTAGTAAGCAACTTAACAATGTGCAACTTGGGAATCTGTCCTTACCTGTACAGTTTAGTAATAAATAACAAAATATATTTATAAGCACAAATATTCTTAAAGATACATAAATTAATAGTATTATTAACAATGAAAATAATTTTGCAGTGTTTGGGTTTAACCAAGACATTTAACAAATTCAACAGTCAATTATTAATGTTACAATAGTATTCTAAACATATAAAAGTGCTTTAATCTGCATTTAATGTGATATATAAGTTTAAAATTCAGTTCTTGTATTTATAGCATTTGGTTAAATGCTTTCTGGATTGTCATTTAATTCTTTGCAAATAATAAATATATATAATACGTCGCTTCAACACAGATTTTCAAGTGTATACTCTGCTGGAATAGTATTTAATATACCAGAATCTCTTTAAATATTTGCATTAAACACTGTAAAATTGTCAGGGTTTAACACTTAATACAACAACTCATATTTAATCTCATGTATTTAAAATATAACAATTAAAATACAAATCAATTCTGTTATAATTTGTTCTAATGAAACGCATAACAATTATTTACAGTATTCCTCGCCAACTATTAATAGTTGTGATAATTTTTGTGAACCTAACAATTATTATGTATATGGTATTTGTGTAGACTCACTAAAATACGGAGTTAAAAATTAATATATGATATCTTGCGTTGTTCCGTTTGTATATAATGGTTCTTTATGTGTATGTTAATAAAATTACATTTTTAATGGTTAATTTTGTATTAATTTACCATAATAACTCGATTTGATCAACACATCTATTGTCTATTTTAATGTATCCATTAACGATATAGAGCTATAATTAGACTAATTAACACAAAATATTGATAATATTAACAATAAAGTATAAAATATTTAAGCAAATAACTCGTAACTATAGTTACTTAATCAAACTATTTCGGATAAAATTGAAGCAAATAAGCAATTCATGTTGAACAACCTAGCAATTTTGGACCAGCGGATTTTAAATAATAGCACACAGCTGTACTCAGCCATATAAGCCAATGTGAGTTCGCTTAAAACGTAGATTAACACGTCTGTGTAGTCATTAAACGCATCTGTTCTGAACTTGAACCAAAGCTTGATAAACTCCACTTCTCAGCTCAACCAGTCAATTCAGCTCACAAATGCTAATTTAGTCGGTAATATGACACTTGCCAATAATTCAATGAATGCTTTATTCAACCAGTCAGAAATGCATATTCAGGGGAACATCTCTGCAGTTAACCTCCAGCAGTAGAACAACCTAGCAATTTTGGACCAGCGGATTTTAAATAATAGCACACAGCTGTACTCAGCCATATACGCCAATGTGAGTTCGCTTAAAACGTAGATTAACACGTCTGTGTAGTCATTAAACGCATCTGTTCTGAACTTGAACCAAAGCTTGATAAACTCCACTTCTCAGCTCAACCAGTCAATTCAGCTCACAAATGCTAATTTAGTCGGTAATATGACACTTGCCAATAATTCAATGAATGCTTTATTCAACCAGTCAGAAATGCATATTCAGGGGAACATCTCTGCAGTTAACCTCCAGCAGTAGAACAACCTAGCAATTTTGGACCAGCGGATTTTAAATAATAGCACACAGCTGTACTCAGCCATATACGCCAATGTGAGTTCGCTTAAAACGTAGATTAACACGTCTGTGTAGTCATTAAACGCATCTGTTCTGAACTTGAACCAAAGCTTGATAAACTCCACTTCTCAGCTCAACCAGTCAATTCAGCTCACAAATGCTAATTTAGTCGGTAATATGACGCTTGCCAATAATTCAATGAATGCTTTATTCAACCAGTCAGAAATGCATATTCAGGGGAATATTTCAAATTTGGACAATTATATATATAGAAACAATAGTAATCTTTTAAATATTATAAATAGTGGTTTTAATAATATTGATATATTTTTGAGTTAAATAAATCAAAGTTTAACTTTAAAAGATTAGCAAATAAGCTAATTAGTTTCGTAATTAAATTATATTTAAACAATAATACTAAACACAAACGAGTAAGAGCTATGGTTCACGTGCCAGCAGTAATTATATACTTTCAAAACATTTGATATCAGTACCATTACACACAATGTCACAGGTAGTAATACATCTTCTTAGTCAATATTTGATTAATAAATAGTTCAAAATGCATTGATTAATATATAATCATTTAGCTCTAACACTACATTATTTAATTAATAAAACGTTTTGTTAAATATTAAAATTTAACTAAATAACATTATATTTGATACATGTGTATTGTTATCATCCAGCGATTCAATATAAATAAATCAAATGAGTATAATATCAGCTAGCAGCACTAATATATTTATTAATTCTGGCAAAACTCTTGGTCTAATTTAAAATATAACTACGTAATCCAATATTACTAATTTACAGGTAAATGTATAAGTATCGTCTAATTCATAGGGAGCTATTAGTTTAATTAATACTTTAGATGGATAGGTGGATATTAAAGGTTACTAAATATTGGGTACTTATTTTAGCAAAAGTACTATTGCAATGGGCATCCGAAATGTTTTAAAGGATAGTTCAGTTTGCTTCAACTATATATAAATTAATCCTAAATAATTTACTGTTGGTAATGAAACATCGTTGTTGATATCTGTTATAAATGGGGGAAACGTATAAATGAGTCATATATCTATAACGATTGGAAATTAACTCGAGGAAAATATCTTCTGTGATACTACTATTACTACAACTTCAACGAATCCTATGAGATATGGAGGTATAATCACAATCATGAATAATAGCGTTTCAAAAATATTTGATTTGTCAATAAATATGTTTGAAAAAGTAACCACATAATTCATTAACAAGTCAGGATAACTATTGGGCTATGTTAATAGTAGTAAAACATAATTATTTATGATATGTATATCAGAAAATATATAATCAAATTCCAATTCAACATTTTATATGTTCGGTGTAATAGGATATCACAGCGGTGATTTTCAGTTAAACTAATTGTCTGCTGAATACATTATGAATTATGGAATATATAGTGTGTTTGGACTTTTAGGCTTTGTTAATGGAACATCTGCGAATTTGATTAATATGTTGGTTTCTGTATAGACTGGATAAAATAAAGGGGTTTAAGCGGCGGCAGTCGCATCAATATTGGGGGCAGATACATAATATATTCAAAATATTTCCGTTTATAATTCTTACATCACCGCATAGTCATTGGTTGGTCTAGTGGCGTCATGCATATATTAAGGAAATGTATAATAAATTAATGTGGTGTCTTCATATATTTGTGCCGCAAGTCTTAATTATTCAGCCTTAGCTGGCAGTATATTTGGAGAAACTGTGGATACAATATAATTATAAACGTCTATTGTTAACAATATTACTGTGGCTTCTTACAGTACATAAACTTGGGCAATATCAGGAGGAGTTATAGCTGATACACATGAAAATCCAACAATTTTGAAATAAGTTTCAGTTTAAGAATCAGTTCTTTAAGCGTCAGGACCTGTTACAAAAGCGGTGAGTGCTAGCGGATTAATAGCATTTTTATATAATGCTACTATTTAAATTTCTAATACACATGTAAAAAATATGAATATGACCGTAGATAGTGCAACTAATTCAATATTTTGCTCCGGCTTTTTGGCTTCAATTTCTAATACTACAATAACAATAACAAGTTCAAAAGTATAGACAATACAAATTAATATTTGGGGGACTTAATAATTCTCTGGTATTATTCTAAGTAACCCTGGTGACAATAAGTTCTTCCCCACAAGTGTATTTTCGGAAGGATATAACACCATTAATGGCAATGTTATATAGAATTGTCCTCTAATTACTAACTAATCACAACGTGGTTGTTGAGTGAATGAATACTGTGAGTTACAATATCTATTTAAACTTTTTCTCATAACATCTTTTTGAATTTTTTGAGATACGTTATAATATATATTCAATCTAGACCAAGTATAATTTTACAACGACGCAAATAATTAAAAAATTCTTTCAATTTTCTCGATTATTAAAGTAGAAGAAAATATTCTGCCATCTAACGATGGTATTTTGTAGCGTGTGTGTAGAGGCACATGCTATGATAGCTGCTAAGATAGCTCAGTTACGCGTGTGGAAATGGGGATTTTGGATGCTGAGTGAGTGCCGTTTCTTCTATGCTAACTCTTTTTGTTTCTGAAACCGTATGAATCATAATTCCGTTTAAAGGTCGGATGCTGAGTGAGGACTAATCAGTTTTTCTTTAATTTCTTTTAATAACCCGCAACTCCCCAAATAGATCTTCAAAACATACACATTCGAAAGATGACTAGGGGAACGTGGTTGTTTTCTTATATAGAGAAATAGGGTACGTAATTTACGGTGTGATAAATACGGTGATGATAAAATATTCAAGCAAAATAGTATTACAAGTAATGATTAAAAATGTGTACTGTAGTAATTCGACATTTGGTTTACAAATATACACGATATCGAAACAGTATAAACGAAAGTTAAGTGAGTGGGAAATATATACATATCACTTCCTCGAGATGCGAGCGGACCAGTTATATCTGATTCGCTAATTCATTCTCTCTAAACATGAATTTTCAGAAGAGTTTTGAAGCTTAAATCATCCAGAAGTAATATCAACTGAGTTATTAATATTATTCAGTATTGTATGAGATTATCTTAGTTGATTATATTTTCTTGCATCTGCTATTTTTTAAGCTCCATTTAATCATAAATCATGATAATTCAAACTTCGAACTAACTTATCTCAATATAATACCGCGATTGTTGATGTTGAGTCATCTTATTATTGAACAGTAAACATTGTAAAACGATGAAAAGTATAGTGTACTTATAATAAAAAAATTATTCTTAATAAATTTAAAAGTTTAAAAATATCCACTTCATAAAATGGGTTTGTGTCAGTCCAAGCCTTTATCCCTCTCATTAGCGACCAAGTACACTTCAATTGAGTAGATTCGTAGCCGTGCTCAGTCATATGCGAATATAAATTTTTAGTGCGTGATTAGTATTGATTTTTCGGCATCAAACGGGATGTTGCATTCAAATACGTCCTCGCCCTATCTGCAAATAATTTACGAGATTGAGCCGGTGGTTCTTTATTTAACGCAGAACGACATTTTCTCCTTCCGTTTTGGCTGCGCTGACTCAACGGACAAATCAATTGTCCCCCTTATAAACGAGCAGTTCCGTTTCCATAGTTTTCAGGAGTTGATTGACGGGTACAAAACGGCCGTTGACAACGTGATTCAGTCCGGACCGACCAGATTCAAAGCAACTGTTGAAAAGTGCATTCGGATCATTACTGAATATAACGGAGATTAAAACATAAAAGATAAATAAACCGAATCAAAATAATAATTCGCTACGTTGTGTTTTATTCCAACTGACGGATAATTGAACACAGAAGACGCGGAAATTCTCGTTGAAGCCTCGAAATACGCGATTTGCTTCATCGTTATCGGACTTGGAAACGAAGACTTCAGCGGGTACAAAGAATTCAACCCAACCGGACGAAAATTCAATAACTTCGCTTTCATAGACTACGAAAACATAAGAAACGCTGCTGAACATATTGACGTCAGCCAAAAACTGAGTCTGATGATATTCGACCAAATAGAAGCACAAATACAAGATATGACCAAAGCGGGCATTATATGAGAATACTATCATTTAAATAACAATATAATATTTATTTATCTTTCCAATGTTTCAACCATAAATGTTTATTTTACATTACCTTATTTATAAGATGTTAGTTGAATTTTCGGTAACTGAAATCAAATGATAATTATATTATTTAAAAGTCTATAGGAGAATTCACTAAAATAAGTCTATGTAATCAAATACTATCAAAGGGTTGGAATGCTAATTTGAAGTTGACAACTATTCAGGCGAATCCATCGGTGAATCAATAGATATTATTGAATTACCATTTCTTCTTCTCTTGCAAATTGTAGATACAGCCACTTATAACTCGTGCTTGCCGAATTATTTATTAGGATTCCTTCGTATAAATTCTGCTATAACTTCCTTGGGAGAATTAAATTATTAAGCAATCAGTTTGAGTTCAGATCTATAATTAGCTACTGGCTCAAAGAACTAAGAACACCATGTATTGTGAAAATATTCTCTGCAACCTTTTGCGTCCATATCGCAAAACTAACCTACATTCTTCCACATTCCATATCTATCTTTGCTTGAAAGCGTCGTCATAAAGTTATAGTAATCAAACATGGATGCAAAATTCTATTGATGAAATTCTTATACATATTATTTAATAGCTGTTGAAAAACGAAAGTCTTTGTTCATACTCATGTGAAGTGGAAATATCAATTATTTTATGAAATGCGTTATATCATATTTCTATTGATAATATAATAACACGATGTGATTCATTTTACTAGCTGTAATGTGTGAAAAGTTAGAAGTTTAATAATAAAATAAAGTTATTATATGTTACTAAATGGTACAAATAAGTATTATGTGTACCTTTAAATTTTTCTATTTTCCACACTACTATTCCTGATCAACTTTGTATTTTGTTACGTTCGCAATAAATACGTAACCTCCTCACATTTAAAAATAATATAATTCATTCATTTAAAGTACAATATGATTTGGTCAAACTATAGCATATTCGGTCAAAAATAGTCCTACACAGTTCATAATAAAATATTGCGTATATACTGTTATATGAATACTATAATCTCAAATCACTTCACTTATGTAATCTGTTGCTTTGGAAGTTTTCCACACAGTTGATTTTTCATCTATTGGGACATCAGCTGCAATGTCTAGTTTTGACTAATGAAATTCTTTGCGAGGTGATTTTTATTCAGCGCTTACTGGTCTCATAAGAATTGACTAGTTTGCGTTGCTATTAGGAGTATCCTCAATAAACACTGAACTAATTGTTCCATTTCTTGATTTGACCTCTGATCTTACTTATATAGTGTCAGTCACTGGTTTTTACTTCTTACATTTGAAGCACTTCTTCCAGTTGATCTTTTTGATGAGTATATCAATACCTTTCTAGATTTCCCAGTTTCTAGGGTCGTTCACCATACTCGCTATTTCATCATACTAATCTATCGCGACCAATATACCAAATAATATGATGAAAACGATGTATCCAGCACTATCCGTTTTTAAACCGGTTACAATTGACAGAATAATGAAAATAAACGTGAGAACTTTGAAGATGTAGGCCACTGAGAACTCGAAGGTTCCGCTCCTGGTCAGGCCCGGGTCGCTGAGGTACTCGCAGAAGGTGGCCAGGATGGGGCCTATGCCCGGGATGTAACCGTAGCCTCCCAGGACGAAGCTGACCAGGATCTTCTGGAAGAACTCGACTTCGTGCTCGTAGTCCGCGTTGATGTCCTTCATCGAGTCGGCCATGGTGGACATGGCTTCTTCGGAGTCTCCGATGTCTCTTCTGGTGAGCTGGAACCTGGGCGCGTCGATGGCCGCGATTCGCTTTCCAATTGCTCTGCCGAAGGGGTTCGTGAGGAAGAAGCCGATGAAGAAGTAGGCGGCGCCGCAGCAGATGATGGTGATGAAGTAGAAGGACATCTCGAAGTTTCCGTTCACAGACAGGAGAAGCCCGAGGAAGATGCCGCTGATGCAGGCCTGGGCCGCCTTAAAGAGCTTGTTGTACAGATGGCCCGGCCTGATTTCGAAGAGCTCGTTCACCTGCTTGGCGTAGGTCTCCTCGGACGGAATGATGCCGATCACCTGGATGAAGAAGTTCATCGGGAAGGTGAACTCTTAAATTAAAAGCACGATTGGGATCAACAAGCAAACTGCTGGGTCGATCACCAAAAGGAGGATGTGATAAATGAAAAGTGTGAGAGAAAAGACAAACATCTTAATGTATTACCAAACTAATCTAAATTTTCCAGTCAAAAATGATGCAAATATTAAAGGTACACTACACAAACAAACGAGTAAATTACTAAATATCTGAATGAAATTCATAAATAGTTTTATCAATGTTTTGTTGATGTACAAATAGTATTAGAATATCATCCTGAATTTGATCAATGAATAAAGAGTTCCTGATATTATCAGTTAAATTCCTATACAAGCTGTTTAATTTGTAATTACATCTGAAAGACCACTTATTGATTAGTAAATAATCAAATAAGTAAAGTTTTAATAGTATTGGAAGATTGTCAAAATTAGTCTAATTCCAAAGTGTCTCCAATTTACTACGTCATCTGACTTTGTGATAAGAGCTTTGAACCAATCTGAACGAATAATCTCTTGGTTAATTAAGTTAATAGCAAACAAAACATAAGGGAAAACACCTGAATTTAATTTTTCTGTCCAACTATTAATTAATGTTGAAACATACAAAATAACTTCTAATTTGTCGTACCTGTATTAATAATATTACATTTTGAAATATTATAACATTTAGAGAACATCAGCAATATTTAAAAAGACGCTGATCAAGATAAATGGAATAAATATTACATATTACAGTAATATTTGTGTCATGATAGCACAACCATTCATTTTCTTTTCAGAATTTTCTTTCTCAGCTTCATAGTCGTTTTATTCTCTATTAACGCCATACAACTTAATTCCACTATAAACTAACCCCATAACAAACGGAATTACACCAAATAACATATAAAAAACCGAATTTTTATATGTAAAAAAGGAAATAATTTAAAATGCGATTGCTGCAGAGTAAAATAACATTGTTTTAATAATCTATATACATTTTGGACATTTGCGAGTCACAATCAATTATCTAATTTCAACCAAAAAACATGATGCAATAAAATACATAACAGACATGATGAGAACGAATAAGCATAACATATTTGTGTATTCTTTAGAGATATATGTTAATTCGCAATATGAACGAACTTATGAAACTGTTTGAGTGAGCAAATAATCGTATACAGTGTTTCCTACATCTGATTTTATATTAGTCCAATCTATTTCGTCTTTGAGAACAGTTAATTATTAACATGAAGTTTTTAAGCTCGGATCTTCTTAATTTACAAACATTAGTGGGCAGTACCAAATCTTGCTGACGCAAATATATGGTCCTTTGAACGACGCAACTCTTCCGTTTATACTTTTTTCAGAGAATCTGTATGTTATTCCGCTCCCGGGTGGAACTTCCATGGTTCTGAAGCTCGCAGCTACAAATCTCGTGCATTGACCGGTGGTGATCGTTAAGCTTGTATCAGCAGAGTTGAATTTTTCAATTTGTACAGCTGGGAGAGTGAAATCCGTTCCAATCAGAATTGATCTGCTAATGTAAATGTTTTCATTCGGATTCGTGTATTAATAGGGGAGAATCTTTTACACGCAGGTGCTCATGGTGGTTCCGATGCACGCGACCGCGCCCATGAATTCTTGGTCGTACATTTTGTGTTCCAGGAGAATTGGAACGATAATTGTGTTCATTTAAATTGGAACCACCCCTTTGTCTTCGCTAACGTTGATTTCTGAGTACAAAACGCACTTAGTGTCGTCAATGGTTCTTATTTTGAAGTCTGGGTCCAGGTCATAAATCACTAGTGGGGCGTTAGTGGCATTTTTGGAGAAATAAAGGTCCTGCCCGTTGTCCAGCTCGCACTTGTACCTGGATGCGTTCACGAAGAGCACGTACGGCTGGTTGATCACGTTCAAGAAAGTCTGGTCGAACTGGTCAACTATAGCCACCTGGTTAATGTTCACGATGTTGTTCAGGGGTGTTAGGCAAATGGACTCAATGTCTCCATACTCAACGACTTCAGTTTCCTGCTACGTGAATGGGAGATAAGTAGCGATGTACTTGCGCTGAACCACTGGCTGGTCGCGGTACTTGATTTCGTAGGCAAGGTAGGCGGCAGCCTCACGCTGTGGCTGCTATATTCGAATCACATAGTTGATCGTGTTGTAGACAAGGCAACTGCTTATAACCTGTAATACGCAAATCATAATTGTGAAGTGGTTTTTGCAATTACTTAGATAAACTCGATAAAATACAAATAAATACAATATATTAGTTACTACTATAATAATCTTCATCTATCTAGTTAAAATCTGAATTTCTATAAATTCAGATTTACTTTGATTGTATTCTTGATCAGTTTTAGATTATTATGGGTTTAATATAAAATTTAGTTTATATGATCAATATCTTCCAAATAGCCTACACTTTTTAAAATAACATGACTCACTCAACGGTAATAATTAACACTGAAAATTTAGAGTCCTTTATGTACAAAAGTAAAGAACGCATTAAAATGAAAATATCATTATTAAATGTTCCTTGTGATTGAAGAAATTGAGTATTGAGTGGATGTTTTTGAGATGTACCAAAAGAGTGAGCCTATATATATTAAAATATGTAAAGTAATAATGCATGTATTTAATTAAACTAACTCATATTACATCAGCTATAGATTAATTCCACACTTTATCTTGTTGTTATTATACTTCATCTGAATTTCCTCTTATTGGAATTTAAACAGATTAGACTACAGAGCTTTTTGTCATCTCCTGCATTAATACAGCTGAGCCTTGTCTTTCAGATTAAATATTTTTCATTTTCTTATTTTTTCTTGCACATTTTTTACATTTCATCTTTTTAAGTATATTATCAATTCCCTTTTAAATTTCCCAATTTCTTGGGTCGTTCACCATACTCGCTATTTCGTCATAATTATCTATCGCAACTAAAAATCCAAATATAGATAAAAATACTATGTATGCTATATTATCTGTTTTAAGACCGAGCAATATTGTTAAAATAATTGAAACAAATGCTAAAATCTTGAAGATATAGGCCACCGAGAACTCGAAGGTTCCGCTCCTGGTCAGGCCCGGGTCGCTGAGGTACTCGCAGAAGGTGGCCAGGATGGGGCCTATGCCCGGGATGTAACCGTAGCCTCCCAGGACGAAGCTGACCAGGATCTTCTGGAAGAACTCGACTTCGTGCTCGTAGTCCGCGTTGATGTCCTTCATCGAGTCGGCCATGGTGGACATGGCTTCTTCGGAGTCTCCGATGTCTCTTCTGGTGAGCTGGAACCTGGGCGCGTCGATGGCCGCGATTCGCTTTCCGATGGCTCTGCCGAAGGGGTTCGTGAGGAAGAAGCCGATGAAGAAGTAGGCGGCGCCACAGCAGATGATGGTGATGAAGTAGAAGGACATCTCGAAGTTTCCGTTCACAGACAGGAGAAGCCCGAGGAAGATGCCGCTGATGCAAGCCTGGGCCGCCTTGAAGAGCTTGTTGTACAGATGGCCCGGCCTGATTTCGAAGAGCTCGTTCACCTGCTTGGCGTAGGTCTCCTCGGACGGAATGATGCCGATCACCTGGATGAAGAAGTTCATCGGGAAGGTGAACTCTTAAATTAAAAGCACGATTGGAATTAATGCACATACAACTGGATCAATTACTATGAGAAGCACGTGATAAATGAATAACATAAGCGAAAGAACAAACATTTTCATGTATGCCCACACAAACCTACACTTACAAGTTAATATTGACCAAAATATTAGCGGGAAACTTAAAATACAAACAATCAAGTTACTAAATATCTAAATAAAGTTCATAAAGATTTTTATTAAAGTTTTATTAATGTACAAATAGTACTAAAACATCATCCTAAATTTAATCAGTGAATATAATGTTCCAGAAATTATTAACTGAACTATTAAACAAACTAGTGGAGCCCTAATATAATCTGATAGATTGCTAATAGATTAGTAAATAATCAAATAAGTAAAGTTCTAATAGTACTGGAAGATAGTCAAAATTAGTCTAATTCCAAAGTGTCTCCAATTTACAACATCATCTGACTTTGTAATGAGAGCTTTGAACCAATCTGAACGAATAATCTCCTAATTTACCATATTAATAGCAAATAGTACATACGGTACTACTCCTTTATTAAGTTTAACAGTCTATTCGTTAATTAATGTGGAAACATACAAAATTACTTCTAATTTATCGTATCTATATTAATAATATTGAATTTTGAAATATTATAACATTTAGAGAACATCAGCTATGTTCAAAAATAGACCAAACAGTACAAATGGAATAAATATAATGTATTGTATTAATATTTATGATATTATGGAACATTTACTGACCAATTTCTTTTCTATAACTTATTCTGGTTCAGTTATCTCTTTTTTTCCATACATTTTAATACCATAATATATCAAACTTATTGCAAAAGGAATAAAACTAATTAAAATATACAATACCGATTTTTTATAAGTAAAGAACGCTAGAACTTAAAATCCTTCAAGAATTATATAGAAGAATATACTTTTAAGTATCTGTGTGAACATTTTACAACACTTTTTTTACTATTTAATTATTGAAATTTCTAGTATGAAACATTCTGAAATAAAATACACTGCAGCCATTATTATAACAAATAAACAAAGCGTATTTGTATAATCTGGCGAAACATATGTATCTTTACAATATTTCGAAATCGTTTGAATCGTTTGTGCTATTAAAATGTTATATAAATCTGGTTCAACGTCAGGCTCTATGACGCTCCAATCAATAGAATTAGTTTAATTTATTGATTAACACGCATATTTTAAACTGGGATCTTCCGCACTTACAAACATAAGTGGACAATACCAAAATTTATCAATACAAATGTAAGGTCCTTTGAACGACGCGACTCTTCCATTCATACTTTTTTCTGAAAATCTATACATAATACCACTCCCGGGTGGAACTTCCATAGTTCTGAAGCTTGCAGCTACAAATCTTGTACATTAACCTGTTGCAATCGTTAAACTTGTATCAGAAGAATCTAGTTTTTCTATTTAAACATGAGGAAGTGAAAAGTCTGTTCCGATCAAAATAGATCTACTTACAAAAATAGACAGGTTCTGAGTCATACAATTATAAGGTAATATTTCTTAAACACAAGACTCCATAGATGTACCAATGCATGCTACTGAACCCATAAATTCTACATCATATATTATGTGCTGAAGATGAACTGGTAAAATTCTTGTATGTTACAAAATAGGTACTATGCCTAACCCTGCACTAACATTAAATTCAACATAAATAACACATTTTGTGTCATCAATTGTTCTGATTTTTAGATTTGGATCCAAATTATATATGGTTAGTGCCGAATTTATTGTGTTCTAAGAGAAGTAAAGGTCCTGCCCGTTGTCCAGCTCGCACTTGTACCTGGATGCGTTCACAAAGAGCACGTACGGCTGATTGATCACGTTCAAGAAAGTCTGGTCGAACTGGTCAACTATAGCCACCTGGTTAATGTTCACGATGTTGTTCAGGGGTGTTAGGCAAATGTACTCAATGTCTCCATACTCAACGACTTCAGTTTCCTGCTACGTGAATGGGAGATAAGTAGCGATGTACTTGCGCTGAACCACTGGCTGGTCGCGGTACTTGATTTCGTAGGCAAGGTAGGCGGCAGCCTCACGCTGTGGCTGCTATATTCGAATCACATAGTTGATTGTATCATATACAATGCAGTTTGGAATATTTAAACTTATTAGAAAATAACTAAACATTTTATTTAATGGTGTGGAGTAAATTGTTTGAATTTACCGAAAATTATAATAGATTCAAAGATATTTTGTTGAAAATGTTTAGAATTAATTGTTTAGATATCTAAACATATTAAACACATATTTAAACACTATTAAAAACATGTCTATTAAAACATGTCATGGTATAAAAAAGCATTATAATAATATTATTATTTCTTATCAATTATTTATAATTATTTATTTCATTTTTATGTTTCATCCATTATTAGCATCTTAGGATCGATTCCTTCTACTATTTTTAGTTTACGGATAATTTTTTGCATTGTCGAACTTCCTATTACAGTTTTTAATTGGTTTAATGCAGTTATCAGCGGCTACATTTAAATTGTAAAAACTTGAGTTCGCTAAATTATATCAGAAATATATTGTTCTATTTATATTCCCTGTATTTTTTATTTTAAAATCGAATGTTTACTCATAACTGCAAATAAACCTACTACTGAACATCGGATCCCAGTTTCACTTTACCAATTTAGTAAATCTACAAATACTTTAAAGTTATCACTTACTCGTTCTACATAGTAGTCAGACCATATAAGCGAGTTTTTAATAAGATGTATACATTATATGACCATTTTTGTTTCAGATTATGAATTTTTGAGTTATTCAATAGCAAATAAATGAAATGGATCTATTTAGCGTACAAAACTTTAATCTTGTAAACATAAATTGGCAAATAAATTTAATACCTAAGTTTTTAACGATTTAAGATCAAATATTTTCAGCAATATATCAGGAACTAATGAGCCTTAAAGTATTTAAGTAAAATTACGAGAACAGCGTGCTATTTGTGATAATATCGATATAATTGAACCTATTGGAGAATCCCGCATTTATATAAATTACTCGCTAAATAATGTAGACATATAATCAATAGACAGAGCACCAGACATAACATATTAATAACAAAATAATTAACTTGTATGTTATTAATCACACTGAACTAAATGTTGAATAAAACCAAAACATGTTTGCAATGATTGAGCTATTTTTATATAATACATTGAGTTAAGTATATTTTGTACAACATTGTATTCTATTAAACTTTCATAAAATTTAGCCCTATTCTAAATCATTTAATCAAAATTAAAAAGAGTGTGTATAATTTAAACTATCATAGATTCAGCCTCTTATTGATTTTAAGTTAATATTACTTACTTCACATAATGTGGATTTAATCTAAATGTTAAAACTCTAGAAATTTCTAACATTTATATTGAGGTTATTTAATCGTTTTCTTTAAATAATTATTTTTGATAAAATTTTTAAATATTTTATATTATTTTTATGTAGTTATTAAATCCATTTTAGGAAATTAAATAATTCCAATGCCAATATACGTTTTAATAGTTTCGGTTAACTTATTGCTGATTTAATTTGACAATATGTCTATAGTACGCTGAATCTTCGAGACGTGCACCATTCATATTATATAAACATGTTAAACAACCATTGCGCGAGCAAAATATTTGTGAATTATTGGCTGATTCTTTGTCGGGATGATGATTTTAGCAATATGTTGCCTACCATGCCTCTAACAGTGAATTACGTTGCTGTAGATTTAATATTACGGAAATTTTATTTAGTAAAATAATAAATATTTCTGATATGTCTTATACTCGGGACATAAAATCTATAATTCCATCCAAAAATCCATATTTTAATTATCCAGATAATACTGAAGAAAATACAGGATATTCAACTATGAAACAATCTATTATTGTAACTAAATATTCTAAAAATTATTATTATATTACTTCTTATTTATAAACTAGTTACTGTGAAAGTTCTTTATTTTTGTACAGTTATGATAATATATCTGAATAAAGACATACTAAATTTAGACCTATTTCGTTTTCTTTTATAGAATTAACAATTGGTAACCTAATACTAGTCCCAGTTGATAAATAAAATTTTGGATATTTAAATTTATCTTCAACAACAGTTAATCCAGGTTTTTAATCAATTTCTGCAGAAAATAATTCATTGTCTAATTTTTAAATAGCATTAAATATATATTCAAATTTCTCTTAACTATTTTTAACATCAAAAGCAACATATTTAACATATATTGACAGGCGTACTATAAAATAATCAATTATATATAAAGATTTTAGTTAATCTTTTTTAATTTAAATGTGTTTTTTGAGAGTTTCACAATCCTATTCTATGCAATCTTAAATTAAATTATCAGTATCATTATTTAATAAATTAAGTAACAAATATATTCTTGCATCTTCTTCATTTGACAAAGCTTGCAACCATAAACTTGAGCAAAATAACAAACTAATAAAAGAAATAGTATCAGAACAATTGTCTAATTAATACTGTAATTTAATGATTTGCTTTGCACCATCCTTATTTTAGCTGATAATAGAAAGCAATTAAATTATTTATATTCTAAATTGGTTTTATCGTATATATTCAGATTAATAATATTCTTATTCATTCTTTGGTATATTATCAGTAACGCAACATGGTATAGCCTGATATAAAAAGTCTGTTAATAATTAAGAATTATTACTTATAGCCAAATGTTAATTTATTTGTCCTGTTAATATCTTTGTAACAACTCTGATTTTGTTACTTTCACAATTAATCATTCCAAATTAAAATGCCTGTGCAGCAATATTACAAATTTGTCCAGATCTAATTATTTAATTAGATACATAAAAATACGATACTTTAATTATATTATTCCCAGTAATTGGCATGCTTTAATATGATATATACATCGGCTATTTAACTGATTTACCTAAGCTAAATGAAGATGCCATTTATGAATTCTAAAAAACATAATTCAATCTGCATGGTAAATTAGTTTATATCAATAATTGTGCAAGTGATTTATATTATGGGTTAGTTATGTCATCTAAACCATTATATTCTTGATCTGGTTTATATTATTCTAATAATTTTACTTAAATATTATTTACTTCTTAATTAGGTGTTAGATCTTTAACCATATATTCAAACATCGGAATTGAACTAAAATTTACACGGTAATAACTACTTATAATCATGCTAATAGATTTACGTGTGAAATCATATAAAAGTGATTTTTCTTGTTCTAACTAAATGTACTTTAATGATTATGAATCGTATGTATTCGTTTAAAATATGTTAAACTATCGCACAAATGGTAACATACATATTATTTGGGACAAATATGGTTTATAGGCATTAAGTATATCAAGTTACTAAAAATCATCTTGTGATATATTTTTTACAATATACTCAATAGATGTGACATCATCATCTTCATCTTATTATTATTACAAAAGTTTTGAAAATTAAATATTAGTTAACTAAAGTTAAACTCCTTACTTATCTGAACAACCATTTTTTGTAATTAATAATGGAAGAATAATTTCATAGACTTATTTAATTGTGTCTGTTGTCGTTGCCAGTTAATATCTTAACATTGTAATATCAATTGACGTATCTAATTCATTAGTTGATTTAATGTTATCAAAAAGTTAATCAATATGATCTATCGAAGATTGTATTACATTAGTTCCTCGATCTTCTGTTTTATATATTTGGTTAGACATTTATTTAATAAATGTTTAATACGCTTCATCTATTATGTTATTTATTGATGCTGTTTCAGTAAAACCAGAATAATTTCGAATATATTTATAGAGCACAATTGCCAAGCTTGGAAAATGTGATCGATAATGCCTATTTAGTGAACTCATTATATCTATAATCATATCTAACTTATCATCTATATTAGGAAGTGTTCTAAAAAAATATTAATCTTAATCAAATGTACTCAAAAAAGTTTATTTTTCTTCTTCTTTTAAGGCCGATAATAAATAGCTTGGTAATAGTTTTTTGCCTAAATTTGGCATTACTTTTCTTTATGTATCAAAAATATTTACATCATAATTTAGCGATTTATGAATTTCGCCTGAAATTTCATTTTGAGTTTCAATTATTCTTAAAGAGCTTGGGATAAATAGTATGTAGTTGGTATATAAACACTGAGCCAATCCAAATAATGCTTATATTGAAGTTAAGAACAAATAAAGTAAGTGAGTATGTGGTTAGAATTCGTCTTTATCTTTAATTCTTAATGAATTTTCTTTAAGTAAATTAATTAAAATCTCAAGCATATCAACTACTTATTTAGGTTTGTTAAAAACATTTATCATTGCATACTATAAATGTATTCGTTATGTAAATTCAATTTTATCTTCCATAACTTTTGGAATTTTTAAATCGTCATACGTTATATATACATCATTTGGAAAACTTACAACTTCTCCGAATATTAAAGGTATTCTGAACGAAATAGTGCAGCCAAGAAAACCACATAGGATTCTCATTAATAAAATTAATGTACGTCGTTATTTAGGATCTAAGTCCCTTGTTCTAAAGTTAGATATCTCTATTATAATTTGATATAATAGATTGGATTGATATTTAAGAATAAAATAGAACAGAAAATCTAATTTATCGTGGAGAACTTCATAATTAAATTCATCGTCTTCAATCTTCTTTTATTTTAACGACAAATAATCTTGCATTAACAATTCATCCTGAATCAAATCTTTCATATCTTATGATTAAAACTTAAAATCAACTTTTCTACCATGTTGTTTAAAAATATCTATAATTAATTTTAAAGCGTATGATTTACTTGATAAATCCTCAATTACTTTACTGGAATCTTAAAATACTTCTTAAACATTAACATTCGCAAATTTATCAATTACATCTTTTTTATATTATTCTATTTATTCTTGTTGGTCTTACTATTCTTAGTTAGAAATTTAATATTCTATGATTTTCTTCCAATCTCTGGTGTAATTTGAATTTACTTCAATCCTCATTTTTACATTAGTAATAAAGGGATGTTTTAACAGTAGTTGTGCATTTGGTCTTTTATCAGGATTCTTTTGCAAGCACATTTCAATGAAATTTTAAAACTTTGGGAGTTTTTAGAATATGGGATAATCTTAAAAAGGAGCCTACAATTTGTCTTCGCTGAGAAACTTAATCAAACTCATTTAATCAGATGCGATAAAAGGAGGACTTCCTGTGATAAGTTCAAACGCCATAATACCTAAGCTCCATATGTCAGCTTAAAAATTATATGGTCTTTGTTTGGCTATTTCTGGCGCAAGGTAAATTGGCGAGCCTTTGAGTGATGTTAATGCGGTTTATATTTATTTTGCGAATCCGAAATCAGCCAGTTTGCACACGCCGTCGCATAGAAGAATATTTTGCGGTTTTATGTCTCTGTGTGCGATTTTTTGGCCGTGTAAATATACGAGTGCCGCTAGTGTTTGTGCGATGATAGTTTGTAATTTTTCTGTGTATTTTTTGAGCAGATTTTCGTCTTCGTTGAGTATTTGGTAGTTCATGTTCTGCACAACGTCGAATAGGTCCGATTGCCCCAGTTCTGTAGCGATGCAGATGTTACCGTCTTCTCTGAAGTCTTCGTACACGCGCATGACGAATTGGTGGTCCATCCTCTTCAGAAGGTCAATTTCCTTCTCAAGTTGGTCAAGTTCTGCCTGGGATTTCCCGTAAGTTGAGATTAATTTAAGGGCTACAAACTGCCCCGTTCTCTTTATGCGGCATTTGTAAACGATACCGAACGAACCCTTCCCGATTTAGCAGATTTGTTCGTATTTGTTCATATGGAAGTGGGATTATATTTATTGTTGTTTATATATTCTGAATAATTATAATATAATTTTAGCTTTAAAGTTTTGAATGCATGTGTGTTCGTGTAACATGACTCACTCAACAGCAACAATACATCTAAACGCAATTAAAATATATATACTAGTTATTTTACTAGCCAAGTAAAAATAATATATATTTTAATAATACTTGTAGTTGATAATTTCAGTTTATTAAAATGGTTTTCATCTTCGTTTTCAATCTAAGTATTCTGCTTCGTGATGAGTGTATCATGAAATGAATGGAGAATTGTTAGTTGACATGATCGTGATAGAGAAAATTTAACACTTCATACTACATAACCTTGAATTGAGAGACCAACCCCTCTTCACTTACAAACACCTTCGATTTTTATTACATAAGGTGTCTGTAAGTGAACTTTAAAAGGGGCCATACGGGAAACTAACACAACCGTTAAACTCTTTTGTATTTACTAATAGACTAAAAAGAGGACTTTGAAGCTTTGTATATAATATATCTTTGTATGATATATAAGAGTCTGATATATATATATATATATATATATATATAAATTATATAACTACTAAATTTATATATTGGTAATTTATGCAAAATACATCAATAAACTAGAAATTTGATTAAATCTTCAGAATATTACGTATTTTACGGTGTGATGTCTTCTCAACATAAAGTCAGCAGCAACAACCCAAATTATTATATACACGACGAATACAAGTAATTTATTTGTAATATATTTACACTATCGCAAGATAAAAACATCATTTTGTTATTTCTTAATATTTTATTACAATAGGCCAAACAAGCACTAAAGTTATAATTTTTTGGTGTTATAATTTTTATGTATATATAAATGCATAAAATCTTATAATTTAAATATTTATAATGATAATATCGCATAATTCTAACTTAAATGATAAACATATAATCAATCCACCTCACAAATATGATTGTTCTACTGTGTACATTCGCATACGATAAGTTACAAGAAAAAGATTATCAGACGATTATTCAAAATTATATAGACTCTAGACTAGGGATTAAATATATGTCTAAATATGCAGCGACCCAACCTAGTTCCAATTAAGCTGCCGCAGATAAATAAATATCTAAAATGCTACTAACTAACGATCGTGCTTATATTTTCCCAGAATATCCTAATCTTGAGTAGGGAGGAGAAATATCAAACTCTTTGTCTTAACTATTGAGTGTAGCAATAGCTTATGCAACACCACCACTTCCAAATAGCCCAAATATCCATTATAGAAATATAACAACTTTAGATATAATTTAAAATGCTCTAACTTTTATTGTAGATAAATAGTATATATTGCGTGAGTATATACCTCCAAAAAGAAACAATAAAGGAAAGTAAGATTGGTATGATTGGTAAATAGGCATTCCACGAGCAATAAATGACATTCTTATGACTATGGGATAAGATATTTCAGATGAACTCCTCACCAAGCTCGTTAAAAGTAGCAGATATTATTAACCAAACTCAACTCATACTGGACCAATCGGCCTGTAGATTACTGATACTCATTTTCCAAAACCGGTTCCAATTCCAAGCACAGCAGCTAACTTGGCTTCAATAACGATGATAACTTTTTTGAGAGGAATTGTTTCGAGAAATTAAACCGAAACTGATGAAGCCTTTACAACCATTCCCTCTATTTTAGAAATCACTACTAGTTATGATGGCTTCTTCAAAGACGGATCATTTATTCAACATAGAGTAATTCCATATACATAGGGTTATGGCGCGGGATTACTTGGAAATGTAGTCGAATTCATGTCTCTGCTCATAGGTTAAGATGTTTATAGTATCCGGGGTACAAATATAGCGTACATCTTTACTGCTGCTATTAATACCTATACTCCAATATTATATAATGGTCAAATTATACCTATAACGATTGGACGTATGGTTGCAAATTCTGGAGGTTTTGGTGGAGCTAGATCTATACTAGCTAGTTTTGCATATTTAGCTGAATTTGGTGATTCAAAGGAAGTTTCTGAAATTGTTGAAGTAATTAAGAGTATCATCAAATATCATGTTATCACAGGTAGGCCGTATGATGATCATTCAAAATATCAAAGAGTTTTGAGAAATAGAGAAATTATTGGATTGATCGAAGCAAATAAATCAATTATCCCATTTGATCCTAGAAAACTTTACAACTTCGCTTCTATGAATCGCGTAGTTTAGAAAAGAGAACACTACTCTTTCAGCATCGCAATGTGCAGTTATCGTATTTCAGGATATGAGGCTGATGAAGATTAAAACTTGAAAGGATGGTATTCTGGAGATGGAGTTGAATATCTTATGATGAAAAATCAACGATAATTTGTCGATTTTTGGCCTACTGTTGATTCTTATCAATTTTAAGGTATTTCTGAAACTTTAGCGTAAAGAGCCTTTGGTGATATGCCAGCAAGACCAGTGAACACTGCCAAGTTTGTGGGTGGTGCTATTATAGATAACTTTGGATCTATCGGGTTCGAGTTTATTAACTATGACAAGAGCTTGAAAACTAACAAATCATATTTTTTATTCGATTAGTAAATTGTAGTTTTGATGTCAGGATTCGACTCAAAAGTTGCTTATAGATCTACATTCCTCAACCATATGATTGAAAATGTCAATTAATAGGTAGCTATTGACAAAACTGCTATTGATCTAGATAAACTTAATACTTTAGAATCACCAAAACAAATATTTGTGCAAGGAACTGATAATGTGAATAATCTGGACAACCTCGCCATATATTTCATGAACCAAGTTAAAATTAATTTAATCAAAGAAACCAGAACTGGTAAATGGGCTGATGTAGCCGGAACTGCTTCAACAGCTGATGTTAAACGCATTTATGCAAAAGGTTACGTTGAGAACACCACGAAGCTGGAGTACATTCTGTTCCCGAACGCCCAAACGGACACCGCGGACAAGTACGAGCAGAACCAGTTCATAAAGGTAATATCCAACACCGGCGCCTTTCAGGCCATCAACAACACAGATCCGCAGTTTGGCGCCAATAACTACTATCTGATGGGAAACCTGTTCGATGGAACTCAAACCATAGAGGGGTTCACCTTCACGGCTCCAGTCAGCTTCGTCATCAAAAGAGAGAACTCCAGGATCAATCTCTCCGTTTCGGACCCGACTTAGTTGTTGGCTTCCACCACGATCACCAAGCGCGAGAACTTCAAGGCGGACCAGTTCGACAGCAAGTTGGTTTCTGTTGATAACCAAAACGTCCTGGTGAACACCAAAGACTACGCGGGCGCGAGCATCTACGTCTCCTTCAACGTGATGTGCCTCGACGCTCAGCCGGCAGATAACTGTTAGTTTATGAGCGGCTTCACCTTCCCGTACAAGAACGGAACGACGATCTGGTATCAGTCATGTCCAGCCAACGCGGTCTGTGATACCGGCGTGCTCAAATGCAATCCTCAGTACTTACAAGTGTTCGACATGCCGGAGTGCCAGTTTACTACCAAGCAATGCGTTAACGCCCAGATCGTCGATAACTGCGTGTTCTCCTCTGGCTTCACGTTTTTGTACAAGAACGGCTCCACTGTTTGGTACCAGCAATGTCCCGCCAACGCGGTCTGCACTTCTGGAAAGTTAGTCTGCAGTAACAAATACCAACAAGTTGTTGATAAGCCAGAGTGCGAGATAAAATCATGCCTGAATGCCCAACCGATAAGCGATTGTTAGTATTCCGGCGGCTTCACCTTCCTCTACTAGAACGGAACGACGATCTGGTACCAATCTTGTCCGAGCAACGCTGTTTGTACCTCTGGAAAGATGGTTTGCAACAATCTGTACACACAGACGTTTGACAAACCAAAGTGCGATCTGGTGTGTGTACACGCCTAGATCGTTAATAATTGCGTGTTTTCATCTGGATTCACCTTCTAGTACAAGAACGGATCTACCGTCTGGTACCAGCACTGCCCGCCGAACGCGGTTTGCGACACCGGGAAACTGGCTTGCACCATAAATTATGTCCAAGTGGTTGATAAGCCGATTTGCGTGCTTCAGAAAGAAGAATCGCTTAACCTCAAATCTTCTTGTGGCATCGGCTGCATCGTCGCGATCGTCATCCCGATAATAGTATGCGTGTCCGCTGGAGTAGCCGTTTCAATTTACTGCTTCAAGAAGAGACAATCCGCGAAAGTAGTGGAAAAGCAGAGACCGAAGAAGCTGCAGCAGACCAAGCTAACCGAATCTGCCAAGAACCTGCAAACGCTCAAGAACTCGCAAGGCCGCTCCAACATAGATGTGGCCACGATATGAGTAATAAGTATCATTTTCAATTTAAATATTAAATATTATTTTTTGTAAACGAAATAAATAATTATAATTAATATGCGACATAAATTATGCGTAAATATAATAAATACTCATGTTGTATTTGTTTGCAGACTGAAAGTATATGATTTTAATATCTGATATAATGGTCAAATTTACTACTAAATATAATTGTTGAGTTCAAGATATATAATATAATTAATAATTGTTCTTCCACTTCTATAAATGTTCATTCTCATCATCAATGTATTTACTTTAGATAATTAGTGCTCTTCGTGTGAAGTTAGTGTGCAAGAACTTTACGATTCTTACGAAAGTGGTGCAGGAGAGCAATAACTGATAACATATTTTTAAAATATTTGTCTCTCATTACCAGACATGCTGCAGATGGAATGCATCTTTTTTGTTCCATAAGAAGTTCCGAAATTGATAAAATTGGTTGAACGTCAAATACCAGTAGAAACTGTTTGTACATTGCTGACTGCTTGCAACTATCCAATTCTGCCAATCAACGCAAAGTGTGACATCTGTGTGGTGATGTTCACATTTGTTGAAGATCTTCCCGCTGGATTTGACCTTGAAGTCTTCTTAGAATCAATATGCGAGATTTTCTAAGAGGAGGAGAAGGATTAATGTCATGCCTTTATCAAGCAAGAGTACAATAATATTATTGATTATATCTCAAAGAATTATTCTCCTGAACAAGTGTGCGAACAGTTGGAAGTCTGTGATAAGTGATCACATAATCAATATATATAAATAATATTGTAATTAATATAAATAATATTGTAATTAAATCATCGTTCTATAATCAAAAATTTTGTATTCTACTCGATGGAATAACATATATTTTTATTCAATTGCTATTTAAAAAAACTATTTCGTTTTTAGACTATATTTTCAAAATACATCAATAAACTAGAAATTTGATTAAATCTTCAGAATATTACGTATTTTACGGTGTGATGTCTTCTCAACATAAAGTCAGCAGCAACAACCCAAATTATTATATACACGACGAATACAAGTAATTTATTTGTAATATATTTACACTATCGCAAGATAAAAACATCATTTTGTTATTTCTTAATATTTTATTACAATAGGCCAAACAAGCACTAAAGTTATAATTTTTTGGTGTTATAATTTTTATGTATATATAAATGCATAAAATCTTATAATTTAAATATTTATAATGATAATATCGCATAATTCTAACTTAAATGATAAACATATAATCAATCCACCTCACAAATATGATTGTTCTACTGTGTACATTCGCATACGATAAGTTACAAGAAAAAGATTATCAGACGATTATTCAAAATTATATAGACTCTAGACTAGGGATTAAATATATGTCTAAATATGCAGCGACCCAACCTAGTTCCAATTAAGCTGCCGCAGATAAATAAATATCTAAAATGCTACTAACTAACGATCGTGCTTATATTTTCCCAGAATATCCTAATCTTGAGTAGGGAGGAGAAATATCAAACTCTTTGTCTTAACTATTGAGTGTAGCAATAGCTTATGCAACACCACCACTTCCAAATAGCCCAAATATCCATTATAGAAATATAACAACTTTAGATATAATTTAAAATGCTCTAACTTTTATTGTAGATAAATAGTATATATTGCGTGAGTATATACCTCCAAAAAGAAACAATAAAGGAAAGTAAGATTGGTATGATTGGTAAATAGGCATTCCACGAGCAATAAATGACATTCTTATGACTATGGGATAAGATATTTCAGATGAACTCCTCACCAAGCTCGTTAAAAGTAGCAGATATTATTAACCAAACTCAACTCATACTGGACCAATCGGCCTGTAGATTACTGATACTCATTTTCCAAAACCGGTTCCAATTCCAAGCACAGCAGCTAACTTGGCTTCAATAACGATGATAACTTTTTTGAGAGGAATTGTTTCGAGAAATTAAACCGAAACTGATGAAGCCTTTACAACCATTCCCTCTATTTTAGAAATCACTACTAGTTATGATGGCTTCTTCAAAGACGGATCATTTATTCAACATAGAGTAATTCCATATACATAGGGTTATGGCGCGGGATTACTTGGAAATGTAGTCGAATTCATGTCTCTGCTCATAGGTTAAGATGTTTATAGTATCCGGGGTACAAATATAGCGTACATCTTTACTGCTGCTATTAATACCTATACTCCAATATTATATAATGGTCAAATTATACCTATAACGATTGGACGTATGGTTGCAAATTCTGGAGGTTTTGGTGGAGCTAGATCTATACTAGCTAGTTTTGCATATTTAGCTGAATTTGGTGATTCAAAGGAAGTTTCTGAAATTGTTGAAGTAATTAAGAGTATCATCAAATATCATGTTATCACAGGTAGGCCGTATGATGATCATTCAAAATATCAAAGAGTTTTGAGAAATAGAGAAATTATTGGATTGATCGAAGCAAATAAATCAATTATCCCATTTGATCCTAGAAAACTTTACAACTTCGCTTCTATGAATCGCGTAGTTTAGAAAAGAGAACACTACTCTTTCAGCATCGCAATGTGCAGTTATCGTATTTCAGGATATGAGGCTGATGAAGATTAAAACTTGAAAGGATGGTATTCTGGAGATGGAGTTGAATATCTTATGATGAAAAATCAACGATAATTTGTCGATTTTTGGCCTACTGTTGATTCTTATCAATTTTAAGGTATTTCTGAAACTTTAGCGTAAAGAGCCTTTGGTGATATGCCAGCAAGACCAGTGAACACTGCCAAGTTTGTGGGTGGTGCTATTATAGATAACTTTGGATCTATCGGGTTCGAGTTTATTAACTATGACAAGAGCTTGAAAACTAACAAATCATATTTTTTATTCGATTAGTAAATTGTAGTTTTGATGTCAGGATTCGACTCAAAAGTTGCTTATAGATCTACATTCCTCAACCATATGATTGAAAATGTCAATTAATAGGTAGCTATTGACAAAACTGCTATTGATCTAGATAAACTTAATACTTTAGAATCACCAAAACAAATATTTGTGCAAGGAACTGATAATGTGAATAATCTGGACAACCTCGCCATATATTTCATGAACCAAGTTAAAATTAATTTAATCAAAGAAACCAGAACTGGTAAATGGGCTGATGTAGCCGGAACTGCTTCAACAGCTGATGTTAAACGCATTTATGCAAAAGGTTACGTTGAGAACACCACGAAGCTGGAGTACATTTTGTTCCCGAACGCCCAAACGGACACCGCGGACAAGTACGAGCAGAACCAGTTCATAAAGGTAATATCCAACACCGGCGCCTTTCAGGCCATCAACAACACAGATCCGCAGTTTGGCGCCAATAACTACTATCTGATGGGAAACCTGTTCGATGGAACTCAAACCATAGAGGGGTTCACCTTCACGGCTCCAGTCAGCTTCGTCATCAAAAGAGAGAACTCCAGGATCAATCTCTCCGTTTCGGACCCGACTTAGTTGTTGGCTTCCACCACGATCACCAAGCGCGAGAACTTCAAGGCGGACCAGTTCGACAGCAAGTTGGTTTCTGTTGATAACCAAAACGTCCTGGTGAACACCAAAGACTACGCGGGCGCGAGCATCTACGTCTCCTTCAACGTGATGTGCCTCGACGCTCAGCCGGCAGATAACTGTTAGTTTATGAGCGGCTTCACCTTCCCGTACAAGAACGGAACGACGATCTGGTATCAGTCATGTCCAGCCAACGCGGTCTGTGATACCGGCGTGCTCAAATGCAATCCTCAGTACTTACAAGTGTTCGACATGCCGGAGTGCCAGTTTACTACCAAGCAATGCGTTAACGCCCAGATCGTCGATAACTGCGTGTTCTCCTCTGGCTTCACGTTTTTGTACAAGAACGGCTCCACTGTTTGGTACCAGCAATGTCCCGCCAACGCGGTCTGCACTTCTGGAAAGTTAGTCTGCAGTAACAAATACCAACAAGTTGTTGATAAGCCAGAGTGCGAGATAAAATCATGCCTGAATGCCCAACCGATAAGCGATTGTTAGTATTCCGGCGGCTTCACCTTCCTCTACTAGAACGGAACGACGATCTGGTACCAATCTTGTCCGAGCAACGCTGTTTGTACCTCTGGAAAGATGGTTTGCAACAATCTGTACACACAGACGTTTGACAAACCAAAGTGCGATCTGGTGTGTGTACACGCCTAGATCGTTAATAATTGCGTGTTTTCATCTGGATTCACCTTCTAGTACAAGAACGGATCTACCGTCTGGTACCAGCACTGCCCGCCGAACGCGGTTTGCGACACCGGGAAACTGGCTTGCACCATAAATTATGTCCAAGTGGTTGATAAGCCGATTTGCGTGCTTCAGAAAGAAGAATCGCTTAACCTCAAATCTTCTTGTGGCATCGGCTGCATCGTCGCGATCGTCATCCCGATAATAGTATGCGTGTCCGCTGGAGTAGCCGTTTCAATTTACTGCTTCAAGAAGAGATAATCCGCGAAAGTAGTGGAAAAGCAGAGACCGAAGAAGCTGCAGCAGACCAAGCTAACCGAATCTGCCAAGAACCTGCAAACGCTCAAGAACTCGCAAGGCCGCTCCAACATAGATGTGGCCACGATATGAGTAATAAGTATCATTTATATCTTTAATATCTTTATTAACTTCAATTAATCATTTTTCCTTAACAAAATAGCAGAATTTCATCATTTATATTTCCCCACAAATTTGTTGTGATTAATAGTTATCATCTTATTTTGCATTTTATAGCTAGTCAACGTCGATATTTTCAGTCCGACACTCATCAACATTTGGAGTGAAAAGTTATAAATAGAAATTAAATCAGTATACGGCAAGGCCTAGAAGTCATAACCGTAGCTTGGCTCCCTCTAGAAACGTCTCCTTAAAAATCGAGGGGCTCACACAGTACCTTATCTTGTTAAATTATATTGAATTACATTGAAACGAAAATTTTGTACATTGTGTATTAATATTAATAATAGTATTACATAAATAGTTAACACTTCTCAATATATATGAAAGATTAAGAAATATAAATATACTGTCATATGACAACAAAATTTTATAAATTATCTTTTATTGTTATTATAATTAGTGAAAGCGAATTCTATTTCTGTTTATAATGCTGTTTATATAACGAAAAATTGAAGACTTTCATCACAAAAATCTTCCTTCATTTATAAACAGTAATTGCTTTAGGATTGAGAACGAAATTAGTTAAAAAGAGTTTAAAAAGTGTGAGTTTGTTTTGGGTAAATACATAGTAATACAATTTACACTCCACAGTTTCCACTCGAAATATGTCTGTTAAATGTCAATTATTACAGACGCGTTGATTAATCTTTATTACTAGTTGTCTGTAAGATAACGGTTAAAATCACCATTTTCATAAACGAAGAAGCAAGCTGAGAAATGTTAATATTTTACTATAATATTTCGAAGGACACTTAACACATAACTTTAATAAAATTTCACTCCTAAATTCCAAACTCTGAAAATATTACTGTATTTTAAATACACTGAGTGTATTTATAACAATATTAATTTACATCAATAAACAAAAGTATTTATTCAAATAGTGATGATCTTTTAATAATATTATTGCGATAACGATCAATTCAGCTGATTATCTTTTAACTAGATTATCTTAACTAGTATTCTTTTGTCCTAACATATTAAACATCTAAATATGCTAAACAATTTTCACACGATCTCACCGTTTTCAACGCACTCAACAAATTCGTACCCGATTTTCTGGTAAACCGCCATTATGCGCCTAACCTCCAGAATGTCCTCCAGGTCCCCAATAAAACTGAACCCGACTCCCTTCGTTTGCAAGTTCAAACTGCAAATGCCCTCCCCTTAAATCACGTGCCCGAAAACGAGTTCCGAGGACTTGAAAGAAATCAAAGGCCGTTTCCCGGAATAAAACGCGTTTTCAGAAGAATAAAAATAAACGGCACCCGGTGGGTTGAAGAAAACGACGTAAAATTAGCGAGGGAAGCGGAAACGGAACTTCACAGTCAAAGACTTGAAGTAGTTCATATTTGGGTTCGCAGGGTACTTTATTTTCCACCTCTCGTGTGGATAAAAAAAGATAAGTACTTTGTTGAAAAGGTGTAATGTATATGTAATCGAACGAATGACAGAAAATAAAAATTAAATAAAAACACTTACTAACTATAAATATATGGAATAAATATTTATAGAATGAATTTATGGACTGAATTTATGATAATGTTTATGAATGGAACTTTCACCTGATTATTTCAGAGGTAATCAGTTTTATGTAAAGAAAAAATGATAATATACATATTACATCCGTTAACAAACAAATGACAATGCACGCATTCAAATAATGTAATGATTCATGCAAGCTATCTAAACTGGTATCCGTTCATAGGTCATACCATCATTGATTGTTTCTAAGTAAATAATTGAGCCATGCCTCTTTCCAATCATGGTAGCTAAGCAATTTAAACGATTTTATAGTCCATAACCGATTTAGGAAGTGAGATGCGTACGGATGGATAAAAGATTAAAATAATCAACGTTATATTTTTGTTAATTTATAAATTTACACGAAATGTTGTAATTGTCTAATACTTTAAGTCAAAGAAGATTTCTACTATGGTCATCTCTAAATTCATAAAATAAAACAAAAATTTAATCTATATTTATCCAATCTACAAATATTTCCAAATCTATAATTTTCATAATTTGATATATTGCTTATAATAACTTTGTAAGTTCAAACAAATAATTCACTTCAATGAAGCGTTAATTATTAATTAACTTTGCGAAATAATAGGCTGCTGATAATAATCATTCAAAGAAATTTAATTTAAGGAGAAGTAGTAGTGAAATATCACAGTAGAAGCAAACATGTCTCCCTAAACTCTTAAGTTCAAATGAATATTCTTAATCTGACTCTTTTTAAGATGAATTAATATTTAATTATGAACAACTATCTGCGGAATAACTTGTTAGACTAATCGCAGATGTACTTTGAATTAATTAGTGAAACTTCTTTTACTTTTCTTTCAATTCGAAAATATTTCTAATATTAATTTTTTCTCATTTGATATCTTTATTATATTATATATGACAATCGTCTCTTAATTTCATACCATTCTAGTTGCATTAAATATAGAATGTTAGATATCTTAAATGTTTGTATGTTTTGCTTCTTTTTAAGTAAGTTATTATTTCTTAAAATGTTAATATATTGCTAAACAAATACCTGTAGTTAGTAATATAACGAATACAATAAGAAATGAAAATAATAGCCATAAATTTATTAATTCACATAAATATATTGTTTGTGTTGTTTGCGTTTAATAATTATATTAAAATTGTTATATACATTGATGTAGCAAGTCAGAACATTATTAACTACAAGTACTCATAGATTGAAATTACATTCTTATATATGGAGTGTAAATGCTGTTGTTATATTGTTCCAATTTCATTTTATATATGTTATAGAAAAATTGATTTGGAATTAATCGGAAAATTAATCGGAATTAATTTTGTGAATTGTCGGAATTTTGTGAATTTTTTAATAAGAGTAAATTTAAATTGTAAATATATTTAATAATTAATTGATTATAAATTGGTTAAATCATCACTGCGATATCAAATCATTTCAATCATTTTTAAATTTGGAGTGTTTGTTATTGAACGTTTATTTTATGAGGCACTTAATTTAGATCCAATTAATGACGAGTTAACTAATTAAGGACTAGGCTACAAAATAGAATCATCTAACTTTTATTCTATTAACTAGTGAATAGTATCTTTATTGTTTAAAACTTCAGGGTTTTCTAACTTCTTATTTTCCTTTTTACAGCATTTTTTAATATGTGTGTCTAAGGATTTTTAAATCTCCCAATTATTATCATCATTAATCATTCCAGCTATTTCATCATACATATCGATGAACTGCAATATAGCAAATATTACAATTAATATAATAAATTCATTAGTGTCTGATTTTAATCCAAGCATAATACCTACAATTATACAAATAAATGCAATTATTTTGAATATATATGCAATTGATAAATTAAATATACCGCTTCTACATAAACCTGGATCGCTGATATATTCTGAAAACGTAGCCAAAATGGGGCCAATACCAGGTATATAACCATAACCTCCTAAAACAAATCCTATTAACACTTTCTCGAAAAATTCTACTTCATGTTCATAATCAGCATTTATAGACTTCATTGAATCTGCCATAGTAGACATGGCATATTCAGTCTCCCATATATTTTTAACTGTTCTATTTAAAATATTTGAATTAATACTAGTTAATAATTTGCCAAAATATTTTCCAATTGGATTTGTAAGAAAGAATCCAACTAAGAAATATGCCCCACCGCAGCAAATAATTGCAGTATAATAAAAGCTGCTTTCAAAACTTCCATTTACTGAAAGAAGCAAACCTAAAAATATCCCACTAATACTTGCTTACGCTGCTTTGAAAAATTTATTATATAAATGTTTAGCTTCAATTTCAAATAATTCGTTTACTTATGTTGCGTATGTTTCTTCAGATGGCATGATTCCAATAACTTACAATAGAAAATTAATTGGAAAAGTAAATTCTTGAATTAAAAGAACGATTGGAATTAGTGCGCAAACTAATGGATCAACAGCTATCATAATTGTGCGATAGATAAATAACAGTAAAGAAATTACAAATATTCTAAAATAAATCCATACAGATTTATACTTACAAGTTAATATATATCTGAATATTAAGGCGAAACTTGCAATACTTGAGAATAGAGTTCTGAATACTTAAATTAAGTTGATTAATATTTTGATTAAAGTTTTATTAATGTACAAATAGTACTAAAACATCATCCTAAATTTAATCAGTGAATATAATGTTCCAGAAATAATTAATTAAACCACTAAGCATATGATATTTGATTAAATGTGCTCATGTAGTGTGCTAAGTGATTGGTATATGATAAGATACGTAAAATTTTAATAATACTAGAAAACTGTCAAAACTAGTCGAATTCCAAAGTGCTTCCAGTTTACAGTTTCATCTGATATAGTTATTAATGCTTTGAACCAGTCTGAACGAATAATCTCTTGATTAATTAAACTGATTGCAAACATTACATATGGAAATATTCCAATATTTAATTTTATTGTCCAGTTATTAATTACATTTGATAAATAGAGTAAAGGTTGTATTCGCTCGAATCTATATTAATAATATTAGAATTTAAAATATTCTAGCATTGACAAAACATCTGAAATGTTCAATAATATTCCAACTAACATAAATGGAAGGAAAATCACGAACTATATCATGATTTGTAGAAAAATTTACGAATTAAATTTTGATTTTATTATAACAGGTGCCTATTATTCTTGCTCATTTCTATATATTATAATTCCATAATAAATTAAGCATACTAAAAATGGAATTATAGATACCAGTACTATAAACTAATTAACTTTATAAAATAATAATGCAATAACTTATAAACCAATTAATACTACATAAACAAATAACGTTAAGATAATTTATTTATATGAAATAGAGTTCTTTCTTGATATGAAACGCGGAATACCAGCTACAAATATTTCTACTATAAAATATATTAAGGCCATAATAATTATCATCATACTTAATATTTACTTGTATTCATTTCCTAAATATGTGCTTTCACAATAATTTTTCAGTTAGTTAAAAGTTAGATTGGTAGTTTCATAATATAATTAGTCACCAAGTTATTCGTATATAGCAGTCCAGTTTAATATATATGAATTGCTTTATTGTTTTATATCATAGCAAATTTATCTTAAATTAGGGTCCTCAGAATTATAAAACAGTAAATAACTAAACCAAAATTTATCTAAACAAATAAGAGGTCCTAAAAACTATGATGTGCTAGATGATGTCTGTTTTTAAGTAAAAGAATAATATATGCCACTTCCTGGAGGTAACTCAATTGTTCTTATACTAGGTGACGTAAATTATATACATTTTAATAAATGTATATCTAATATATTTAATGGATCCTATTAGGATGTCTATAATTGTAATGTTTCGAATTATTTCGATTAACCCATCAATATAGATTTAGAAATAATTACTTAAACTGGTTATTAACAATCGTACGGAAGTGTAATCAGTTCGCAAACGTTTTCATTACCTATGCAAGCAACGGTACCAATGAATTATGTCTCAAAATATTTATCATTATTTATAGTACTTGGAATTAAACGGCTATTGGCAGGCACTTCCATAACACCGGATTCTAAAGACATATTGAATTTTACATATGTTACACATGATTTCTAATCAATATCAGAAAACAGCAAAGTTTATAAATCATTTAAAGAATATAATATTAATGGGGAATTTGTAATATTTTCAGAAAAATATATTGTTTCTCCGTTTACTAATTTGCAAGAATAATATTTTTTATTAATAAATACAGCGTAAGGGGCAGTTAATTATTGTATAATTGAAGTATCAAATTGGTCAACAATTGCTACATCATTAATATCTTATATATTCTCTAAATTAACAACCCATATTTCATCTATTTCACCGTATTCTATTATTTCAGTTGTATGTTATGTAAATTATAAGAACGTCGCAATATATTTTCGTTACAACTACTATTTATTTTTATACAATATATCGTATGCTAAATAGGCTGCTTTTATGGTTTATGGTTGATTAATTTTTATTATGTAATTTGTAACATTTTACGCAATTTATATTTAATTAGAAAATGTACAAATAATAATATTTATCATTATGTAGAAGCGGAATATTTTTTAGATATAGTTAAAATATTATATAAATGTCTGAAGTTTGTGATATTTTTGAAAAGCACTATTAAGCAATTACAATTTTGAGCAATTCATAGCAATTCACATTTTTTACTTTAAACCAACGCCGATTACAACTCAGACGCTTTATGTGCATATAGAAGCTATATCTTTTGCTGATGCTCACATGATATTTTGTCTGTTTTTAAACATTAGATTAAAACAAGCAGGTTAATATATTTTTAATTGCATCTATTATAATTCACTCCACATTAATCACGCGCATGACTCAGATTTCATATCCGAGTGGTTTTAGGAACAATATTTCAGTGGAGGATCGTGCGAAGAGTCCGATTTATCGCTAGGTGCAGAAGAATCTTCCTTCTGTGGCGCTTCCTTCCTCTCCCGACAGCGGGTACAGGCAGCGCAAGCTCGAGGCGGAGAAGCACGCAACTTATTCTTCTTCCTCCATGAACATTCACTAGTACAAATAGCAAGTTTTGGCTCGCCCAGAGTCCAAAATCGAGTAGCGCGCAAGCTCAGAATTCCAGATTAAGCGCTCGGCCTCTCCCCAGCACAAGTAAGCTCCCGTTTACTAGAAACCGCCCGTTTACAAACAAACGGAGCAGATAAACGTGAATTTCTTCGACCGGTACAAGGAATTCACCG